>CM023606.1:12068473-12423473 GCA_013358685.1 Antennarius maculatus
TGTGATAGCCAATCAGATCACGAGTTGGCCTTCTAGGGCCTTCTAGCTGGCCTCGCGTTTTCCATGACATGAACGTGTCACGTAGCAGCTGCTACATTGGCCGCTTCCAGTATTATGGGATGAATTTATGTAAGTTTGAACATCACTAAAGGCCTACGTGTGAAATGCACGGCCTGCCACAAGACTCTTGTTCTATCATTTTGTTGATGACGGATTATTGCTGCTCAACACAGACGTTATTTTATACATATTGTGTTGAGCAGGGCTGATGAGTTTTTTTGTTTCATAAAACATGGAAAGAGTGTAATCAGAGTGTTTTCACGAAGCTGAATTCTGAGACCTGCAGATAAATAGCTAGAAATTAGCAGAAGCAGATGGACAGTTGTCTGTAAACAAAAACCCACTTAAGACGGAAGACAAAATAAAGACCATTACACACACATCCATCACCGCTTAGAGACTGACTGTTTTAACTTTGTTCAAAGTTTGCCTCAAGGTGTGTTCACAGTCTGTACATCCCCATCATCATCATCATCATCATTTGGAAACTGTCTGAAACAATTACGGTTGTGAGAACAATGTTATCACACTCAATTTAATTTAATAATTGATTATTTGATCATGTTGACATTACATTTAGAAAATGGTTTTTGGTTGACTACAATTTTTTTAAAAAGCCATCCAAACCCAAACACACAATTTCCCCTAATTATCCTGTTATTCAAAGAAAACATAAGAATATTTTGCCCCTGGTATTTTCACAGAATTTTCAAAACATATTTTACCAAATGATATGTTTTCATGTCCCCTTTAAAATCAAAATAAACTGCAGAATTACAATTACAGCACCTTGAAAGAAATAATTTCCTACTTTCTCAGAATAACCTTCAGATCTTACTGTGAAGAATGTCTATTGGAACTTTTGTCTACCTATGAAATGATCCCTTTGAAAGTTGTTAGAGTGGGTTTATCCAGTGTAACCCAGACGTGGCTTCCATAAAAAAGATTATTTCTTGGTTTTCCATTAAATTTTGAATGTTTCTTGTAAATTAGGTGGAAAGGCCTTTTGATCTGAGAGCCTGACTATTTCAGCAAAACGTGACACAATTCAATTTGGCAAATGTCGAAAGCAGACTGACATGAAATGATGACACATATCCAAGGAAATTTCCCAGAAAAGCTCTATATTGCATCCTATCTCTTCCCTTCTACTCATTTGTGACTTGTTCTCCCTGAGGAGGTGTAACAGTAGCTGGGAAGCATGAGCTGAAGCATGTTGGAGCTGGTCAAACCCAAAGCTTAGGAACTGAAAAGTATTAACCCTGCAATAGCTGTCTGGTGAACAGGGCGTGTCCTGCCTTGTGGGTCTAAGACGGAAAGATTTACCTGCTGATGTGTGTTAATCAGACTAAGGCCCCGTCCACAAGATGCCGGAATTTTTTGAAAAAAAGCAACTTTTTGAAAACGCATCGAAAATGAATCGCGTCCACACGACAACGTTGTCAAAAAAATCTCCGTCCACACGTAAACGCATCAGTGCGTTTATCAACATGTGTACAAGCAGAACAACTCCGAGAACGACATGAGAGAGGACCGGGACGTGCGGAAATTCACGGTGTTCCTCCTGGAGGAGAACCTCCATCACAGAGTTCTCCCACCAGCAGACAGCGCATCCCGGTCTGACCCAGAACTGGCGTCGGCATCTTTGGCGAGGAACGTGAATGAATGAATGAATAAATACACATATAAACTTTATGACACATAAATAAAGAAACAGACAAACAAATATTTAAGTGCAAAGCATGTTTATCAACGCATCTTCGACATGGAGATGTTATACATCAGAAAATAGCCGGTTTTAGCTCCGTTTGTACATGTAAATTCGGGTCACATGCGTGACGTCACAGCGGTTTGGTCCCAGGGACATGCCCCCCCGGATAAAAAAGTTGTGGATACACCATCCACATGACAACGCAGACCCAGCTTTTTCAAAAAAATCCACCTTGGGCAGCGTTTTCAAAAAGTTGCGTTTTCACTCCAGATATCTGCGTTGTCATGTGGACGGAAGGTGTAAACTCAACAAAAAAGTTGCGTTTTCAAAAAGTTCCATCACCTAAGAGGTGCACCGTGTGCACCTCTTAGGCCATCACCGTGTGGCCTAAGAGGTGGAGGACTTGCTACAGCTTGTTGAGGTAATTGACCTGGAGAGACAGGATTACCTTCTCCAGCTGCTCGCCTGACGGCATCTTAATAAAGAGACCAACTTCAACCCTTCGCTAATCAACAACAGAGATGTTCAGTCTTGAAGTGTGTGGCAACCAAAATGAGCTGAATCCAAGCCAGGTAGTTGAAGTGTTTTCACAGAACAATTAGTAATAAAGAGTAATAAGGAATGTGAGTTTTCTTGTGTTGCACAAATTGAATGAACTCTATGGCCTGGATAAGGGACGGACTTCTGGAGCTGATAACTTATCAGCTGAAGAAGAATTGTGTGTTGGTATTGTTCACATTAGCATTTCTTCTGCAGTAGAATCCATCCCCATGAACACTATCTTCTTCTTCTTCTTTTCCTTTCGGCCTTTCCCTTCAGGGGTCACCACAGCGAATCAGTTGCCTCAATCTAACCCTGCCTTCTGCATCCTCTTCTCTCACACCAACTACCTTCATGTCCTCTTTCACTACATCCATAAACCTCCTCTTTGGTCTCCCTCTAGGCCTCCTGCCTGCCAGTTCAAAACTCAGCATCCTTCTACCAATATATTCACTATCTCCTCTGGACATGTCCAAACCATCTCAGTCTGGCCTCTCTGACTTTATCTCCAAAACTTCTAACATGTGCTGTCCCTCTGATGTACTCATTCCTGATCCTATCCATCCTGGTCACTCCCAAAGAGAACCTCAGCATCTTCATCTCTGTTACCTCCAGCTCTGCCTCCTGTCTTTTCCTCAGTGACACTGTCTCTAGACCAAACAACATCGCTGGTCTCACCACAGTTTTGTACACCTTTCAGTTTCTTTTAGCTGAAACTCTTCTATCACACATCACACCTGACACTTTTCTCCACCCATTCCATTCTATTTTGATTTAAATGGGGATGGCCCAATGAATTCCCTCACACTAGCACCAGCAGCGTTGGCTATTGTCATGTAGGCTAGGCCCTTTCCTTTCTTACATGCAGACACAAAACCCTAAAACACACATAGAGATGGTGGCCTCCAGCTGACTGTGTGTGTACACCTGGCTCCTGAGGAGTGGGAACTTAATTCCCCTGATTATCCTATGCAATCCACATAAGGGTTTATCGGCACGTAGCATCGCATCCAACCAGCATGACCTGTGTGTGCACCGGAGTCATGGAGAGATATCTGCAAGGATATGACAATGTATGCTTCGAAACAGTCACAGAGGTAAAACAAATGCAAAGATCTACAAAGAGCAGGTCAAATAATGTTCTTCAGAGATGGATTCTCTCTGAAAAGTTAGTTTGCCACCTCTAAGGGCAAAAAAAAGATGCCATTTTTTGAGTTTATAATGTTTTGCTGACATGAGACATTTGTTCGCCCCAGCCTGTAGAGAAAGTCCCTGGATAAAGGGCTTTTCTGTTAAATCCCTGATAGCCTCTGAGTTCCAAGCAGGACTTAGCTGACAACTGACAGCCCAGATAGGAGGTGGGACGGGGTTTGAATCTGGGGTTTATGATGTGTGTGGTTTGGGAAAGGGGGGGTAGTTAAAGAGTTGGACCAGCAGCCCTGGTTGAGGTGAGATCTTTGGTTGTGGATGGAGTTTGGGGTGTGCAGAATAACCAGAGTCAGATTGCTTCAGGCTCAAAGGTAGAATATCACACCAGAGACGGAACATTCTGGGTGGGTGGGTGCAGTTGACGTCGGGGAGCTTGAGTGGCACCTCGCAGCTGCCCTCTGTGTGCGTCTGTCCGTCCATACGCCTGTGTCAAATGCTCTTCCAGTAGAGTTGATAAATGCAGCAGCTACCACCTAGCAGAAGCTCCTACACACAGCTGTTCACCATATAGTCAGTGTAGAACATAACACCTGTCTGTGTGCATGTGTCTGTGTGTGTGTGCGTGTGTCTGTGTGTGTGTGTGTGTGTGTGTGTGTGTGTGTGTGTGTGTGTGTGTGTGTGTGTGTGTGTGTGTGTGTGTGTGTGTGTTTGTGTGTGCCAGCCAAATCGCATCCCAGAATACAAGAATAGATCCATATAGATGAGATGTGAATGCATGGCTTTTCCATTCTTGTTCACACTTCAGTTTCAGCATATTAAATCCTGCCTCGATCCCTAAATAGTAATATTCTTTCCTCCTGATGTCTCTGTTAGATCATTAACTTCATTACAGAGGATGTGACAAGGTCTCAGAGAATCAGCACTGCTGACTATGGTCGAGGTATTCATTAGTGATGGATTTTTTGCAGAGATGGTATGGGATCAATGTTGTAATGAAGGACAAAGTGTGTGGGAGGAAGGATTTATCATTGTTATTGAGAATATTAAAACTTTTGTCCCCTAACAATCACCTCTGTCTCACAAGAGGTGAATGTCAGTGTTTGGGTTCTACTACCATTAATTGGTGGACGTGTCCTAATGGTGTCAAGGTGGCACCACATTATATTCACATCATCATTCATTTTATACATAACAGGAAGTAAGTGTTTCACCATCGGTTCAAAGCCAGGAAGATTTCATTTAGCTCTCTCACATAAACATCGACGGCAGAGCAGATTAAAACATTTTAGATGGAACCTGGAATAGGATCAATAAATAATGAGTTGAAAATGTCACGTGTGTCACTCAATCATCAGCATTTCACACTGATATGGCAGCTTATCCCAGGCTGTAAATTACCCACAGCACTAGCTATGAATATGATTAGCATTTTCATTTCCCCCAAGAAAACTCTAATAAACATATAATTGTACTAAATCGCAATATTTTTAATACCTTTCCAGGCATTTAAATCAACAGGTTTTCTTCAAAGAAAACTAGATCCAGTAATGCCTTCAAATGTTGAGCAGAAGAAAAAAAAGACAAAATGGATTTATTTCACTTCATCCTTTACCTACAAAGAAGCTGCAGAAGTAATAAGTGAAAACAGCAAAGGTCATTTCACTGCAAATTACAGATATATGTTTCAGGCTGGCATCTCAGAAGTCAGTTTTCACCTTTATCTGACTTTTAGTTAGAATGATTTTTTAATATAAAAGCAAAGGCTGGAATAAATTGGATTGCATAATCATCAAATCTGTGACATGCAGCTCATCCGGTTCCCATTTGGATCCAGACATTTATGAATTATCTTTGACTCAAAGTCTTCCACTGAAATTAGAATTTTTTGTCTCTTTTGTATAGTAAAAATTAATAATAATAAAAATATTTGAGTGATTATCCTCAATTTAACTCCAAAAGAGTTAAACTGAGTCTTCACTCCATGGTAACGAGTGACTTGACCATTGTGGGCTGGCTTTGCTGGTAATGTCCTGTCAGCTTATGTTGTCTACTACTAACTGGAGCTCATCATAGTCTTACAAAGCCTTCAAGTATCGGTATACTTTTGTTTTCCTTTACAACAATGAACAATTGGGAAGAATCTTTGTAAAGTCCATGGAGCTTCCATGATTCATCAGCCTCAATTTCTACAATTAGCTCTGATTCCCTTTGGACATTATTTTGTGTTCATTTTTGCAAACTCAACACTCTTATTCTTATATTTTTGGGCATTTGCTGTCTGTCTGACAAACTGTGCAGATGGCTGACCTGTAATCACCAGTAATTCAGATCACAGACACAAGCTAACTAACAGCAATGACTCCTCAATGACTCACTATGAGAGTACAAAAATACCTACATATGTTTTCCTGCTTAGTAATGAGTCTATAACTCCACACAATCTCTAGTGGTGCAGTATATGTCCTGATTTAAAAAAAATGTTCAGGTTTTAGTTTAAAAAGCTCTTGTTTGCATCTTTATCCTTTAACGTGCCATTTGGTGTAACTTAAATAAACTTCAGACGGCTAATTAGGGTGAGGGAACACTCTAACATGGGTGGCCCAAACAGATATGGCTGAGCTGGAGATTTAAAGAAGAGGTCTGAATGTAGACGTAGAGACGCAGAGCCTCTCAACAGGAATGCACAGTCAGGTGACAAATGGTGCCCCAGGCCAGCCAAGTGACAGGAATGGCCTCTTAATCAATCAGAGGTCACCATGGAGGTTCACTCCAGACAGCACCCACCCTGAGAGGCAGCCATCTGATGGAGAACTCACTGCCAAGCCGCAAAGAGCATAAGCCTTTCTCCTGGCTAGCACACCACTGCTACAGTTAGGCTAATCAGTTCTCATGGGAGAGGTCTTTTTGACTATCCAGACAGTCAGCACTCGAGCTGACTCCAGTATTCTCCAGTGGTCATGTTGTTCAGAAACATCTGACCCATCTCTGGCTTCAACCCCAACCTTGAGCCAGCAGCCCCCATACTTGACAGACAGCCATCTGTACTGGTATTTCAAGCATTAAATAGGAGGAGTGGAGGATAGCGTACTGTCTGGTAGACACAACCTCGGGCCAAGTCCTCACATTCTCCTCTGCACCCCAAGGTCTACCCTTATACACCCCCTGGGGGTGACCATCACACCGCAGAGTCCCCAAGGGAGCCAATCAGTCTTTAAGCCTTCTGTCCTCTGTCCACCCCCCAACCCTCTGTGCACATCACTGCACATCGCTACCCATCATCCATCACTCCATCTCCCAACATTTCATTCATCTGTCCATTATCACGCTCAATCTTAACATTCTCTTAGTCTCAAAGACTTTTGTCAGTCAGATGTACATCTGCTCCAACAGTATCTCTAGAAATATGTCTCATCTCATATGTCACATATCTATTTATTACAACAACAGGGACTTTTTGGCTTTAAAAATACTGTCTGACTTGACTTCATCGGCACAACTCTTCCGCAGTTTTATCATCTTCACCATCTCCCATTATTCTTCATCATATCAGAAAATGTTGATAGTTTGTAAGAAAACAGCAAAATTATAATTACTGCTGACCTGGGTTAGTAACAAATCATCTTAATTGCAAACATGGCAATCAGAGACTGCAACATCCCGCGACTTACCCTGACCTACTTTAAGGATAGGTCAGGGTCAAAGCTTCAGGGTAGATCAAAGTTATGCACTAGTGGTTGGGCTGGGCCTAGACTCTGTGGAGTCACTTCTGGAGAGCAGGACCATGTCTAAATTCAGGGCCATCATGAACAACACCAGCCATCCCCTGCACACTACCTTCTCCCAGAAGAGAAGCACCTTCAGCACCAGACTGCTGTCACACAGCGCCTCCACAGAGAAGCTGAGGTCCTCCTTCGTGCCCCGTGCCATCAGGGGGTATAATGACTCTCTGAGGAGGAGCGGGGGGGAGGTGGCAAGGTCAGCACGCGGTTGAATGGATTTTATTTAATTTTATGCTGTTTATATTTTAATTTTATATTGTTTATATTTTTATTTTAATTTTATATTTTAATTTTATACTGTTTATATTTTAGTTATAGTTTAGTATATGTCCTGTTAATGCTACATGTGTGTGTTACTGTAGTGTATGTCTTGAGTATGTTCTGTGATGTCAGTGTTTCTTTTTTTTTTCCTGGTGTTTGCCTGAGCAGTGGATTTGTGCAATTTTCTCCGGGATTATTAAAGTATGTATGTATGTATGTATCTATGTATGTATGTGTCTATGTATGTATGTATGTATGTATGTATGTATGTATGTATGTATGTATGTATGTATGCATGCATGCATGCATGCATGCATGCATGCATCTATCTATCTATCTATCTATCTATCTATCTATCTATCTATCTATCTATCTATCTATCTATCTATCTATCTATCTATCTATCTATCTATCTATCTAGCTTTGACCATAAATCAAGCTAGTGCATAGGTAGATCAAAGCAATAGCTTTGATCTATTGGTCTTACACTGGCCTTCTCCCTCATCTTTCTATCTTATCTGGTTCCTGAGTGTACAAAAGTTGAAATTTGAACTTCACCTAGTTTTCTCAAGTTCAAGGTCTTCATCTCATCTTCATTCCCTTTGCCGCCCGAGTAATGTGCTTTTTGTTTCATCTTTCTATCTGCAACGGTTGCAAAGATAATTGGTGGATATACGAAAGAACGGACGAACACACGAACACTGACAATTACAATACATCACCGCTTTGAAGCAGGATGTAAAAAATGCGCTGAAAGCAGTTGAAGAATTGTCAAAGTCAGTAGTGGTGCCAAAGCCCATTTACACCAACTAAAACTGTGTCATATTGCCATTACATCCATGATAAAAAAAATGTTAGCTCATTGGAGGAAAAGATCAGTCAATACAGCCACAAATCACCAGGTACACACAGATCCATTATTGTATTCACCAATCCTGACACTCACTTATTGGTTCCGTTTCATGACAGACAGAAACAGACAGAGACAGAGACAGACAGACAGAGACAGACAGACAGAGACAGAAAGACAGAGTCACTGTCAGGGATCAGGAGACTCGGTTACCCGGGGTAACCGTTGAACTCCAGCAAAAAGACATCAAAGCCATCAAAGTCTCCTGTGATATATAGTGTATATATTAGAGTGACTTAAAGGACAGAAACAAGTGGGTTATTGCAAACCTTTTAGATAACTACTACTACTACTACTACTACTACTACTACTACTACTACTACTACTACTACTACTACTACTACTACTACTACTACTACTACTACTACTACTACTACTACTGCTACTGCTACTGCTACTGCTACTGCTACTACTGCTACTAGCTACTAGCTACTAGCTACTAGCTACTAGCTACTAGCTACTGACCACATTACAGTCTGCTGCTCAGGTAACACCATATATACATCTGTGAGTCTTGAACCCACCCAGACCACTTTCCCTCCACTTCACAAATGTTATAGCAATAGCTGTAAGACCGTAGAACAGCTTTTAGTCATTCCAAGTTTTATTTTCTTTCTGTTTCAGTCACATGATACACATGTGTTGTTCTCTACTATCTGTTAAATACGTTAAACATGGTTCAACATCTGTTAAATAATGAAACCTATTTAAACTTTTAAATTTTATTCAAATAAAAGAGTAAATCAGCATATGCGTATTACAAAACAGTTCACAAGAACAATTTGCATAATTGCATATATTATATAAGAACTGAAAAGATGTGATGTGAGGATGGATTAGGTTGATGATGTGTGATGGATCGGGACATGGACCAGTGCCGATTATAAAGATCAGGTTAGCTCCAGAGACTGTTACTGCGGTAACAAACTAAGAGATTCGTGAAACAGGCTAGGGTTACCCCTCTGATTCTGGCTAGAGTTACCTCCCTTTGTGAAACCGCAAACCCTGGGTTTCCCTCATTTCAGGGTTAACTTACCCAGGGTTTCCACTAAACCTGCTTCTTGAAATTGACCCCCTGCATCTGCACAAACCTTCAACACATTGATCTATCCACCGTCACCCTGTCTCTCTGTTGTACACTTTTGCATTGATTCAGTCCCCTCAGGTTAGAGGGACATCGCACACGAGTACATGTAACCTGGGATGTCAAGATCACATGACAGGCTACAAGAAAGGGAATGAAAGTCACATGAATGACAGACTAAACTGTCAGCTGACATTTAGAAAAGAGGAATGTAGGCGATCTGAGGAAACGTGAGCGTCAAAAAGAAGAGAGTGCTAGTGAGGAACGGAAACTCAAAAAATAGGAACAAATGAGGGACAAATGCACGGAAGAAGTGCCAAACCAGGATCAGACAGATCAGCAGGGCAATCTAGTGGTACCCGTGCAAGTATTGAGATGCAGATCCCACTTTCTCAGCTCATAATGGGTGCTGTCTGTCAGAAGTGTGTGTGTGTAGTGAGAATATTCATGCAGGAGAGATTCTCACACATCTGTTAACTTGCTTCTCTAATGGTAAATGGAACTCCATTGTCCAGCCTTGCAGACCTGGTTACGTTGATCTAACAAATTCGTCTTCACATGCAAACAGTAACACATCCTCTCACCGCTATTTACACACTTATGCAGAATGACTGAGGCCTACGCATAGATCTAACTCCAAACACATCCAGTAGCCCATAAATATGTTTTAAGTAGTTTTCCTATAACTTGTGTTACATGTGGATCTCCATATCCAAACAAAAACAGTTTTTTTTAATTGACAAAATACTTTTTTTTCCTTTTTTTTATATAAATGTGTTGTAAAAAATGTTTAATAATTTCTCCTTCTTTAGCATTGTTGTGCTAAATTAGATGAGCCGTGAGCTTCAACCATCTACCTTCATAAATCCAAACATTTCTAAAAGCTGTGTTTTACTAAGCAGCCACAACTCAGCTGAAATGATTTTAACAAGGCACTCTTGCTGACTTGGAGTTGGGGGGATGGGGGTTTGTGGGGATGTGGGGGTGGGGTATTCGGGGTCACAGAGAGTGAGGGAGGGGGGGGGTCGTTTTTTTTTCCCCTCTCCCTCTACTGGGTTTTAGGAAAGAAAGGAAGGAAGCCTGAGCAAAGCAGAGCAGCCCAAACCCAGTGAGGAGAGATGGATGGTGGGGGAGGGACTGGAGCCAGAGCGCTGCTCATTGGTAGGTTGCGGTTCTCTCTCTGGATGGATTGACTTAGCACGGGTCGAATTACACCATTTGCCGTGCATTAGTTTGTTTTTCTCCCCTGCCAGGTCAAGTTGATTCACTACGAAGAGCTCAGTATTTTTTTTTGAGGATTACAGAAACACAAAAGGATACAAAAAAACAAACTATTCCGATGAGGTGAGTCTTTTATACGTGGATTTACTTTGTTGCGCCGCATTACGCACACAGTGAAGGGAGAAACTAGAGAAGTATTTTGCTGGGATACAAAAAAAAAGAAAAAATCTTCTGACCACGTCGCTCTGCAGCTCTGCAAAAGTGATGGTTGCATGGACAGAAATAGTTCAGGTCCGGACTATTTTTACTTACGCTTCAATCCGATATTCATTCATTCCTTTCAGCACCGGCAGCTTCTTGTTCGTTCCTGCACCAACAGCGCCCTTAAAATGGTGTAACAGAGGGTAAACACAATCTAAAAATGTTTACTCACCTTTTCTTTTTGTAACCTGCTGTTGAAGCTGTCACAAAATCTTTATTTTATAGCAGCTGAATCTCCAAACCGCAAAACCGTTTATTAAACTGGTGTATCCAAAGTTATGAGAGCATTACGCGTGAGGAGAAACAAGCATAGATCGAGTTATTTTGTATAATTCTTTATTATTATGGTTGTTATCAGTATGAAATTGGCTATATCGCTTTGTCAACGCGTTCCCTGTTAATTCACAGCAGCATGAAATCAATGATTGGACGTTGAAGTCGGAGAGCACCGCAGCGAGGATAGGTCCCCGTTAATGTTTATGTCTTTTCCCTCTGCTTTGTGGAGTTAATAGTAGTGGAAAGGGGTTGGTGTATTTGCTGTACGAGGGAGGGGACTCTGTGGTGGTGGCTGAGCTTTTGAAGATCAGTCATCAGGGGCCCCGGGAACGGCGACGGAATCATCGGGTCGAAATGCTCACATCGCACTCCGGCGAGCGGAGCTGAAATCTGTGCGCACCTGGATAAGAAAGAAAAGTGTGGCCCGAATGGAGCGGAGAATAACAGGAATATTACGTGCTGGGTGTTTTCTCCTAAATGGATTAATCGAGGAATACGATATTCGGTTGCTTTGTCCCATTCGTGAGTAAATTTGGAGACTCAAGGTAAGTGGCTATGATGATTTTTTTTAATTATTGATAGTGCAACTTTATTTTTAAGATACGCCTTTAATTAAAATTATTTACTATTTGGTTTAAAATAAAGAATATCGTCTGGGTTCTACTCCAGAGAACTTCTTGGCGAGCAGAAACCTCTTAAGGGGTAATTCAAGTAGGTAACGATGAAATGAAAGTAAAATATATTTGATTTTTTTTTTTATTAATAAAAAGGGAAAACACTAACAGGGTGTTAGAAAATTAGCTCCACAGTAACCTGTCTTTCACACTTACACCATGCTTGTATTGCTGTAGTGTCTTTTTCCACAATAGTTACCATCTCATCGTTTATTATGTTTTCACTCTCTAAATCATATCTTTAAATATTTTCGACTAAAAAAAATAGGTGGACGGATCATGCTTGACAACCTCCAGAGGTTATGAAATAGTAAACGTGGGGTGGGAAGGGTCGTTTGACTGGAAAGGTTGTTGACAGCTCACTCTCTATTCCCACTTTCGTTATAGTATTCTTATATTGGGTAATAAATTAGAAACGCGCTCCTGCCCCCCCTTTGCTGCGCGTCAGCCCAACCCCGCGCATGCATTCGGTGCTGTGGAGGCAGTTAAATTCAGCCCCATCACTGCTGTCAGTCCACCGCTGTCCGCTGGTCTTTGTCGCCTTTTGTTTGTCTTTTTAACATGTGGGCTAAAGGGGTCTGAAAAGATTTACCACGGATAAAACTTGAATGCCTTCACGCTCCGGTCCTACAATGCGCGCGTCACAGCCACGGGTGTGTGCGCGGAACAGGAGCGGAAGAGCCCCACGCAAAAAAACTTGAAAATTGACCAATGAATAAAGAAGGATGAATAGTGGAGTATTGAAGAAAGAGACATCATTAGAAATGTGCTTTTTGTTTCATAAGGAAAAGATTTCTCATGGCCAGAATAAGATGGTGAACACACTTGATTTGGTTTATTTTGAAGTTTGAGATATATTTGGTTGAATTTAATAGAAAAAAAACATTTGAAGAGGCAAAAGTGGACACTGGTATTTAATATTTACCTAAATTTTAATACGTGCTCATTCAGAGAATTAAAAGTCAGGCAAACCCATTTTAGATCTTAAAACAACATTTTCTGGATGTGGACGACCCCCGGATTAGTTATTGAAACTACTAACGTGATATTGACAGGCGTACCCAACTGTGCCCCGGGGGGGGTCAAGCATCAGAACCGCTGTGCTGTCCCCTGTCAGCACAGCTGGCGGACGTGCCTCACTGGTCACGGGGTCAGAACCTACCGACCATAACAATCACCGTTAACCTCGGCCACAGCCAGCTGTAACCCCGGAACAGCCGCCATTAAATCATACAGCCTGATGGTTGCCCCCCCCCCCGTTCTGGAATCAGATTGGTTGCCGCTAAATTGCTTGAGGGGTAAAAGTTTGATCTTGTGTTCAACGTTTGGAGTCAAGATGTTAATATGGTGGGTTTGTTTGCTATTATCCCCCCCCTTTTTAGAATCCCCCAGAACCACTCTGCTGATTGTAGGTCTAGGGACCGGGGGTGGGGCTCCATTGTATTTCCCAAAGCCCCCTTTGTTTCTCTGGTCACACCTGCAGCTCAGCCCCTTTTGTGCTCGACTATAGTGGAACTACTGCTGAGAACAGCCTTTCTCCTGTTTCACCCCCCCCCCCGCCAAAGGTAGAGAAGAAAGGGAGGGAAAGCAGGGATTAGGGTGGCACAGCCCTCTCCTTCTGCCAAATCTCTGAAGCAACAAGTCCAACCAGGCCCCCTCAGAACGCGAGGCTTGGGTAAACAGCCTGCGATTTGGGGGTAGCGGTTATTACTGAAATGGAGCAGTAATCATTTCTGCCCCTTTGCAGGCCGTCGTCTCCACCTGACTTAGCTGCGCAGCTGCATCTTGATTACTTTCTCAGGCCTCGGCCGAATCGAGACAAGCGTGTTATCGGGTGTATCCAGGTTTGGACACACCGTCTCACACACACGCTTGCAGACTCATTTTGACATAAATACACTGGAGTAAGTGAAAATGCATGACACCCAACTCCCTGGGCTGATCTGATTTCCTGCCCCCGTTTTTGGTTTGCATCTTTCGGTGTAGTGCACAATGATGAGCCTCAAGCAGCAGCAGCCATTGTTCTGCAGGGATTACATCCACCCATCACATACAAACACAACTTTCAAGCAACCTCACACACCAGTGTTGTTTGCCACCTCTTTTTTTATTAGCTCCAGTTCCTACCTGTAGGGCCTCCCCTGCAAAAACGTGCATCCAGTGTTGAGGTGGGTGGAGGTGATGGACGACATATGCCACTAAAAAGCATTGAGAATACTGTATGTGTTAATCTGTCATTTTAAGATTGGATTACTACATCTTTTTGGGCAACAGACCCCACATCCACCATCACCGTGGGTCTGAGCCAACATCAGCGGGGAAAGTGTTTGGTAATAAGCCTGTAATAACAGAGGTAGAGTAATGCCAGGCTGAATGGTGCAAAGTTGCGTGACAAGCACAGCGTCTCCAGGCTTGTTGAGGCCTATATGTGCATCCACGGTCATACACACTCATTTACAACACACACACACACATGCACACACTGCAGATCGAGAACAAGAGAGTGTAAACCAAGAGTCAATAGAAAACATTCTGGGCTCACTAGAGATTGAGAAGTAATTTTAGATCGCTGACCTCGGGATGTCTTCCGTTTCTGTTTTACATTAAAGTTTCCGAGGAAAGCCTTGGTCTCTGCAGTGCCGCTATTACCATCCAAGGAATCATGGGAGATCAGAGCTGAGCTAATGTCTCTGGTTGGAGTGGAGTGTTTTTATTCCCACCACGAAACAGGAATGGGTTCTGTACTGCTGTTGTTGGTTGTTTTTTTTATTGTGGAGAACAACTTAAAAAGTATTTTACATGATGTAAAAATAAGTCCTGAAGTTGTGATTTTTGCTTATTGGGGATTTATTTAGGGAGAATCTTCATTTGTTATTCTCAGTGGTGCTCAGTCTCATTTTATGAACAGCTCTCTGATTTCAAATCTACTGAATATTTTAAATCAAAATGTTGATGAACACACAAACACACTGTAGGGGTTGTAGTTGGTGTATTTTTGCTATTTGGAAGTATTTACCTTTTGTATTTGTTTCATTTATATTCAGATTTTTCTGCTATTTCCTGGCATGTTCAGTGTTTTTTCACTTAAGTTTATTTATTCACTTCCTGTGTAGAAGGGGTTGCCTTTTTTAATTTTGCAACTTTCTTTATTTTCAAAATTGAATGCTCAAATTCCAGTCGCATGGACAACAGTTGTGGTTCTTTAATGAAATGCACACCCGGCAGATGACGCTGAACGGTTCATACTCGTTGGATTGTTAGCTGAGGGAGAGTTAACAAGAGACCATAAACTAAGAGACCATAAATTCAAAGAGGACTCTGAATTCTGACAAGCAGGGAGATGATTTACCTGCAAACAAAGCCAAGTTGAGGCAAGAAGTGCAGCCTGCAATGATGGCTATGATAGCTTTATAAAATTGAAATGTGGTGCCTGGTTTATTTACCTTTCATAGCTCCCGTTGTTTTTTTTTTTCTATTGTTATGCGTTTGGTATCTATTCCCGTCCAGGGCTTCTCCTAGAAACTCATGCAATTTATTGCTTGGGTTTTAATACAGCACCTCTCTTTGTGCAAGAATGTCTGAACCAGGTAATAAAACATCGCTGCAATGCTTTTAAAGAACGCTGCTGTCTCCTGGCTGAGCAGCACCATCGCTCCTCATTTGGATTGAGTTGCTGACAGTTGTTCTTTTGAATAAACGTGGAAGCTGGTGTGCACAGATCTGTCGATATATCGCCTGCGTCCAGAGATTCCTCTCTTATTTTTTTGTTTGTGTTGCTAAATTGACTTCCCCAGCTTTATTTGTCCTTTTAGGAGGGGGAAAAGCAAACCTTTTGCTCCTCATATAATCACTCTGTTTTGTCGAGACACCAAACCCACAATTTAACTAATAAGTGGCCTAATTGAGATGAAGTGTGTTCTTGTGGAGGCCTTGCATTACTCAGGCATAATGATGTTGCTCTTTAAAGGCTTCAGCGTCCCGCAGAGTACTGAATGGCCATGATTACATGCCGCTGATGACTAAAACATGCAGGCATTCCATCGCCACCGCTTCCATTCATTTTTAGAGACACGTCATCAAACAGTACCTGTGAGGTATAAAATTGGATTATAAATGGCTGAAAAGGACATCATGTTCATGAAATCAACCTATGAGTTTCAGAGCAGGCCAAACAAATAGCATGTAGAGTATTTTTCGTGCTATAAGACGCACATAAAAGCCTTTAATTTTCTCAAATTCCAACAGTGCGCCTTGTAATCCAGTGCGCATTATATATGAAATTAGTTTTAAGATAAACCGTTCATTGAAGGCGCGCCTTATAATCAGGTGCACCTTATAGTCCAGTGCGCCTATATATGAAAAGTGTTTTAAAATAAGCCGTTGGTTGAAGGTGCGCCTTATAATCGGGTGTGCCTTATAGTCCAGTGAGTTACATGAAAACAGTTTTACAAAAAGCCATTCATTGAAGGTGCACTTAACATGTCCAAAAAAAATAAACTTAATAAATAAATAAATAATCAGGTGCACCCCTATATATGAAAAGGTTTTAAAATGGGCCATTCATTGCAGGTGCGCCTTATAGTCCAATGCACCTTGTAGTACAGAAAATACTGTAATTATTAACACATTCACAGCCGCTAAAGATTGACCAATATTTAGCAGCCAATATTTCCTGTTATCAGTGCTTAGAAAGTATAAAAAGTTTACAGTTCCTTCAAAAGCGACAGGCTTTGCACATTGTTACCATGATAACGTTCCCATCGATTGCTTTTCTGGCAGCCGATCTGCCGTCGCTTCCTGTGTGGATCAATCAGAGCACTAATGGCCTGACGGGTGGGGGGGGGGGGGGCTCAGACAGTGGAGCAGGTGTGCTTTGGGGCTAATTGAAAAACGAGTCGATGCTGCACACGCGTGTCTGCATGCACACACATGTGTCCATGGGTGCATTACACAGTTTGAAAAGGGGGCTAATGTATGGGCAGCCATGCCTGTGTGTGTGTGTGTGTCTGTGTGTCCCAGTGTGCTCCAAGCTAATCCATCCCCTCCCCTGTGTGACGTCTCCCAGTAAATTGTTTATATCCGTTCAGGCTTTACTTGCATTAATAATTTGTTTTCCCTATAAATATTTTAATGTACATCGATCGCTAATATTCACACACACACGCACACACACAAACACAGTCTGTCTTTCTAACTCAACACACACATGACAACCAGCGTACTTGCTGATGTATCATGCTGCTGTACAAACTACTGCACAGAAATGTCATTTTTGGCTAAACTGGACATCCTCAGAAACACACACACACACACACACGTAGGGCTACAGCTGTAATAGATTACAAATACAGGGCAGGATACACCGGCAAAGGTGAAGAAGTGAAGTTTCAACGTGATAATTGGTGTTGAGTCTTGGCCTAGGACTAGCCAATCAGAGCACAGATGTACAGCGACAGCAGGCCCACCATGTCTCTAACCGAGTGGACTTCCGCTGCATCCAACACACACCCAGACGCCCCGCCAGTCAGTTGGCTGACCTTTCCTCCGACAGCAGATGCTGGGAGAGGTAGAAGGGGGGAAATGCCAAGCGCTGGCACCCGGTGCTCCGTCATCAGCGTTATGTGGACCTTATGTTGGTGTTTACAGCTCAGTTTGGGTTAAAGCAAGGAGACCCAAAAGCTTTTATGTTGTGTTTCCAGGTAACGACTCCGCCGGTGTAAAACAGGAAGTGTCGTCTGCGAGCAGCCATGGGCCAGAGAGCTGCGCTTCGGCTCATCGAGCTGCTGCTGCTGCTGACAGCCTCACAGTCGCTTCTCGCAGTCAGCTTCCCTGAGGACACTTTACCCCTCAACGTCATTGACGCACAATGTGAGTAAACACATGCAAAGTAATTGAGTAAAGATTACTGTTACATCCATACTGGTTAACAAGGCATGAGACTTCATATACGCTTTTCTCACTTGGGTCGCAAATGGTATAAAGCACATGTGTCAAACTGAAGGCCCGGGGCCCAAATGTGGCCCTCCACGTCATTTTATGTGGCCTGCCAGAGCATAAAGAGTGTCTTAAAATAGGTCAAAAGTTTGCTTTGACCAAAACTACATTTCCCAAAATGGAGTACTTGTGTTTGATGTTATTTTTCTTTATTCATTGACAGTTTGATCCTTGATTGATGGAGTTTGTTGGTTTAATAACCTGACAAATTAAAAGGATTTATGTTAGAACAGAGAAACAAACATGTTTTTTTCTGTGTAACTGTTTAGTTTAGTTTATTTGAAGGGGACAATGCAATTTCATAAAACACATGGTTATGCATGGTTAAAAAAGCCAGAATTAGCCAGAAAGCTAGTTTTCATCTCTAGTCATCTGGCCATGATGTATAAAAAAGCAGTAAAATAGTCAAATACAGTTAAATTATAATGTTTGTGACTTGAATAAGTCATAAATTCAGAGTTATTTAACATTACAGTGTAGTTATATTTATTTTACATTAGTTTGAGTTACATCTAGTTACATTTATAAGTTACATCTGGCCCTTTGAGGACAGCCGTGATGCTGACACCCCCGGTATAAAATCTTCTCAGTGATTCAGACACTGTCCATCGTAATAAAATCAATCTGTTGTATGGTCAGCTGCAGCTTTAAATGGATTTCATTTTCATCTACACACAAGTGCCGACATAGTCATCCATTACCTAAAGCATAAACTCAGTGATTCGCAGATATAATTACACCGAATGTACAGTAAGTATGTGTACTGTGCTATTATGCTAAATGCAGAGGGATTTGTATAAAACACACACACACACACACAGCATGATCATGTCTAATCACGGTTGTCACGTCACGTTAAATGAACCAAGACGGTGAGAAGTGGTTTGTGCGTTTGTGTAATTGTGTGTTTGTGATGTCCTCACAGCTTCAAGGAGGTGTCCCGTGTTCAGAGGCCGGCCCTCTGGCAACGAGTCGCAGCATCGCCTTGACTTTCAGCTGATGACCAAAATACAGGACACTCTGTTCATCGCTGGCAGGTAAACACACACACACACACACATTTAGAGCACACAACTATCTCTGTCTCTCACTCGTCCCCCACACTCAGTCACTCCTTGGCATGTAAACAGTGGTGTTGAGGGGGGGGTGGGGTGGAGGAGCTCTTAGTGTTATTGGATCTGTGGCTTTTAGGCCTGCATCTGATGTGTATTGCCAGTATTGATCCGGGGAAGGCGTCTATCATGCTGGTCTGATGCTCCGTCAGGGATTTTTTGGCATCTTTACTTGTCTTTTTAGTATTTATGGGCACTGGGATTAATCTGACCACCAGCACTAATACTGTAGCAGGAAATCACTTTGACGTGTACAATATAAAACTCCCACCTCAGGAGCCCCAATAATCACCAACACATGTATCACTGCAGGCAGATGGATGCTCCTGTTGTCAGTTTGGTGTATTCACATGTTTTTACTGTTTAAATGAAGCGAGTTGTGGTTCTCTGCTGGCCACTAAAATCTAATCCTCACTGGTTTCATTACATTTTCCCTTTTAAAACAACCCGAACCCACTTTATATTCAAAAAGAGTAAAAAGCTGTCATGTAAAATGGTTGAGTAGAAAACATCCTGGAGGGCACTGAGCATGTCAGGTGTTTTCTTGCTGCATGGAACTATGGGTAAATGGAAATTAACCATCCAGATTATTATTTATAAAATGAGGGGAAAAAACTTTTTATATAAGCTTCTGCTCAGTTGTCACGTGTCACTGAGTTTTGCATTTGGTTGTTGTGTGTCCACAGAGATCAGGTGTACCTCGTGAGTCTGCAAGAATCCTACAGGAATGAGATCATCCCTTACCGGGTAAGATTCTCGCCACAAGCTTTTCTGTCAATGCACAAACACTGAAAGGCCTCCATAGAAAATGCAGAGCCATTCATCACAAACTGGACAGGCTGTAAAATGGGAGAGAGGGAAGGGAGGAGGTGTGTGTGTGTGTGTGTGTGTGTGTGTGTGTGTGTGTGTGTGTGTGTGTGTGTGCGTGTGTGCGTGTGTGCGCGTGCGCGCGTGTGTGTGCGTGCGTGCGTGTGTGTGTGTGTTCACACGTCTAACGCACCATGTTGGGTTTTAACAGAAGCTCACGTGGCGATCGGGCCAGGCTGATAAAGAGATGTGTGCCGTCAAAGGGAAACACAGAGTATGTATTAATAACCAATCATCTCGCAGCGTTAGCTTTGGACTCCACCCCCCTCCTCACCAGGCTGTCCCGTGTTGCGTGTTTGTTTTTAGGACGAGTGCCACAACTTCATCAAAGTGCTGATTCGTACAAACGATGACTTGGTGTTCATCTGTGGGACCAACGGCTTCAACCCCATGTGCAGATACTACAGGGTCAGTATCCAGGGAGAGAGCATGTAATATTATGTAAATCACGGGGGTCAAACTCAGTTTCACTGAGGGCCACATCAGCGTTATGGCTGTCCTCAAAGGGCCACATATAACTAATAAATGCAACTAAATGTAACTCAATGTAATGTAAAATAAATGTAACTAGAGTAGAGAGTAGAATAGAACTTTGTTGTTCCCTTAAGAAAGTTCCATCAGGGAAATTAACTTCTCCGTCACACTACACACAGCACAGTGAGTACACAAAAACACAGAAAAAGCACACAGAAAGCACCAGCACATAGAAAGTACTACCAACATAGAAACAACTCATCAACTACTCGTTAATTTTAAATAATTTATTGCTTATTCAAGTTACAAAAATTACAGTTGCACAGAAAATGTTTGTTTCTCTGTTCTAACATAAACCCCTAAATTTTTTATTTTAAAAGAGCACTTTCAAATGACAGTGTCATATTCTGTTACTTTCAGCCTCGATCACATATACAATATATACAATGACACTATCATAAAAATAATCGCAGGTCTCCTGATTAAGTTTTTGTGTTGACCTTTTAAGTTTTTTAATGCTTTATGTGTGTATTAGTGAACTATTTACAAAAAACAACTTAGGAAGCTGTCTATATATATATATATATATATATATATATATATATATATATATATATATATATATATATATATATATATATATATATATATATATATATATATATATATATATATATATATATATATATATATAAAGCAAAAAAAAGAACAGATAGAGAGAAAAAAAAATCCTATAAATCCTTTTAATTTGTCAAGTTATTAAACCCACAGAACTCCATCAATCAAGGATCAAACTATCAAGGAATAAAGAAAAATAACATCAAACACAAGTTAGAACATTAACTTTGTTCAAAACACTTTTATCAACGGTAAAATGTGCTTAATTACTGCATTGTGGGTTTTTGGTCAAAGCACACTTTTGACCTACAGTATTTTCCATACTATAAGGCGCATTAATTTTCTAATAAACTGACAGTGAGCCTTATAGTGGGGAAAATACTGTATTTTTAGACACTGACCTTTTATGCTGTCACGGGCCACATTTGCCCCCCAGCCCCTGAGTTTGACACATGTGATGTACGTAAATGATGGATTTTGTTATAATTTTACGTCTGATTCACGTGCATCCGAGTGTTTCTATGTATGTTCTGAACTCCTCTAATGCGTGGGTGATGGTTTCTCTCCTTACAGCTGGATAACCTGGAGTTTGATGGTGAGGAGATAAGTGGACTGGCACGAAGCCCGTTTGACCCCAAACAAACCAACGTTGCTCTTTTTGTTGGTAAAGGTCAAACACACACACACACAAATAGTCCATCTTACTGAAAAAGAACTAATGAGGTTCTACTTATGCATTGTCACCTCTGCTGAGCCTGCAGCGATTACAAATCAACCCATTAAGCCTTATAAATGACAAGTAGCAACGCAGCATTTAATCCCAGTTTTTTGGTGACTGTATCTCTTGACTTTCTGTTTTTTTTAGACGGAAAGCTGTATTCTGCAACTGTGGCCGACTTCCAGGCCAGTGATGCTGTCATCTATCGCAGCATGGGTGACGGATCAGCCTTGAGGACCATCAAGTACGATTCCAAATGGCTGAAAGGTACACGAATACCTCTTTCTTCATCACCTTCAATCGTTTCGTTCTGCTTGCTTTTTGCTGAAGATGCATGTTTCTACCTGTCAGCTCACTAAACGCCTGTGGTGCCTTTGCATGCTGTACATATGTGCGGGTCTGTCAGAGCTGGGTTTTTTTAGGAGTGATAGAGAGCTCTCCTTGCCTTTCCAAGCTCTAGTCTAGTGGGATATGGTCTGTTCTCTCTCAGGCAATCTAGGTCACCCCCCAGTCATATCCAGCCTTGTACAAATCTCTGAAATATTCATAATGCACAGCGGTGGTGACGGTGCAAAAATACACTTCAACTCTCTGCCTCTGTTCCTCCCATAGAACCTCATTTCCTGCATGCAGCAGAGTATGGGAATTACGTCTACTTCTTCTTCCGAGAGATCGCAGTGGAGCAGAGCAACCTGGGAAAGGTAAGACGGCTTACACCTCTTTCAGCCTCATGCTTCGTGCCACAAACGCCCCACCCAAGTGGTAATGAGGCTCATTCAGGGTGTAATACATCACATTAGAAAACAAGAGAAGCCTCAACAGCCAGTGTTTGCTGCTAATATTCTACTAATGTCAAATCACGATGAGGTGAGAGGATTTATCTCTTGTGGCGATTATGCATGCACACACACAAACACACACCCACAACACACACACCATCAGCATTGACCATGTCTTCTGACTAAGCTGGTCAGGCCAAGCAGCAGGAAGTCAGCATCCTCCCTTCAGCCACCAGCCAATAAATATTTCAAGTTTACTAATGCTTATGTGACACCTGGCCTCTGATGGAGGTTAGCGCTGATGAATTATTAACACAGTCCAACCCAGCTGCTACATACTGTATATGTACTGTAAGCCTTTGTAGTATAGGCAGGCACACACTCTCTGCAGACGAGCTGCATTAGACCACAGGAAGTGTTTTTTTTTTTTTTAGGATGTTTTGCTCCAGTCAGGGTGAGCAATCTCCCACATACAAGATCCCAAGATGAGAGTGTGTTTGTTAATTCATCTGTGGCAAGTCGCTACAGGATGATATGTATTATTCAGCTTTGTTGAAGCGTTCTAGTGACGTTCACTCCGGCTCCTTCCTGTCCTTGTTAAACCCCCCCGTGTTCCCTGACAACAGGTTGTGTATTCCCGTGTCGCCCGGATATGCAAGAATGACCTGGGCGGTTCACAGCGGGTGCTGGAGAAGCACTGGACGTCTTTTGTGAAGGCGAGGCTGAACTGCTCCGTGCCGGGAGAGTCTTTCTTCTACTTCGATGTGCTTCAGTCCGTCAGCGACATCGTCAACATCAGTGGGGTTCCCTCGGTGGTGGGGGTGTTCACCACCCAGATGAACAGGTGAGTCACAGCCGCCGAGAAATAAGCTGGGCTTGCGCTAGCCGATCGCCACTACGCCATAGGCAGAGTAAATTCGAGAGTGGCGACAAGGTTTTTAGCCTGTGTAGCCACAGTGGCTTTCTTATTTTTAGGAAAAAAAGGCTAAAACTTACAACTTTTTTGGACTCGTGAAAATTCCTGAGCGATAACATAAGAAAATAAAACTTTTTCTCTCGCTAGGTGGCAAGCATGCCAACGGAAATAGCCAAAGTGACCCGAACGCTCCCGATCATAAATACGCACTCGGGTCATGACCTCCTCTCATCCAAAAAAAAAAAAAAAAAGGATTCTATTTTTACAAGCTAAACCCGCGAATTGGTGTACGACAAGGTGAGGTCGATCGATCGAAAGAAAATGAGAATAGAGAGTTTTATGTGAGATTTTGTGTTAAAATTCTAGTTGAACAACAAATGGTGAATGCTGAGAGGGGGTAGGAGTGGTGACAGACCGATCAGAAGGTAAATGAAAGATATTATCAATACTTTTAATTTGTGCTATGTCTCATATCTTGCCAAGAATCAAATTTATTAAAATCAAAGTGTCTAAGTCAAAGTTAAAATGTCTTCTAGTCGAAGTAAAACTTACAAGTAAACATTGAATAATATTTTGTATGACTGTATCTACACATAATGAATGCAAGTTTTCAATTGTTGAATCTCAAATTTATACCTGCATAAATTAGGATAGAAATAAAGATAGTTAAGCTTGAACTGTTGACTTTAGTGTATTTTTATAGGTAAACTGAACAGAAGATTTTGCCCTCAGAATTCAGGAAAACAACCCCATTGTTGTTCAAGACTGCGCCGCTGTCTTGGACACAGAATGTGGCTTTTTGTGGCTTACTCAATTCTTTTACATTGAGCCACAGTGGCTTAGTCATACTAGCTCCTAGTGCAAGCGCAGTAATAAGTCAAAGAAGTCAAACACAGATGTGACATTGACGGGTTTCTTTCTCCACAGTATCCCCGGGTCAGCAGTGTGTGCCTTCACCATGGCAGACATAGAGAAAGTATTTATGGGCCGTTTCAAAGACCAGAAGACTCCCGACTCCGTGTGGACGGCGTTCCCAGAGAACAAGCTACCAAAACCTCGGTGAGGACCTTAGACTTGGCTTCTCTTCCAGGAGGTGCCACTTGACTCACCAGCTGTTCACCACCTGCCCTTTCCTCCCCGTTTCTTAACCCTTTCTTTGTCCCATGGTAAAGACATTGCAAGATATTAGCCGCGACCCCTGACATTCACCGTATGCTGATGATTAAATTATTTATTTGGCATAATTAGACACAATGCATAACCCCTTTACAGTCGGGAGACATATTTGTTGTCTAGCCTTGTGTCCAAAACACAAAGTCCACAAAGAACCTCATTACCCCAGTAAATCATTGATGGAGGATAGCCATGCTCATGTATATTTTATGTCTCCAGCTGAGGCCTTTTTGTGGTCCTAATAAGCAACTGCTCCTCGTCCCCATCCTCTCATTGCGTCCTTCCCAGTCAGTATTGTTATTCCCCGTCGTGTGATCTTTACAGGCCGATCTTTGACCTTTGTGCTCTCTAAATTCCAGACCAGGGAGCTGTGCAGGTCATGGTCCAGCTGCGTCTTTTAAGAGCTCCATCGCCTTCCCGGATGATGCCCTGCAGTTCATCAAGACCCACCCCCTTATGGACACAGCTGTGCCTTCTATTGGCGATGGGCCTTGGTTCACCAAGACTCGTGTCAGGTAAATGTAGACGCAGTAGTTTGAGCATCAATTCCAGTTTATTAAAGTGTTCTGTTTTGTTATACTGGCAAACCTCGGTTTCCGACCACAATTCGTTCCAGAAGTTTGTTCGAACTCCAAATACATTTTTCCCATTACAAATAATGTAAATGGTCTTAATCCGTTCCAAGTCGCTAGAAAACTACCTTTTTTCAACATAATGTTGTTTCATAGTGTCATTTATAATATCAAATTGTATAGTAATGAAACATCAAAGAAATGTAAAAGAAGCAAACACGAGAAAGAAAGACATGGCTCTTACAATAAAGTGCATTTAATATTTTTTTTTTTTTTAAGTTTGACCTTTAGTAATTCAAGAGCGTAAATAACACTTGCTTCTGTCCAAAGGTACAGACTGACGGTTCTGGCTGTCGACAATGACGCCGGACCTCACAAGAATTACACTGTGGTGTTCATTGGTGCTGAGTCAGGAGTCGTCCTCAAGGTTCTGGCGAAGACTTCCTCTACATCGCTGGATGACAGTCTGCTTTTGGAGGAGTTAGATGTCTTCAATAAGGCAAAGTAGGGATTCTGCTTTGGTTCTCTTTTTTATCTTCCCCTTCTTTTTTTTCTCAAGCATTGAGCAACTAAAGAGAAGTTTTGTGGCATAGATGATAGGGTTTTCCCACTCTCTGCACATGCACAGTATGTGTTGGATTTTATTTTATTGTTCGCCGCTGGCTTGCGGTTACCAAAGCTCATCCTGCTGTGTGTCACAGGTTAAAATCCTGTTAAACTGTGTGGGGAAAGGGCTTTATGTGATTAAATCTACTGAGACTGAAACAGTAGATGCTTATCTGATAAACCTCTGATCAAGTTTCTTCTCTTGCCAGGTGCCTGTCTAACCGCGAGGATGACAAGCGCGTCCTCTCGCTGCATTTGGACAAAGACGCTCACAGCCTCTACGTCGCCTTTTCGAGCTGCGTTATCCGCATCCCCCTGAGTCGCTGCGAAAGATATTCCTCCTGCCACAAGTGAGTGACATGTTGATGCACATGTTGGGGGTTAATTTGTGCTTCACAAGGTCTTTATTGTTTTGTTTTTCAGTAAATCGCAAACAGAAAGATAACAGCCTCACCTTATGCCTTGTGGTTAATGTTCAGTCAGCCACAATTATCATAGTGCATTTCCCAGAAAGATTAAACGGCATGGTTTGATGTGTGTTTTTGTGTGTGTGTGTGTGTGTGTGTGTGTGTGTGTGTGTGTGTGTGTGTGTGTGTGTGTGTGTGTGTGTGTGTGTAAATCAGGGCCTGCATTGCATCAAGGGATCCATACTGCGGTTGGACGCGTCATGGAGCCTGTGACAGGATACAGCCTGGTATTTCGTGAGTTCAAACTCAGCTGCATAATAAAGAGCAAATAACATAGATGTGATGATTATATAAATTTGCACAACTCCATGGTGAGTCCCCTTCATTGGTCTCCTTTTCAGGAAGGATTATGAGCAAGATGTCGAAGTAGGAAACACGACCCATCTGGGAGACTGTCAGGGTAGGTATACCATCTCTATGTCATGTCATTTATACACGCACACACATACAAAAATACCGAAACACACACACACACATCCACAAACTCATCTCCACACACCCCATGAGCTTGAACACTCACATCAGTAACCACTCAGTAACTTTACCCCCTACATAAGCCTGTGTGCAGTATTAACACACACATCTGCATACAGTACATGTCCACCTGTAATCTGTGTGGCCGGTCAGGCCGTCACATGGACATGTACAGTAACGTCATGCTCAGCCGGTGCAAACTGGAGAGGTCTTTAGGTATTATCAGGGGGTAGAAAATGCCCCTTAACTTATTTATTGTGACATTTCAGTCGCTTCATTTGCACCAACTCATCATGACATGTACCAAAGCTCAGTATCGATCAGAACCAGAGGGAATCTAGTCGCACTATAAAGAATAAACCCATGACACTGCATTCACAGTCTTGAAGGGTTTTAGCTTTAGTACATTCTACTGAATTCCTTTATGCTGATTTCCTGTTCTTTTTTTAAATTCTCTTAGCATTTTTAGGCAGTACATCAGCACCAGATTACAAATCGTTCGGTGACCCTACCTCTGGTTAGTTTGATCTTTTACTAAACTTTTTTTTTTAATTTCCCTCAGAGTACAGCATCCTTGTCTTTCCACCTTTTCCACCATTAATTCACCTCTTGAATGCCGATGTCACCTGTTCACTTTTCACTGTCAGAAACATGTTTCACCAGTCAACGCCGATTCTCCGTCTGAGCGCAGAATCACTTCCTCCCTCTCCACTCATCACCGTCTCGTTTCGATCCTTCCTCAATCTTGCACGCCCACTCATCGTTCCTTGGCATCCTTACTGTTGTGTACCAACTCCTCTTTGAACCTCAGTGTATTCTCCTTTCCCGTTCCAAATTGTCTGAACAAAAGAAAAAGAAAAACCCCAAATGTCTTTTACTTGGTCTGTGGTTGTAGTAGAATCTGGTCTTTTCATGATTCTATCAGATACTAACCTCAAACAATTCACAAATTTCCTGTGCGTACTAACTGGGATGATAATCATGCTTATCCACATCTGCACAGTTTGTTAATAATTTGTTTGTCACCACAGACATGGAGTTTTCATCAGCGCCCGTCACTGTCCACCCCAGTGGGCCCATACACCCCCCACTACTCACACCCACTCAGAGCCCCAGCTCTGGACCCAGTCCAGAGCTCTACGGCTCAGGCTTTGTGCTGCAGGATGACCCAGCCACCTCCCATTCTTTAAACTCTATCCCAGGGGGCCAAGAGGGTAAGGCCCACAGGGAAGCAGCGAGCACGCTGCTTTGATCCTGATCTGATAACCAATCTGATAACGGCTCTCGCTCAGCCTCGCAAATGTGAATCAATACAAAAGCTCACATATGCAAACACAATCATGGCTATTGAGGATTTCTATTAGATGACATGTGAGATTTTAATTCAGCCTTTTCTTTTGGAAATAGTTTCATGCATATAGTATTTTCCGCACTATAAGGCGCACCTAAAAGCCTTTAATTTTCTCAAAAAATGATGGTGCACCTTATAATCCAGTGCGCCATATATAAGAAAACAGTTTTAAAATAGGCCATTCGTTGAAGGTGCGCCTTATAGTGCGGAAATACTGTTATTTTCAGGATCATGCATATTATATTTTACTTTTACTATTGTTTTCTCTTGTAAAAGTGACACTTTTTCATCATGTTTAACTTTCTTTGCTCTTTTATTTATCTCTGTACAAACATTTCTTTCCAATATTCTAATTATTTAACTACTCTGAATTTGTTTCTTTAAAATCCTTTATCTGGATTTATCTTCTGTCTCTGCTGTAGATTTTTTTTTCTTAAGTCTAGCTCTAGTAACAGTTTGTCGAAACTGGTAGATCATTGGCTGGGCCTGCTTACTATTTGTGGTTGCGCAATGGATGACTAACTCCTTCGATGTCTGTGGGTACTAACAACAGAACACTTACAAAAAAAGCAAGCAAACGATACCGGGAAGGAAACTGTTGGCTATTCTTCCCGCTGGTCAATATAAAAGACTGATATTCCTCATTCTTTTAGGCAGTAGTACATCCCTAACCCATTGGTAACTTCAAATGCATGACAAGTGGAACGTGGATGAAGGCTCTCAGCCTTGCCTTCTGAACTAACATAGCACTGCAGTGCCACCTATTCCTTCCTATACTTCAGATGGTTAAATGGATGTGGGTACTTAACAGCTTTTGCATATTTTCACTATACATCTTCATCTGGATTAGTTGAAAGGGATTTATTGTGGGTCATTAAGTGCCGTGTATGGAGGTATGTGTAAAAGCACAGAATCCTGCATGATTGTGTTAAAAGAAATTGTGAATGTTTCGTCTGAATGGGAGGCTTGAGTGAACACAAGCTTGTTCCACGAGGGGGTTAACCTATGCTTCAATGTTTTGTAGGAATGTGGGATAACCAAGCAGGTGAGACCGACCAGATGGTCCACATGAACATTCTCATTACCTGCGTGTTTGCTGCTTTTCTCTCGGGGGCCCTCCTGGCTGGTCTGATTGTTTTCTGCTACCGAGACTCATGCCTTCGTAAGCCAAGACATGTTCACAAGGATGAAGAGTCTCCTCCGTCCTGCTCTGATTCTACTGGGAGCTTTGTTAAAGTCAGTGGCCTTTTTGACAGCCCAGTAAAGGTAAAACCATAATAACAACTCCAATATTGCATCAGAGTATTTTGTGAAGAGGATTGATGCAACAAGAAGTGAAACCGTGTCTAACATTACTCTTACTTTTGTCATATTCTTAGGAGTACCAACCCAGTATTGACTCTCCTAAGCTGTACACCAATCTGTTGAAGAACGACAAAGACCTGAGTGCCCCCGGTGGTGACACCAAGACCATGATTCTGCGGGACGGCTGTCAGCCTCCTGAGCTGGCTGCCCTGCCTACACCTGAGTCAACCCCAGTGCTTCAACAGAAAGGCCTGCAAGCTCAAGGAAAGGCAAGTGGTCACCGAAAGGAATCGAACTTGTCGTCCAAGAATTCTCAGTTCCTTCTGTCTGCTGCTCCCCTGAACTCCAAGCCCCACCAGGCTCACCTCTCCCACGGACACCCCCACATCCCTAGTGCAGTTGTTCTGCCCAATGCCACACATGACATCTCTAACTTTGACCATGGAGAGGAAATGCTGCCACATTCGTCTGAAAAGAAGCTGAAGAATCTAGATTCTAAGGGAAGTAGGAAAGACCAGAAGAGGTCTGTTGATGCCAGAAATACCCTGAATGACCTTTTAAAACACCTCAATGACTCAGTTGCCAACCCCAAGACCATTATTCCAGAGGGATCGGGCCCCCGCTCAAGGCAACATCTCACACTTGAGCCCATGGAGGAACTGACTGAATTGCCCCCCAAGGTGCCCAGCCGTGAGGCTTCCCTGTACTCCCCCTCCTCGTCCTTGCCAAGGCACAGCCCCACAAAGAGGGTTGACGTTCCCATGCCCACCACACCGACAGGCAGCCTGAGCATGGGGGGCACCCTTGAGAGGCAAAAAGGGGGGTATCAACTCCACCGGAGTGCCTCTCACAGGCACTCCTTATCCAACTCACCAAGTGGGGTAACCATGGGGGTGTCAGTGTCTCGCCAGCACAGTATGAACAGAGGGGGATACATGGCCCCAACACCCCCCTCTAGACTTGACTCCCATGGTGCAGTGACGGGGGCAGGAATGCACTCAGCCCACCCAGCCTCTGTATCTAGACAGAACAGCTACAGTCGGCACTGCTCTCTCCCTCGTACGGGAGTTAAACGGACCCCTTCGCTAAAGCCGGATGTGCCCCCTAAACCCAACGGTTTCCCCCCACAGACTCCACAGATGCGAGTGGTCAATAAGTACAGTTACTGAGGGAGCATGGACACTTCTGCGTGAGCTTTATGCCTTTGAGTCCTGGGGGCACGGGGGGCGACTACAAGAACCTGTTGTTTTGTTTGGATATCGATTTGAGGTGTGTTCGCCCTGTAAATGAAGTGCACAGCCACTCAACGCGAAAAAGGGAAAAATCACACATGTGGCCAAAGATGGGAGATTTATTGCTCCCCAAGTCTCCATCTTGATCCCTTTTTTCAGTCGCCCCAGGATATGAAGCAATGGACAGTCTTGAATCTGCTGCTTCGTATTGTACCTGGTCTTGGGTGTTCGAGGTTAAGGACACTAGCTGGGGCCTACGTCTACGGTGTCATTGATCACGGTACCAGGTTAAAAACAGTGGAATACTTGAAAAATGGGTCTCATTTATCACTGCCCTTGAGCACTGTCTTCCCACTAATGTGAACTGAACTAAGAGAGGAGGTAGGGCACGCCTTTGTTAGCGAGACCGCTGCAGGCAGAAGAGAAGATAGTCAAAAATGATGCGGTGTTGCTTTGGTAGATTTGACTGAAGTTGAGCAGCAATAGAACAAGAAAAGAAGTGGAAATTAATGTGTTCATATGTGAGTGTGTGGGGTGAGGCAGGTTTGTGTAAAGGCAGGATACATAATTGGCTTTCACACTTGGTTTTAAGAGTGGGGCCACATGCCAGACGATGCACCTTAAGACCTGTGTTAGACCTGAGTCACTGTCTCTCATTATCACTTCTCTGCTCTTTGAACGAACCTGAACCAACCCTCAGCCCTACTTTCTTTTCACTTTGTAGTGTCTCTGGTGATTACGGTCAGGTGAAGTTGGCCCTGCTGGTAAATTACTGGGACAGAAACGAACTCACTGAGGAAATTTGCATAGTACATCTGCTGCTATTGGTTTAAGACACAGGTCTTTGCTGCTATTGGTTAAGACATAGGTCTCTGATTTCTTTTTTTTACGGGGGGTCAGGTGTATGTATATGTGTGGGGTTGTGTCGGGGGGGTGTCTGTGTGTGTGTGTGGGGGGGGGGGGGATAGGGGGGTGTCTGTGTGTGTCGGTAGGTGTGTGGGTGGGTGGGTAGGGTGAGTGTGTGGGTGGGTCGGGGGTGGTGTCTGTGTGTGTGCGTAGGTGTGTGTGGGTGGGTGGGTAGGGTGAGTGTGTGGGTGGGTCGGGGGGGGTCTGTGTGTGTGTTGGTGGATGTGTGTGTGTGTGTGTGTGTGTGTGTGTGTGTGTGTGTGTGTGTGTGTGTGTGGGTGGGTAGGGTGAGTGTGTGGGTGGGTCGGGGGGTGGTCTGTGGGTGTGTTGGTGGATGTGTGTCTGTGTGTGTGTGTGTGTGTGTGTGTGTGTGTGTGTGTGTGTGTGTGGGAGGGGGGGTCGGGGGGGTCTGTATGTGCGCGTGTGTGTGTGTGTGTGTATTGGGGGGAGGTGTGTGTGTGTGTGTGTGTGTGTGTGTGTGTGTGTGTGTGTGTGCGTGTGGGGGGGGGGTCGGGGGGGTCTGTATGTGCGTGTGTGTGTGTGTATTGGGGGGAGGTGTGTGTGTGTGTGTGTGTGTGTGTGTGTGTGTGTGTGTGTTGGTTGGGGGGGTTATTACAGACAGAGTCAGAGAAGTAGTTCTTGAAAAACCAAACACATTGTTAAAACTGAAACCTGCTTTCCTTTGGGACTGAAACCCCCCCCCCCCGATCTCCAAGAGACTTCATCCTTTATGTAGCAACGGCATTAAATATTCTCTCTATACATGACTTTTGAACAAGATTATTTGCCTTGATAATGTTATACTGTGTTATTTAAAGAGTTTAACATGTGAGACTAAACCAACACCGGTGGTTTAGACATGTATGGGAATTCAACATGCGAGGGTACTTGTGTTCTTTTAAACTGCGTCCCCCCAGTAGAAAGGCACTTGAATATTCCTCGGACATTAAGTCTATTAAATAGTCAATCAAAGTGACCCTAGACAAAGATATGGATGTAACGTTCTGTGGTTCATCTTCTGGTTCATCAGCCCATGTTCTCTGTGCAGCTTTCCTGTGCGTGGCCAGTGTACAATCAACGCAACATTTACCAATGTGTCCAAATGAGTCATGCTGGGAATGACCACATCCTGTACATACAAAAAATATTATAAATAAGGAGTATAAATATTTTTAGGGAAGTGAAACTGAATCTGTGCATTGTGTGCCTTATTCACGAAAATGAACTACTACAGTATATATATATATTGGCAAAGTTGATTGGTCCTCTTTATGTTATGTTGCAATTTTTTATATAAGCAATTAAAAACAGATTTTCGGAATAATTATAATCTACCTATCCAAACCAAACTGAATTGGAAAACAACTTTTCCATTTGTGAATCCAAGTCATTCAAAAGTAAAGCTGAAAAATATTAGTTGGGGGAGTACAAATCAAATGTTCTCCTTTACCAACAGTGTTAAAAATAACTAACCGAGCGTGTTAATCCACCACATATAGGTGCCATGCAGTGATTGTATTTTCTCCACAGTGGGATATAGGATGGTTAGACCTTGTACTCTGGAGCAGCACCTCCTGCCCACAGCCAATGTATTAACAGTGTTCACGTGAAAGCCGTCTGCTGGCATGAGTCACACAAAATCTAATTCCCTGGGATTGCAGTGGTAGGAACTGCATCTATTTGGCCCAGTGGGGACATGGGTATATTATTTAGCTGAGATCTGCAATCCTATCCGAGAGTCGGTTGCCTGTTTAGCCCAAAGCCACATTTTGTTTACAAGTGATGATTGTATGTAAAGACTTTCTGCCTGTCATCTGAACAGTGTTTGGGCTGTCTTTTCTACTCTACACACATCACAAACACACACAACATACACTGATCAACTGCCTTGTACATTGCAATATGAACTGGGTGTTGCAATCTAAATTAAAGCCTTTATATTTCAGTCTGAGCTCAGTTTATGTGCAGATAAACCGGATTTTGTCATGTTATTATGATTTAAATGCTGTGCAACATGGCGAGCAAAGGCAGCTGTACATATGACCTCCAGAGTATTTGAGCGTGTAGATATGTTGTAAAGTTGTACTGTGTATGTGTAAATAATAATGACGGTCTTTGTTTCATGATATTTTTTGTTGAATTTTTTAACATAGCATGTATAGTTGAAATAAAACATTACTGCACAGAGACATTTGTCCTGTTTTTTGTTTTTTAAACCAGGTTAGCTTTTTATATCTTGTAATGTGCGTCTGGTTTTACATCATGACATGGAGCTGCAAACAGTAAATCAAATGGTTGGTATCTTTCATTCCATTCTAAAGTCCATGAGATGTTCTGTACTTGCAGTGTACCTTGAATGATGTAATTCACATGTGTCAAACTCAAGGCCTGGCAGGGCTCGAAATTAACTTTTTTTCTTGGTAGCACTGCTGCTCCCAAATTTACAAGTTAGTAGCACCAGCAAAGACTTTAGGAGCACCTACCCAAAAGCAAGGCAGTGACGGAGCGATAGAGACTGCTCCGTCCATCTCCGTTCCACGCGCCTCTCTCCCTCGCCCAGCAGCTGCAGCTGCGCTTTCATTGTTTCCTGCCAGGACCACGGTCCTGCTCAGACTGTTTCCACACATTCTCCGGCAGGTCCACACTCACGTGTCCACATCAAACAAACTGTCGCGGTAGTGCGTTCGAGGGTGCACACTCGGCGTCTAAGCGTTTTCCCCACATCCACACAAAACTGTATGAGAGACGCTCACCTGAGGATGCTGCGTTGGTCCACCTCCGGGTCAGGGGTCAAACCGAGGCACTACCTGGGTCTGGCTTAAATAGCGCATTGTGGTGCGCTGTCAGGCCAGCCCGGTACCTGGACTGAACCATTTTGGTTATTATTGGATTGTTTTGTATTTTAAAACATCACTAAAAGATGTTTTATGTCGCCCCAAACTCCACCATGCCTTTAGTGAACATTCGTTTGTATTTTTCTTGGTCATTTTGCCCTCAGCTCGGACTTAAGGGGATAATTCTGCGCAAAAGATCTGTGCTTTGTTTCATAGTGGCGCTTCATGTTACCACTTTTAATTCATGCTACGTGTTCAGACCATATGAGGTAAAATGGTTTTGAACTGCCTGACGGAGGAATAAACAAATTTCGTCCACTCATTGTTAACCAGCGGTTTTCCTCGTTAACCTCCCTTCGTTTAGAGCTATGTTGTCTCCCTTCTTTTTGTGCTCCGCTGTAGTGGTAAACTCACAGCAGTAGTGACAGCGAACTGTCTCACTTCCTGGTGCACTGATAGCGAAGGGTAGAAATTATCTGATTGGCTGAACTGAGTGGAGCTATTACCGGATTGACTGGAGGAGCAGCGCCTGCTGTCTGTAGCCGCGAACTGCAAATAAAAATGCGCCAAGAAAATCTACTCTTGTGAAAATACCATGGACACGGGTCCGGACAGAACCATCACGCGGTTTGGATCTGGACAGCGGTTTGCCATTTGGTGACCCCTGCTCTATGGAGAGAGATAAAGTGAGAGAGAAGAGGAAAAAAAAAGGCTCACCAGATTTTTTTCTGTAGTCGCACCGGTGCTCCCAAATATATTTAATAGTCGCACTGATAAAAATTTGGGCGCGTATGCGACCAAAATGGTCGCAATTTCGAGGCCAAATGATGCCCGCCATATCATTTTATGTGGTGCACGAGAGCATAAAGTGTCAGAATGGCAAAAAAAAAAAATAGGTCGAAAGTGTGCTTTTAGCAAAACTACATTTCCCACAATGCAGTAATTAAGCTCATTTGAACTTTAGACAAAAATGTTTTGAACAAAGTTATATTCTAACTTGTGTTTGATGTTATTTTTCTTTATCCACTTGGATAATTTGATTGTTGATTGATGGAGTTATGTCGGTTTCATATCCTGACAAACTGAAATGACTTATTTTATAACCGAGAAACAAGCAAACATTTTTTTACTTGAATAAGTAATAAATTCAGTTATTTACCGTAAAGGAGTAGTTACATTTATTTTACATTACATTGAGTTACATAAGTTACATTTATTAGTTACATCTGGTCCTTTGAGGACAGCCATAATGCTGATGTGGCCCTCAGTGAAAATGTGTTTGACAACCCTGGTGTAATTTGTCTAAACTGAGCTTCATGAGCAGACCATCAGAGATGTTATGAATATAGGAAATGATTAGGAACTGGTTCCTCTGACATTTGAAGCCAACACAGGGTCTTCAGTAGCTGATAGCATGTGACAAAGTTTGCAAAGGTGAGTGTTTAATTGCACAACAAACATCCGATCTCCTGCTCCAGGCACAAAGATCTGAGTCGTCAATGAACTGTGAAAGAATGGACAAACAGCAGCACACATAAGCATTTAGATGCATGCACTGTCAACATCCAAAGAATTATGTTCTGCACAGACGGGACCACGCTAACAATCGCTGCCAGGGACCAAGAATAAAGGAGCTGTGGTTAAATGCAGATCAAATGTGTTTCTGCTTAGCTGAACAGGAAAAGATTTAAGTTTACTGTTGTTTAGGTCATCAAAAGAAATGCACACAAAAATCACATGTGCCTCGTGTCAGACTGCTGAACATCAGACGCATAATTCATGTGAAATTTACACAGACACCGACACAAACATGGAGAAAAACAGATTGTTAAAACAGGAGCTTGCGTTAAAAGTGATGCATGTCTTAAATATTATAAAAAACACCACGTAACAGAAACAAGAGTCGTTGGCAAGACGTCATCATTTCGCTTCCATCGGCCTGTCTATTACTTTAAATGACATCACAAACAGCTCTTAATTAACATTTTGAGTCCATAATTTCTGCAGAATATGTCCAAGATTGGAAACCATGGAAGTCACACATTCAGATTTTGAAGAAGAGGAGGATGGTGACGTTCCGGCACTTCCACCATGAGGTAATGCGTCCCTTCGGCCGTTCCCTTGTGGCACCATGCCTGTCGTCATTGTTGACACATGTGTTTCTTCATTTGCTTTCAACAGCACTTGCTGAAAACTCACACCCCCTAGCAACCCAATGCTATCTTTCGCTCCCTCCCTCTCTGACACAATCACAGGGAAGACATCCACCCCCTGAGTATTCTGAAGGGGAGTGTGTGTGTGTGTGTGTGTGTGTGTGTGTGTGTGTGTGTGTGTGTGTGTGTGTGTGTGTGTGTGTGTGTGTGTGTGTGTGTGTGTGAGTGGGAGGGGGTGATTTGGTTGGGAATGGGGAACAACAAAGAGCTGTCTCTTGCTCTTCTGATGTACATCCCATTCTCTCCATTTATCAGATGGTCTCTTTGAATTAGTGGCAGTGGATAAAATAGAGCGAGTCATTTTGTAGTGTTTTATTCACGTGTCCCTCCGTCTGGCCACACTTAAGTCTTATTATTAACACTGATGCGTCTCAGGCAAACAAACATGTAGTTGTGTGTGTGTGTGTGTGTGTGTGTGTGTGTGTGTGTGTGTGTGTGTGTGTGTGTGTGTGTGTTTACTTCAATGCATAAGAGAATGAGATGATAATCTATTCTAAAAATCACATTCTCTTGCTTAAATGCAAGCAGAACACACAAGGTCACTCATCGACATGTAAGAAGATGAACAGTAAGTTAAAAGTGCAAAGTAAATGTGTCTTGAAACTGCAACATTTGTGAGAATAAAACACAAAAACACACCAGAATTGCCGTCTCTCACACACACACCGGATGTCCGTTTCTGTACTTACCTGCTTTCTCTGCAGCGTCTCTTTAGAATGTAAAGAAATATTTCACATGGAAAGATGGTCCCGTCATAAAACTGGGCTGTCTTGGCAGTAAAACAACACATATTTCTGAATTCTTTGCTACATCACCAGAGGAAAGGGCAGTGGAACAAGAAACCGACACAACAACCTGTGTTGGTTTCAGCTTGTGTGTTGAGAACCTCATCTACCTTTGGATAATCTCATCTACCGTTGAGAAACTCATGTGCCTTTGAGAACATCACGTACCTTTGAGAACCTCATGTACATTTGAGAACCTCATCTACCTTTGAGAACTTCACGTACCTTCGAGAACCTCATCTGCCTTTGATGATGTCATCTACCTTTGAGAACCTCATCTACCTTTGAGAACTTCTTCTACCTTTGAGAACCTCTACCTTTAAGAACCTCATATACCTTTAAAAACTTCATGTACCTTTGAGAACCTCATTTAAGAATCTCATCTCCCTGTGAGATTAAAATTATTATTGTAATTTTAAAAATTATTGTTATTAAAAAAAATAAAAAATACAGATGCAAATTCAGCACCTTGGACAAATGGCTCTGAATTCAAAGCAGATCAACCAGAAAACCTTTGCAAACTAATGAGTAAAAGACTTTGAATGTAGGCAACCTGGCGATAAATTTACCATTGGTCTTCCGCATGCACTACCCACATTATGATGACGCTAATATGGTTGAAAATCACCAACGCTTCCCTTGATGATGATTAGACTGAAATTGATCCATCTGTACTCCTTCTTCCCGCTTTCCCTAAAAGCCCATAGGTGAAACCAGCAATTACATTTACAAGGCACGGCCATGGAAAGATGCTTATAGAGTTTTCTTTGTGGGCTTTAGCAAGTCCACGTGCACTCGCTCTAATGCATTAAGTTCTGACAGTGTCTGGGTAATGCTTCATTTGAAGGTGGGATTAAATGACAGGATAGAAGCTGTAATTTCTCCCCAAGTTGGATTGAAGAAAAGTTTTGAAGCATTTCCATGACTGACTGCAGTCAAAGAAAAGCCATCAAAGTCTAATCCATGTCCCAAATATTATCATATTGACAGCAGGGAGCTAATGGTACTTATAGCTTTGAATAATGACATAAATCAAAGGAAAGGAAGAGAAAGGGATTTCTGTAAGAGGGAATGGTCATACAGTCATGACAGGCCTCATATTCCTATGACTTTACGAGTAAATACAGACATCTAACCATCTAAATGTGAGAATATTGCTCATACAAATTCTTTCTCAGCAGGATGTCATGGTAACATCAGGAAGTTCAAATTCTAGGATGTCATGTTGGTGTGCTCCAGTTTGCACTGATGCACTGATGTCAACCTGTTAAGTTACTGTTGGTGAAATAAAAGCTTCCCAAGAAGAATAAATCATGAATGCAGGGCAAAGTGGTAAATAAACCTGGAGGGAATGTTCCAGTTGAAATGACTTCTTGTATGAAGCTCAAGACTTAAAAGCCAAAAGCCCTTACAGCCAAGGGTTACTGACATGACATGTGTCTCACAGCTTTATTTTTTCATTTCATACTACTATGTTATGTTTTTATTCATTATGTAAAGAGTATTTTCTATATCTGTATATCTGTTTATTGTGTATTTTAGTGTTAGTGTTGGCTTTCTGTTTATTAAGTCTTGTTTTTGCTTTTTGCACTCTGCTTGTCTTTTTTGTGCACCAATCCTGCTTTATGTGCCTTCAATTGGCCCTTGGGAAGTAATAAGTTTTTCGAAGTTGAATTTGTTGTCATTGTTTGCATATCTGCTCTTAATATAATGAATTAAAACTGCACAGGATTATGATTGATATATTTCTAAAATATTGGTCAGGTCCTTTATAAAAATAAAATGATAATATTTTTACGTGTAGTACTAGAAGAGGACAAGACTTAATTTTGAGAATTTTTTCTTAAATAAATACCGTATAGGCCCGAATATAAGACGGTGTATTTTGCATTGAAATAAGACTGAAAAAGTGGGGGTCGTCTTACATTCGGGGTCTAGACGTTATACCCATTTACAACGCTAGATGGCGCCAGATATCTTTAAAGAGAATGCTGAACTTAATTCCCCAGGCCAAAGCGAACCTCTGTCACGAAGAAGAAAAATAAAAATAGCAGTAAGGAAGAAAAGAAAAGAAAACAAGAGAAGAGATAACAGAAAATGGAGAAACGTAGTGACAATCTGGAGAAAACTGGGTCGGTTCTCGGATGGTAGCAAGGTTGATGCCACTCACCATTCATTTACAAATGTGATTGCACTTTAGTTTACATATTTAAATGTTCAGATATTAAGATGTGATAGACCGTTTTTGCATGATTTGAATGAGGCAAAATAACATGATTTTTCTCTCGAATATATTGTTATAATCATTTGTTCCAGATGTACTGTAATTATTTTCTGTATAAAAATTAAATTTGGTGTTCAAAAAGTCTTTTTTCAAACTTGAGTCTTGAAAAAGAGGGGGTCGTCTTATAATCAGGGTCGTCTTATATTCGGGCCAATACGGTAAGTACTTGTGCTTGTACTTTAAAATGTACTTCAAATTGATTGTACGTAATGCACAACACTGAAACTAAAAGACAAAAGTATGATAATATTGACTTAATACAACAAAACCAAATGTATTTGACACACCAGACTGAGACTAAATTATTTTTAGACTATTATTATTTTTAGAGATACTTAAGTCTAGCATGCTCCTTAGGTAGAGCTACATTGTACTATGCATTATGTGTCTCATAATTAAATTTAAGATTACAAATGAGCTTGAAAGAGTTGACACACCCAAAAACAATGCAGATCAGGACATTTTGTTCTGCCTACCGGAGAACTTGCTGGCATAATATCACCAACACAATGACATCACTATCTCAGTTCTTGAGTTGTATATTTTATAATCCCAACTGATCGACATTGTATTTCACTTCTGATCAAGAGGGAATAGAAAACCAAACAAATAATCAGACCCTGTGTTATTTTAATTCATACAAATTGCAGGCTGGAATACGATGCTACCCCGGCATTTCAGCTTCCCCCTATGAGTAAAATGACTGCTGTGTGAATGTGGTCTGTTGACACCACAAACAGAGACATTGAGAGAGACAGTGGGAGGAATAGGTATGACAGTAAATATTTTAATTCATTGGTACATAATGTTATGGCTGCTGAATGTTCCTGCAGTGAATGGCTGTTATGTTCCCAATTAACCTCCAGGAAACACATGACAATTACTTTTTGTGATTGCATCAACACAAGCCCCAGTGTTTGAACATGGTTATCAAGAAGGAATATAAAGTGAATGTTAGTCTATACCTGTGGAAAAGATTCAGAAATGTATAACATTATATCATGCAATTATGTCCAGAAATGCGGAAGTCCGGAAGCTCCCAGAAAATATAGTTTAAAATTGTTTCTGTATTTTCTAGATGGTACCAGAGTTAGCATGGCATGTGTTATTGGAAAGGTTTGTATTATCTGTAAAATAATCAGTGGCAAAACATGACATTATTGTCAACTGTGCTGAATGAAAGTATCAAGTTAGATAATGAATTACTGACAGAAGCAAACAGGTCCTCCTACTTTACCAGGCTTGACATGACTTTCTAAGCAAATCTATTTCACAATAAAGAAAAAAAATATAGCGTTATCAACTGTTTATGAAGAAATTTCATTTAATGCAAGATATTCTTTAACAGTTTAGCATATGACTGTCAGCATTCCCCTCTGGGCTGATAAACCAAACTGTGGCGGCTTGCTACTCCTATCAAATCTGGTGTCACTGATATGTCTGTGGTGTCCACAGGTACAGAACGATCCTTCTGGCTACTTAGTAAAAAAAAAAAAACACCTGGAGTGGGAATTGTTGATCCAGCAATATGGCAAATTTGTTTTCTGTCCTCTCCAATTCTGATATCGGCAAATAACAGTAACGGTAAGCTGATGTGGATGTGGGCTGTGTTCTTCGACTTGGTGCTCATGAAAGCAGTGAAATACATCAACATAAGGTAATGATGATCATAAACCAAAGCACAGAGAAGGTCCCTCTGTTGTGCACAAACAAGAATTCCTACTGCATACATATGTAATGTGATGATGCTGACTATCGACTTAAGCGTATAGACTTATGATTATGTTGTACAGTGAATCCAAAACCACTGCAAACCCACTAATTACGAGGCAGCAGACTGAACGCTGAGTGTTCCATTTCATTTTCCACTATTCTGTATATACGTAATATCTTAATATTTAACCAAAATTTTTTATTTAATTTTATTAGAGAACATGTCTGCAACCCCCTAAGCAAAATCTAATGTCCACTCATCACATTCTCACCAAATTCTGTGTTAATTCTGTTTTTCAACCAGCAATCAAATGTTGGCTTTTCAGCTAACAGGATAATTTGATGGTGATTACTTTCACTTCATTGATACCAATTTACGCTTTAACCTGTAGGTGCCCAAATGACCTGAATACCACCAAAATGGGGACATTCACCAAACCATTTTAATTGAGCTATCTTAAAACCAGGGCTCTGAACCAGAATTTTTTGCCAATCGGTTAGTTTTGAACAGAAACGGAATTACAACGTTTCCGGTTTTGTGTTCCACCCATAAACTAATGTTCCTGAACCGGTTAGAACAAAAAAGTACAGTTCCAGAACTGGTTAGTAACGTTCCTTGTAAATATAAATATGTAGGTGCCGTATTTTGCGCACCATAAGACGCACTTAAAAGCCTTAAAATTTTTCAAAAATCAATGCTGCGCCTTTTAACATTAAGCATCTTATGTGTACACTGAGTTCCAAAATTTGTAAAAATGTTTTGGTGTGACTAGTCAGCGATCCGCCAGATCGGCCATTGTTCGCCGACATACGACGTATTACGTCACTACGTACGACAGCAGCCAATAGACCAATTAGAGAACATGACACGAGGCTACGTCCGGCACACCTCCGGTATGTATTGGTATACAGTATTTGCCGGTACTGTACCGCAGGTATGCTGCATGACCGCATTTGTTTGGCTGAAGACCCCCAACAATGGCGTCAGCGAAGAGACACGCTTACGACGCAACGTAAACTCCAGGCTATCAGTTCTTGTTGTTCCGGTTCACGTAAGGAGACCGGGTGGCTTTTTTCACACTTCGTCATCTCTCTTGATCTGTGACTCCATGCAAGCCCATACCACCGCTTCTGTAAAAAACCACGTCAAGCGGCTGAATTCAGAGCTTGCCATCTTCCCGGGAGGATTAACGAAAGAACTCCAACCGCTGGACATCAGTGTAAACAGAGCCTTGAAAGTTAAGCTGCGTGCGTCGTGGAGTGATGGACGGTGAACACACGTTTACCAGGACTGGGTGGCAGTGCCGAGCGAGTTACACCCCCACAATATGTGCGTGGATTGCGGATGCCTGAACTAACGCATCTGCTTCGACTTTTGTCCGATGTTTCGCAAAAGCCGGCATCATTACCGGGCAGCCTCCCGGAAAAGTGACGGTCACCGATTGTGAAATTGCCAAGCTATTCAATGCAGACCAAAGATGAGGACTTCGAAGGATTTAACACAGATTTATCAAAAAATAAAGAAATAAAAACATATTTAAAAAATAATGTTGGTGTATTTTTTGTAATTTAAATACGTAGTACAACACAGTTCAACCACAGTTACCTTTTTGCTTCCGTTAGCTAGCATGCACTGAACAATAATGTGCGCCGTGTGTAAAAGTAGAGAGAGTAGAGTATAACTTTATCTATCCCTTAAGGATAGCATAGTAAGTACACAAAACACAGAAAAAGCACACAGAAAGCACCAGCACATAGAAAATAGCACATCGAAGTACAGAAATAAATTCCGCAATTTAGATTGCACCTCTTTATACAATGCGCCGAATGGTGCGCAAAATACGGTAACTTAAGGACTTTAAAATTGACAACGAAAGCAATTAGTTTATATGTATGCTATAGACTATAATTATAGATATGCCCCTACCATACAGTAAACAGTACCACAGCACTACACTTCTGCTTTATGCAAGTTATATCACTGTAGTTAAGGCTTATGCCTCCTTCTTAGACACTACATGAAATAAGACAAGAATAACTTCCACCACGTCATTTATTGCTGAACAACAGATCTTCATTGTGCTTCTCCCATAGCTCAATATTGCTACAAAGCGCCGGCAGTACGGGAACACACTGCACTGAAAATAACTGCAGCCAATGAGTTATTGTCTAAATCATACATTTTTAAGATTACATACTGCAGTGTTTACCTGTTATGATTAAATTGTGACTGGGAGACTGCCCTTTTCCTAACTGTTGCTGATAGCCGCTACTTCTCTCTGCTCTCATCCCGCGTCCAGTGAATGACAGGAAGTGAAACATGAGGTCAAATATTTTTTTCAAGAATGAAAAAAAAAAACGGTATTAACCGATTTACAGTTATTTTCTGTTCCGATTCTGCTCCGGAACATTAAAAAATATAAAGTTTTCGGTTTCGATTTCGTTCCTGCCAAAATACCAAAAGTTTCCGGTTTTTGTTTTCGTTCCATGAACCGGTTCAAAGCCCTGCTTATAACAAATACAACACAACTGCTATAAATGGTAACAGTGCAGCGGTTGTGGTTATCTTTTGAATCATGTACCCTGTCCATGATTCAGTCACATCACACAGCCTATGTAAAACACAGGAAACAAAAATCAAACATTTATATGGCTTTGTAACATCAGCCTTTGCTGCTCCTAATGTGGTTTCTCTCAGTAATGACAGCAGAAATGACTTTGCAAACAATTTTCATTTCCAACATAAACCTTACCAAATAGAAACTCAAGCTGTTCAGCCTTCCTGAATGACGGTCCCTCCTGCCTTCCGTCTCAACCGGCTCACCTCAGGTCCAGCATGGTGATGTTGGAACACCAACATGAAACAACTTTCAGAATTCGGCTCAAATTGTCACTTCTTTGGATTATTATTATCCTGTTGGTTTCCTGTTATTAATATATTTGTCATTCCAGATCCGGTCCCACTTCCAATCAGTTCATTCCCTGCACCTGCCTTCCCTTCTCACCTGCAGATACTCCCCTAATCAGCCTCCAGTCTTCATATACCACCTCAGCCCTCAGCTCTCTGCCAGATTGACCTTCCAGCCGTAGAATCCTGCCTGATGCTTTGACCTTACTAGACCTTACCTGTTTCCTGGATCCTACCTGTTGCCAACCCCTCATCCGATCTGTCGGCTCTGTACTCTACCCTGAGTAGAAAGTCTATTCAGGGTACTCAGGATACTCTACCCTGAGTAGACTGTCTACTCAGGGTAGACAGTCTACTCAAGGTAGAGTATGTGCTTTGTGCCTGACCCTGCCTGATTACTGGATTCTGCCTGTTCACTTGCCGTCTGCCTGTTCGCCTGCTGTTTGGACTGATTCCCCGGTACCAGAACCCTGCCTGTCTTATTAAACCCATTTTGAGACTCTTGACCTGTCCGTTTGTCTTGTTTTTGGGTTCACCACCAGTCTTGTTCGAGCCCTGACACAAACATGTTCTGTCTGGACATCTGTGACACCACAGGTACCTTCAAAGTTACCCCCCTCAGATAAACATGTTCTTCACTGACCCTCCAAACATGGTTAAGGTAGCACTTTATGACCAACTCACACCCTCTGTGTGTGTGTGTGTGTGTATGTGTTTCAGTCCATGGAGACCTACAGTATATTAGGTTGATGGATGAGCCTGAGCCAAGATGTATAATCGATAGATGGGGTATAAATAAACCAAAAGGTGCAATAATGATGTTGTTAACGAACAAGGATGACAACAAAATAACAATAGAGACAAAATGAAAAAGTGAACTGAAGTGAAGTACTGCCCCTCCACTGGGGATGAAGCAGAATGAGCTATCCCTAGGGAAATCCTCAGAAAGACAGCCACATTCGTCCCACAGGATTTACTGTCATTCCAGTTGGTTATTATCAGTTTTTAGAAAAGTTTCTGGGGCTCAAAGCTCTATTCTGTTATATTTGGGGGGTTTTTTGGTCTGGTTATGCTTTGGTATCAATATGGGTCACCTTTGGACCTTAAAAGGACGGGGCTGACCCTTTGTGGTCCTGATCCCTAGAATCTAACTGCTTCCAAACCTTCAGGAGCAAATTAATGACGCATAATAAGAAGAAGAAAAAGAAGGAGGAGAAGAAGAAGAAGAAAGATAAACTTTTGGAGAGAGAGGCAGAAGGATGAAAAAAACATTTTCAAATTTGCTTGCATTGTTTACTGATCCGTTTGACAGTAAAAACCTACAAAGATGCATGATGTGGTTTCAGTGGTTCTTACCTGAGTCATATGAAGTTTATAGTTTATCCAGCTTTTACCAGCACTACATTTTTACCATGACAGCCTCATAGCTTAAAGCAGGTCTAAACAGCCCAGCCTGAGAGAATCGAGAGACACAGCTTAGAGCAGGAGCAGCGAGAGATGAATATCTATCTATACACTACACTTACTGAAGATGCACAGACCAGCACATTTAAATAAAGATACTGATCTACCATTGTGTGTCAGAGAGAGGGGGGGTGGGGTAGAGTTATAAATCATTGTGTTTGGGAGAAGGGGTTGGGTGTGGCAAGTTGAAGCAAGCCTATCCAGCAAATATTCGGTTCCTGAGAACAACAGGAAGAGTCTCACGTTTTCTTTGCGAGGAAATCACATCTAGGTCCGTCTAATAGCGCTTGTCTTGGTGGAAATATAGACCTCTATTTCTCTTCCCTGTTTCTTTCTCTTCTCTTCACTCCTCCCTCTCTGACTCTGACTCAGGCACCCACAGTGTGGGTGTTCTGGATCCGTGTTGGTAAACCAATGGATTAGCCCAATAGCTCTATGACTAAAGCCCAGCCTGCTATTACTGTGCTTTGTCATTAGGAAATCATATGTTCCTTGGCGCTCACGTGGTCACGCCCTGACAGTCACACCTTACCCCTGAGGGACAAAGGTGTCTGCCCACAAACAGACACACTAACAGGCTGAACAGACCTACCGTCAGGTAAATGTGGTTTAACATGGATGCTGCAGTCATTTTTATTGTATGTAGAATCATAATTATGTTGATTGGAGAAAAAATCTGTCTGAAGACAGATAAAATGAATGAAATAAATACAACACGAAAAGGTCACATGGACAAGATTATGTGGGGCGGTTGTAAGTACAGCACCCCGCCTTTTGTTAGAGGATTTAAATGAACATAGCTTGGATCTGATGTTGGCTTACAGCATGAAGTTAGCTCCCTCCTGTATTAGTGCCAGCACAAATTAATTCTCCCTTAAGATCAATGGGCTTATAGTCTATACACATCAGCACCAAGAGGTTTTCTCGAGCAGGCTGCTGTATCTCATTTCTGTCTCTACTTCACAGTCATCATCAGCCAACCTTGGATATTACTGCAAAATCTGATCAACACGCTAAGGTCACAATATTCTCTGTTGTCTTCCCAGATCAATACATTAGGGGCGTCAAACAGAGCAGAGGGGGTCTAAACGCCGTCTCATTGTGGAGTTAAAGCCATCGCCATTCTCGGAGAGAGTGAAGGATTGAAGGAAGGTGGTTGGAAGTAAAGAGGAGAGCGATGACCGAACAAGAGTGACGGTTGGGGGAAAGGATGGCACGGAAAGGAGGGAAGAGCAGAGCGCCAAGATGTTGCACAACAACCTCTAGTCTTTCCAACAGGCAGAATTATCATTCAGGGCAAAAACACATCAACCACAATCCAATAGCCTGGCCTCACAGGATCCAGCTTAGCACCACCCCCATCCCCAATAACACATACCCACGCAGAACCTAAAACCAGCTTTAGCCATTTTTATCTCTGCCAAGGAGGTTACGTTTCCCTTGGCATCTGTCTGTGCGTCTGTCTGTCAGCAGGATTACACAAAACATACTTGATAGGATTGTTGGGAGTTTTGACGAGGAAGAACTTTTTAAATTTAGGAGTGAATCTTGGATAAAAGGGCGGAGTCAGGAAAATTGCACAATGGAGATTTTTTAGGTGGTTTTGTCTGTTAGACAAAGGCACGGGCATATTCCAAGATGACAATGTCAGGATTCATTGGGCTAAAATTGTGAGGGAGCATGAGACATCATTTTCATACATGGATTGGCCACCACAGAGTCTAGACCTTAAACTTGTTGAAATTCTTTGAAAGAAGAATCTCAATGAGTGCTGGAGATGGCTTTCCATAGTGGTCAGACCCCATCATAATAAATGCAAGATCTTGACGAAAAATATGAAAAATATATCGCATCACTGGATGGAAATAACTCTTGTGATATTGCATGAACTCATCAAAACAATATCACAGTTAATCCATGCTGTAATCAAAGCTAAATGCAGTCCAACAAAATATGAGAGGGTGTGACTTTTTTGACAGCGACATTTTTCTTGGCCATATTATCACATTGATAATATGATATCAATGTGATTTAAGCATTGATATCATATTATATAACTCAATTGTTTGAGCAGTTTTTGCACATTCGTGAAAAAAAAACATAATGTTTCAGCCTCACAGTCTAGTATTATGAGTGGAATCAAACCATGTTTTTGTTTTGCAATGAAAAATACATCACTATCAGATTTCTCTTTTGAATAAAAAATCCCAAATTATTATCCTAGCTCAGTAACGCTCTGTCCTAGAATGTGCCTGTCAAGAATGGGCCGTTTGTCAGCCCGGTGGTGTTGCTGGTTTGCAGTCTTCTTGTTCTAACTATAGCAGCGTTATATCCAGCATCCAGAAGCAACAGTGTGTGGTAGTAAATGAGCTGAGGCGAGTAAAACCCAGCTGCAGGCGTAGGTGATGATGTTCACAACTCAATCTACTGAAGCCACGACAACCGCCTCTGCAGAGTGCTGCCCGCCTTTTTATCCTAAATTTATTAGCATGGAGAATATTGCATCCACACTGTAATAAATTAAGACCGGTTCCTTAGGACAAAGGCAGCACACATGCAAATTTTTTGAGCAAATGCATCAAAAAGTAATTTTCAGTTTCATCTCCTTGAGATAGACCATGTCCTTTTTTGATGGAGATCCAACTCAATCCGAATGTAACATACTACTGACAGACCGAACCGAACAGGGCCACACGAAAGACAAACAACCACTCATGCACACACGAACACCTACAGGCAATTTGGAACAGTCAATTCACTTGAAATGTATGTTTTTGGAGGTGGGAGGAATCCAGAGAACCCCAAAAGAACCCACTGCGCCAAATCTAAGTTCTTAGAGGGGTGTCCTTTATGGGGAATGATCAGTTTTGTGGAGGTTTGAAATCTCTGAATGCTCTTGTTTGAAGCTATTTTTACAGTCAAGAAAAGCTGTATAAAGCAAAGACATTAAAATGACTTGGCTGTACAGTTTTAAAATTAATATTATTATGTATAATTTTAACCCTAAACCCAATGCCAGTAGAGGGAAAGTGCTTTTGGTCAGAACTACCTGCTTTTACAGAGCAATACCTTTTCGTGGACAATCTTCATGTGCATCAAGTGCTATTAAAATATGCATTATAAGGAGAAGTTGGCAAGAAACCTTTCGTCCCCAGCAGTCAGCCCTTGAGTGCTGCTGTTACAATTGAAGTGGGTGTGAGCGGTAGCCTTAGCTTAGCAGTTGTGTCCCTGCATGATGTAGAATGTAAAAAGGCAGTTGTCTGGGCTAAGGAGTACTTCAAAAAGCCCAAATCAGTGTGAGCTGTAGCACGAGTGACACCCGTACGCAGGGGGTGAACGGTCTGTGTGTTTGTGTGCTACAAAATTGCACGTGTTTTTTGTGCGTACGCATGCGTGCGTGTTTATATGTGTGGGTGGATGTAGCTGGATGATGGCAGGCCTATTAAAAAGCTGCCTGAGGAGAGGGCTTTAAGTGGGGCATCTATGGGGGGCAGAGAGGATGGGCCATTGTGTGTCAAAGGTCCATCCTGAGAGCTGGAATTAAAGCCTTTCTCCTCTGCTCAGCTGGAAGACTCTGTACCGACACCGCCTCTGTGTTTCATTAGAGGAGACACAAAACTGCTGAAAGAGGGATGAACCTGAGTAATGAACATTAATAGAAAAAAATGTTGGGGGAAAGATTTTGTAAAAGAAATAAAATAATTTAAAAAACAATTTACACTGTTTGGCAAACCTTGGAAGGTAAGATTGAAAGTGTGTCGAGTCAAATAATAATATAATTTGAAATATATATGTTAACCCTTGTGGTGTTGTGATAATGTGCACCAGGGATCACATCATATACCTTTGTGGAGGTTTCAGTCCCATCAAATTAGGTAAACAAACGTTAATGGATGATAATGAATATGAGCATTACCTCTAAATAGTGGCCATTAATATTGATGATTGTTTTTATTCCAACATATTACAAACCAAGACACCATCAGTATTTGTCAGGGGAATGTGAGTGCATGAATGTTTATCAGCGATGGGATAAATGAATGGATTGAAGGAGGACGTAAACACAGGCTGTTGTCTCCTCTGCTGATGATCTATCCATTTAGGCTTGTAAGGTTCATTTATGCTAAATGGGTTGATTGTTGTAGGAGGTAAACAATGTGTCGAGCTTTATTCCAGAATTACTCATTCTGCTTAAACTTTAATACCACGAAGGCTTTGGGGGTGAAAAGGGTTTAAATTCCAAAAGGGCTGCTTGTTACTCATTATACTGGATGCCAGTGGAAATATTCCTGTAGGTGTTCCTTAAATTACCTCTTAATAAGACTTCTAACAAAGTGATGTCACTAATGGATTTTCCACTGCTCTCATATAGTAACACTATAAAACAATTAAATTAAAATGTTTATCATGGGAGCTAGCAAGGCCACACACACAAAAAGCACACTCTATTTGGACTTTCTCTCTCTGGTGTATCTTAATCCTGCTGTCCACTGTGTTCCACCTGATTAGTCTGATCATTCACTTATGACAGGTGCCATTCTTAACTTTACCACACACACACACACACACACATACACACACACACACACGAATGAAATCCTAAAAATACACACATGACTCGCATACAGAGACAATCTGAGGCCAAGAAAAGAGAAGAGAAAAGGAAAATATCCCATCACATCCTGCAGCTATTGGTGTCACACATCATTTCACATGGCCACATGGTCGCAAACACTGGCTCATTTGATATTAATTGCATACACACACACACACACAAATACACACACATCCTTAGGAAAAGGTTTTCACACCAAAATATGCATAATGAATGTCCTCCCTGGGGATTTCACCACTGAAAGATGGAATAGTATGAACTCAGGAGGCAAGAAATGAATGCAAATATGAGGCATGAGACCGGGGTGGTGTCCGGGTTTCCCATGCATCGCCTTCAACAATATTGTTCTCCACCTGCTGAGATCTAAAGCGGTAATCGAGAGGCGTGGAGAGCCATGGCGACTATTTCTGTGCAGGGGACATCGCTGACCCCCCCAGGCTTCAGATAAGAGTCAGCATCCTGTGTGTGTGCATGCATGTGTGTGCATGTGTGTGTGTGCTCATGCATGTAGATGGAGGCCATGCATCCCTCCCTCTCTGTTAAACCATCCCTCTCCCTCTCCTTCTGTTCCTCCCCCCCTCATTGATCCTGTATTCTGAGCAGTTCCTCATTGACCGACCTGCTGTTAGAGTTGTTGTTGTAGTCAGACTTGATTTAGTTGAGCTTGCAGCGGCTGAACTCTGAGGGGCCATTCTGCTCAGCGCCTCTAAATTACATTTATTTACAAGGAGGATCCGAGTGGGAATAAATGAGTGGGTGTGGATGTTTTTATCTGCAGTCGTGTTTTTGCATGTCCAAGCAAAGTTGGTCTCACTTTCTAATAATAAGACGCCCTTCATGAAAGGTCTGCAACGGCATTCTTAAAGGTTAAACAAATCTACTCTAATCAAAACTGTTGTACAGTTTGGTTAGAAGCCATTAATAGAACAAATTTGGGGATGCCAGGTGGTGACAGACATTGACTTTTCTTTGTTTCGGGGAATAATCTGACATTCAAAGACTTTTTGGTGCTTTGGTGGAGGGCTAGATGGGAAGACGTGACGACACTCATGTCCAATGTTTAGCTGGAGTCTGCATCCATTTAGCTTGTCTTAGCATGAAGAATATTAACAGGAACAAACAAGTAGTCTGGCCCTTTTCCAACCAAAATCTGTAGATTATAATCTGTGAAAAACACAATTTGACATTTAACACGGGGTGAACGAGAGAATTACTTGGCAGGGAGTCGACATTTCCTTGAGTCTCTGATTCTGCTGACTTTGAGATAGGTCTTTGTGTAACTTATTTAACTCTTAGCCAAACTTAATAAGTATATTTTATCAAAATGAAAAAATGTTTCATTTATTCGTGATAGGTTAACTTATTGGACATTTATCTTTTGGAAAAGGAGCTGACAAAGTTCCAGATCAAAGTCTTTTAGTTCACACCTGTAGAGGTTTTCTTTTTGTTTGTTTTCTCGTATTAACACTGGTTAAGTTATTCCAGAATACAATTTAATTCATCAAGTCTGCAGCTGTGCTTAAGTTGCTAAATGAATTCAGCTCAAGCCAATTTTGCAGAAACAAAACGATCGTCCACTTGAATCGAAAGAAGGAAATTAACCATTAATAAATGCATAAGTTACAACATAAAAAAAAAATTCCAGAATAAGTATGTTCTTATTGTTGACACAGAAGGAAACAGAAATCAGGATATTTCCCTGGTGGATATTTCACTTCGACCACACAGGGATCTCCCGCTAAATGTCTGTGGTCTTGAGAAGCTGAACAAAAAACAAACTTTGTCAAGTCATGCCCTCCTTTGTGTCTCAGAGGCGTCACAATACGATTCCAGCCTGAGGCCAAGATCCTCTTTGTTTAGGTCACATGATGCTCTGGATGACCCCCACCTGGAGCCGAGGCGTCATATCTGTTTTCCAACCCATGCCTCTCTTCCACCCCCCGCCCTCGGCTCAGGCCTCAGCTCAGACATGCAGACAGCAGCTATTCTGTTGCTCGGACAAAAGGGAGCTGCGCTGGTATGTAACTCATGCTGCACATTCAGAAAGTCAGAACAAAAGCTTTCTATTCTCCTCCAGCAAAAAAAAAAAAAAAAAAACACCTTTTGCCGTGGCTGACAAAAGAAAATACGCCACGAGCACTTTCTAGCAAAAAACAAAGAGTTACAAACAGCCTGACACTTAGTTAAATTAGACAAACACACACACGCACACACACACACACACACACACACACACACGCGTGCCTTACATACAGTACAGTCATACTATTTAGGTGTTTCCCTGCTTTCTGTCTGCTGTGCTTAAACACATAACATACAGTAGAGCTTCAAAAAAAGTCACTCTGAAATTCATTTAACTCAGTTTGCACAAAGCAGCGCGGCCATTCTTTAACAATGTTAATCACAGTGTTTTGAATGCATGTTTGCAACAGGAACAAACCTTTGACCCCCCCAGGTATTATGCAATCAGGACCTTATCTTAGATTTTCCAACTTTCTTCTTATCTACTTTCCGTGTGACTGCACATCATAAATGTGAAGATGGCAGTAAACGATAACGTTTTTTTTCTGTGTGCAAGGGAGTTCACCATTATCCATATCTGTTCAACCAGCCCACATGAACCGGGTAGCACTCCACTGTTCAACTCAGTTCCATTAACCAAAAGGAAAACAAAGATATGTAGAAGTGATTAAAAAAACTACAACTATGAGATCTCCTGGTGGCTCTGGTTACACACAAGGCATCAGCTTATTTTACTTTTCATTCTAACATTTAAAAAACAATTTGCAGCTGTTAACAGATAAATAAATTCATAATGTAACGATTTTTAAATACTGTAAATATTTTGATTTAATTTTTTCTGTGTTCCGTAGCACATTGCACGTTCTCCATGTGTCAGAATTTGTTCCCTCCGGACGCTCTGGCTTTCTCTCCCAGCCTGAACACATGTAATGTGGGTGAACTCCTGACTCTAAAGAAGCCTGGAGGTGTGAATGCGAGTGCGAATGGATGCTTGTCTCTCTACATGTCAGCCCTGTGATGAACCGGTGACCTGTTTGGGATGGACTCTGCCTTTGCCAGATGTCAGCGCCCCCCATGACCTGACAAAGGATACAGTAGGCGGTTGTAGAAAACCAGTGGCTGGAATCTAGGTGTAGCCTGTGATTTGTAAGAACTCAAACTTGTTTTTAGTTATAATATCATCATGTTTAAGAGCAGAAAAAAAATCAGGAAATGATGGGAGTGGAAATGCAGGGGCTCACCGGATTGGTCACCTAGAAACCTGCAAGAAGCAACACTGGAGGCCTGGTGGTTTGGCCTGTACATGATAGAAGCTTTATGAAATGGACAGATTCCATCTATCAATACAACAAAACAGTGATTTGAGTTGTGAAATTCCAGTTTTTTCCTTTTGTTTTGAGAGGTAACAGATAAACAGAAGGATGAAGAGATACCTACAAACATCTCTTCTGTTCCAGCTTGTCCTAGATTCAACCGTCGCTTTCCAATCACCCCTTAATTCAGTATCATCATCATCCCCTTATTCTGTCCCTATATATTATTTCATCTGCTGTATGGAACAATTTAAGCCAGCAGACACAACCCAGCCTGGCATTAATATAAATACACAGGACATTAGTATTAATGAAGAAAACATATGGCAGACAGAAAATGCATAGGAGCCACACGGATGAATTACAGAACAGATGGATGGAGTCTTACCAGTGCCTGGTTTAGTTGTAGTGGACTGCTTGTAAAGTCAAACACGTTGTAGGGTGTTATAATGCTACATACCGCACTATGAATTATTCATCAGACAAAGGTGGACGTATGGTGGAGGCAGGAAAGAACAACACAGGTTTCACTCTGTTCATTACTTCAACACAAATCCTCACTTAGACCACAGTCCAGTGGCCCATCAGCAATTTTGAACTCCTGCAAAGTGATTTTAGGAATTTACACCACAAACAGATTTATTCTCTTTTGTTCTATTTTATTATAAGCAGTCAAATAACAATATCATACAGATGCATGAAGGGAAAGAAATTCCAAATCCTGACAGATCCCTCTGTTCATGAGCTACACTTCATCTACATCCTCATTTTAGCAAAGCGTTTATCTAAATAGGCAGCCAAAGTTTTCAGTCATGCCCCATCGCTGACCCTCGGTGAACAAAAAAATTTAAAAAAAAAACCTTTGTGAGTGACTTTTATTGGGAAACCAAATGGCAGACACAGCTTGTGGACAAACTGGGAAGGGAAGCACCAGGCAGGCGTACGACAGATGGTCCCAGTGAACGGGTGACTGGTGACAGCGTGCCACACTCAGGAAAGCACATTCAGCTCAGCCACAAAGAGACGAGGAAGAACCTGGAGCTTCAGATACATATAAACACACACACACACACACACACACACACACACACACACACACACACACACACACACACACACACACACACACACACACACACACACATGTACAATAGGTCAGGAAATATCCACGCTCTCAGGGGAAGACAAGCAGGGACATAGCCGACACAATAAATCTTGCTGCTTTTCCTCACCTGTTCTCCCCCCTTGTGTCAAACACCTTAGCCCCCACTCTACCCATCCATTCCTCCTCCTTGCCCAGCATCACTTCTGATGCTTCTCTCTTTGTCCTGTTAGCTCTCTGCAATTAAACAAACGCGCCATTAATTAATTACCGCGGGCGAGGGGAACGCATGAGTAGTTAATCAGCCTGGATGGATGGATGGATGGATGGATGGATGGATGGATGGATGGATGGATGGATGGATGGAAGGATGGATGGATGGACTGCTGGGTGAGAGCGCAACAGAGAAGCGCTTTCACACAGAGATGCCAGCCTCCAGCAGGACGTTGGAGGAAACACAAGGAGCGGATGAGGAGCAGCTTGATGGGCGGCGTGAGTTTCCTCCAGGAGGAGGCAGAAGTGTTACCACAGGCCTTCAGATTGAGACAATAGGATAAATTCTAATGTTTCATGATGCTCAATCACAGAGAAAATCACATTCACATGTGGTTTTTGGCAGGAAAACCATCATTTGAGGTACGGATCTCAGACAGGTGCCGGCTCGGTGTTGAGACATCACTTCTGCCGGTGAGTCAGAGGCTGTTTGTGAATTCAGATGTGTTCTTCAGACCTTTTCTGCTTTAAAGATGGGTTTCTCTCCAGGAGCAAAGAGCATTTTTTAAAAATAAATAAATAAATTTTATCACTCCCCAGCTCCCAGCCTCTCCTGATTTGAGTGTGTTGGTGAAATAGATGACAGACAGTCGGGGCTGGACTGGGGTAATTACCTGCACAGATGTTGGGAATGTTTGGAATGCAAACCAGCAGGAGAGAATCACAATCATTTGGCTTAAATAATGTTAAATAAAATTAGATTTAATTATTTCCATGATTAAACGGTCTCTATTAATCTTTTAGTTTCCACTGAAGCAGTGAGTCTGAAAGGACTTTTTATCAGATAGATAGATAGATAGATAGATAGATAGATAGATAGATAGATAGATAGATAGATAGATAGATAGATAGATAGATAGATAGATAGATAGATAGATAGATAGATAGATAGATATAGATAGATAGATAGATAGATAGATAGATAGATAGATAGATAGATAGACAGACAGACAGACAGACAGACAGACAGACAGACAGACAGACAGACAGACAGACAGACAGACAGACAGACAGACAGACAGATAGATAGATTAAAATAATTGCGTTAAACCCTAATAATCTAATCTCATCTGAAAATATCTAGACCAGATGATATTCTTTAATCACCGCAGCGCAGTTGTCAGTTAAACCAGAATTAAATTACAGTATTTTCCGCACTATAAGGGGCACCTAAAAGCCTTTAATTTTCTCAGTTTCTTGTCATCCATCGTTCCTTATATATGAAAAAAGTTTTAAAATAGACCATTCATTGAAGAAACATTCTTTTATAATCCAGTGCGCTTCATAATCCAGTACATTTTATAATCCAGTGTGCTTTATGTATGATTTTTTTTTTTTTTAAATAGGCTATTCTTTGAAGGTGCACCTTATAATGTGGAAAATACTGTACATGAACTGAGAGAAGAAACCAAGGAACAGATTTTAAATACATTCTCCTGAGAGGGTGTGTGGGACATGATTGTGACATCACTTCCTGCCCCTGACATTGACCCAGAGGAAAAGAAGCTTCCTCCTCAGACATCCTCGTCTCCTATAACCTTTCCTGTGGGCGTCCTGTCCTTTTACTGTCAGCCACAGGAAGTGGACACCAAACGGTGGGGGCGTTGGCCAGGGCGTCAAAGGACAGTACCGCCAATGACAAAAGGAAACGAGTCCAGCCCACACATTATATTCTAATCAACCAAAGGAATAACCAAGGGAAGGAATGGAACTGGGTGAACTGGAGCTGCTGCCGTGGCGATACTGGCGTAAATACATGCAGAAGCTGTGAAGAGGACTTACTGATTAGAGAATCCCAGCAGCAAGTGTCACACATTTGTTTTTGCTCCCATTTTTCACACACATTCTGTACATAAATTAGCTTGAATCTATGTTAATGAGCGTTCACTTTTCATCCATTCACCTGACAGGTGAAGGAAATTGAGGTAATGATTGAACGTGTGATCATTCTACACAACAAACGACTAATCCAAAATATTTTTCTCACATAGAAATGGAGACAGATGCAGCTTTTCTTCTGGAATGACACCGTTTACCTGTTCAATAGTCATGCTGCATAATCAGCAGCTTGATATGCTAACACCTGTCAGGTGGATGGATTAACTCCCATCAAGGGCAAATGCTGTCAGTAATGTGGATTTAAGCAAATTTGTGAGCAAAATGTTCACGGAATAATCCTTTACTTTGCATATACAGCGATATATCATTCAAATCATAAAAAAATATGAGAGAACAAAACTAGTAGTTGGAATTTAGAGGAGATTATTTATCCACCAGAGCAGTGGATTCAATAAACTGAATAAGAGAAGGAAGATTTTATGTTGTGCTTACTCACTATATTAATTCATTTGTTATTGCAATTTAGTAATCAAATTTTCATCCTTCATTACAATAATTACATCGTCTGGGACAAAAGAGCCAGAGACCAGACCTGATACTGTAATCTAATTACAACAGTTCCTGCATTCTTCTGGAGGGACGGACAGATGGACAGAAAGAAGGAATGAAATGTTTGGGACGGGATTATGTGTAGTTTCAGTTTACTAGAATTAACACTGATTGTAAGTGGAGGTTTTCTCCACCAGGTGGCGACAGAGAGCTGTGACAAATCGTTGGGTAATGACTTATGTGTTTAAGCTTGGGCCTTGCTCAGTCCCAGTCCACCAGGTTTATTTTATTATTTGCTCTGATTAGAGTTTACAAAGGCAGATAAGCTCTCAGACCAACTGCAGTATTTCATTCTGCCGTGTGATTCCTATCTGGAACTGAAGGTCAAGTGCAGCATTACAGTAAAACCACACACTCGTATACCATTAAATGAAAACCTTCTGACTCAATTTTCTCTATAACAACTACAATAAATCAGAAGAGCACCACTACTGTGAGGAGCGTGGCTTTCACCCAGACCCCGGCCAGTTAGTTTACTATTGATTCTCTGTCGTGATGTGATTCCACTATAACCGTCTTACCTATGAAGCCCACAGAAATCCAGAATACACCGTCCACTGAGGGGAGGGAACACCACCAGAGAAGAGGGTTTGCTCAGTGTCTGTAGTACTTTTCAACAAAACTTTCTTATTTTAATACTTATATTATCACATAGATTGGGTTTTAAAACATTGCTCTCATGTTGCTGTGAAGATTAATTCAGCTTGGCCATTTTTGAGACTTTTTTTTGTCAAAATAACAGGTTGTTAAGCTGAAAATGATTACTTGCAGACCATCTGAGAAGAAATTAATTACCAAGCAAGTCAGTAGGGTCTAGAAGGGTTTACGTGTCACAGAACTGTCAATTATTCTCGTTGTAAATGTACAGTAATTTACACAAAGTACTGTGTTTTTATTTTTTACAGTTTGTGAATCAACATGGAATTACTGTAGAACATATTTCCTGAAATACACAGTTTATTTCTGTATTCATGTAAAATTCACAGCATAATATTGGTCCCAGTTTTTTTCAGTTAATAGTGTCACCTTTATATTGGAATCAAATTGTGATCCATCAAACATCAGGGTAAAATGTAGGCTGTAGGGTCTGGTATCAAACCGCTGATCAGTCAATGACCCGCATGTCTCTTCTGTGCCACCACTACTAAATTACAAAACTAATACTAAAAATGACAGAAGAAGTACTAAAATAGAAAACAGGAAATACAAATTAGCCAATATGGTTTGATGAGGTAATGTCATGCTCTGTCCTAACATTTTAAGCAGAGAACTACAAAATTAATGGTCAGAGTTGTAAATACTGCAATAGGAGTGTCATTTAAGTCATTGAAGTTCAAATGTGCATAAGAATAAGCAAATTAAACACCTTTAGGGTTCTGCTGAGTGTGTGTTACATTTCATTGAATTCTGTCCATCAGTTAATGATGAGATGTTGATGTGAAGGTTACCGTCCCCATGAGCGTCTGCAAGAAGGTCAAACAGGAAGCGTATGGAAACTTTCAAGTGTTCGTTTCCAATCTTTTCATTCTCCTTCTTATAATGCTCTGCTGCTCAGTTTACGGTACATTCCTGTTGATATGGATTTCTGCCATCCATGAAGTAATCGTATTACACAGTATATTCCGCACTATAAGGCGCACCTAAAAGCCATATATATATATATAGATATATATATATTTATATATATATCGTGAAGAAGGAAGATCGTGACCCAAATGGAAACCTGGAGCCTCCGAAAAATACCGAAGCTAAGTTGTCAAGTACCTTCAGAAGATCTGCTAGAAGATGTGAATGCTGCGATAAGAACCATCCCCACAGGGAACATAACTGAGACCATCAAGCTGATTCACAGTACAGCAACAGTAATCCTTGAGATGCTGGGATATAAGATCAACACAGGGCATGACAAACAATACCCTTCATGGAAGAGACGGTTAGAGGCCAAGATAAAGGCGACACAGAGAGACGTCAGCCAGCTAGCCGAGCTGCAGAAGGGGAATATGGTGAATAAAGGGGTACCCAGGAAATACAGCAAGCTCTCCATACCTGAAGCACTCGAAACTGCCAAACAGAGACTAACAGCTCTGGCTACCCGACTGAAGAGATACACCAAGGAGATGGAGGCCAGGAGAATAAACAAGACCTTCTCCTCTCAACCAGCAAAGGTGTACTCTCAGTGGCAGGGAAATAGCAGCCAGCTAGACCCACCAAGAGCTGAGGTGGAAAAATACTGGAAGGGCATATGGGAAAGAGGAGCATCACACAACACTGATGCCCAGTGGCTAGTGGACCTGAGGACTGACCACAGCTGCCTCCCAGAACAAGAACCAGTAACCATCTCAATGGCAGACATCCAAGAAAGAGTGTCAAAGATGAAGAGTTGGTCAGCACCGGGCCCCGATATGATCCATACATACTGGCTAAAGAAGCTGACAGCACTCCATGAGCGCCTAGCAGCACAGATGAACCAGCTGCTAAGGGATGGGACGCACCCAGAATGGTTGACTGAAGGCAGGACAGTCCTGATCATGAAAGACCCACAGAAGGGATCTACACCATCCAACTACCGGCCAATAAGCTGTCTCTGTACGACATGGAAGCTCCTGTCAGGCATCATGGCGGCTAAGATGAGTGGGCACATGGATCAATACATGAGCGGGGCACAAAAAGGAGTTGGTAGTAACACCAGGGGAGCCAAGCACCAGCTACTGGTGGACAGAGCAGTACACAGAGACTGTAAGAACAGGCAGACCAACTTGTGCACCGCCTGGATAGACTACCAGAAAGCCTACGATTCAATGCCACACACATGGATACTGGAATGTCTGGAACTGTATAAGATCAACAGGACACTAAGAGCCTTCATCCAGAACTCCATGGGGATGTGGAAGACAACCCTAGAGGCTAACTCCAAGCCAATTGCCCAAGTTAACATCAAGTGCGGCATATACCAAGGAGATGCACTATCACCACTGCTGTTCTGCATAGGCCTGAACCCCCTCAGTCACATCATCACAAAGAGTGGCTATGGATACCGATTCCGAAGCGGGACAACAATCAGCCACCTCCTCTACATGGATGACATCAAGCTGTATGCCAGGAATGAGCGAGAAATTGACTCATTGATCCACACCACCAGGATATACAGCGACGACATAGGGATGTCATTCGGATTAGACAAATGTGGCCGGATGGTATCTAGAAGGGGCAAGATGATCAGAACTGAAGGGGTTGACCTACCAAGGGGCAGGATAGAAGACATCAAGGACAGCTACAAATACCTTGGAATCCCACAGGCTAATGGCAATCATGAGGAGGCCGCAAGGAAGTCATCCACAGCCAAATACTTCCAGAGAGTAAGGCAAGTCCTGAGAAGTCAGCTGAATGGCAAGAACAAGGCCCGAGCCATCAACATGTATGCACTCCCAGTCATCAGATACCCCGCTGGGATCATAAGCTGGCCAAAGGAGGAGATAGAAGCCACAGATATTAAGACTAGAAAGCTCCTCACCATGCATGGAGGGTTTCACCCCAAGTCCAGCACCCTGAGGCTGTACACTAAGCGGAAAGAAGGGGGCCGAGGACTAGTGAGCATCAGGGCCACTGTCCAGGATGAAACATCAAAGATCCAAGAGTACATCAGGAAGATGGCCCCAACAGACGAACTGCTTGGTGAATGCCTTAGACAGCAGAAACCTGAGGAGGAGGAGGAGGGGGAGACAACATGGAGGGACAAGCCCCTACACGGCATGTACCACCGTCAGATAGAGGAAGTGGCTGATATCAAGAAGACCTACCAATGGCTGAATAAAGCTGGACTGACAGACAGCACTGAGGCACTGATCATAGCAGCACAAGAACAGGCCCTAAGTACAAGAGCAATAGAGGCCAATATCTACCACAGTAGATCTGACCCAAGGTGCAGGCTATGTAAAGAAGCCCCAGAGACAGTCCAGCATGTGGTAGCAGGGTGCAAGATGCTAGCTGGGTCAGCATACATGGAGAGGCACAACCAAGTAGCTGTGATAGTGTACAGGAACATCTGTACCCAGTATGGACTAGAAGTACCCAAATCCCAATGGGACATACCACCAAAGGTGGTTGAGAACAACAAGGCTAAGATCCTGTGGGACTTCAGCTTCCAGACTGACAAACAGCTGCTGGCTAACAAACCGGACATAGTGGTGGTGGACAAAGAGCAGAAGAGAGCAGTGGTGATAGATGTGGCGATTCCAGCTGATGCCAACATCAGGAAGAAGGAACATGAAAAGATTGAGAAGTACCAAGGGTTAAAAGAGCAGCTGGAACACATGTGGAAGTTCAAGGTTAATGTGGTCCCCGTGGTAGTAGGAGCACTTGGGGCAGTGACCCCCAAACTGGAGGAGTGGCTCCAGCAGATTCCTGGAACAACATCTGAAGCCTCAGTCCAGAAGAGCGCAGTCCTAGGAACAGCTAAGATACTGCGCAGAACCCTCAGACTCCCAGGCCTCTGGTAGAGGACCCGAGCTTGAGGATGACACACAGATACCACCCTACAAGGCTGAGAGGGACATTTATAATGTAGCCACAAGAGGGCACAAGCCAGTGTCTTATTGTGCCGGTCCCAAGCCCAGATAAATACAGAGGGTTGCATCAGGAAGGGCATCCGGCTGGTCATCAAATACCCCGCTGGCATCATAAGCTGGCCAAAGGAGGAGATAGAAGCCACAGATATTAAGACTAGAAAGCTCCTCACCATGCATGGAGGGTTTCACCCCAAGTCCAGCACCCTGAGGCTGTACACTAAGCGGAAAGAAGGGGGCCGAGGACTAGTGAGCATCAGGGCCACTGTCCAGGATGAGACATCGAAAATCCAAGAGTACATCAGGAAGCTGGCCCCAACAGATGAACTGCTCAGTGAATGCCTTAGACAGCAGAAACCTGAGGAGGTAGAGAAGGAGGAGGAGACAACATGGAGGGACAAGCCCCTACACGGCATGTACCACCGTCAGATAGAGGAAGTGGCTGATATCAAGAAGACTTACCAATGGCTAAATAAAGCTGGACTGACAGACAGCACAGAGGCACTGATCATGGCAGCACAAGAACAGGCCCTAAGTACAAGAGCAATAGAGGCCAATATCTACCACAGTAGATCTGACCCAAGGTGCAGGCTATGTAAAGAAGCCCCAGAGTCGGTCCAGCATGTGGTAGCGGGGTGTAAGATGCTCGCCAACTCAGCATACATGGAAAGGCACAACCAAGTAGCCGTGATAGTGTACAGGAACATCTGTACCCAGTATGGACTAGAAGTATCCAAATCCCAATGGGACATACCACCAAAGGTGGTTGAGAACAACACGGCTAAGATCCTGTGGGACTTCAGCTTCCAGACTGACAAACAGCTGCTGGCTAACAAACCGGACATCGTGGTGGTGGACAAAGAGCAGAAGAGAGCAGTGGTGATAGATGTGGCGATTCCAGCTGACGCCAACATCAGGAAGAAGGAACACGAAAAGACTGAGAAGTATCAAGGGTTGAAAGAACAGCTGGAAAAGATGTGGAAGGTCAAGGTTAATGTGGTCCCTGTGGTAGTAGGAGCACTTGGGGCAGTGACCCCCAAACTGGAAGAGTGGCCCCAGCAGATTCCTGGAACAACATCTGAAGCTTCAGTCCAGAAGAGCGCAGTCCTAGGAACAGCTAAGATACTGCGCAGAACCCTCAGACTCCCAGGCCTCTGGTAGAGGACCCGAGCTTGAGGATGACACAGATACCACCCCACAAGGGTGAAAGGGACATTTTTATTTATATATATATATATATATATATATATATATATATATATATATATATATATATATATATATATATATATATATATATATATATATATATATATATATATAATATATTATATATTATTATATATAATAATAATATATATAAATATATATTATTTTTATATATATATATATATATATATATATATATACACATACATACACACACATCTATATACACATATATATATACATATATATTAAAAATGTATATACTATATATTTTATTTATTTTATTATATATATTATATATAATATATATGTATTATATATATAAATACATATATATATAATATATACATAAAAATAAAATGAAATAAATAAAATTCATTAAAAAAAATAAATATATATACACACACACACACACACACACACACACACACACACACACATATATATATATGCCATTCATTGAAAGTGTGCCTTATAGTCCAGTGTGTCTTATAGTGCGGAAAATACTGTTATTCTCCCAGATTTTATTGCCATTTACTGGATTATTATATTAATACAGTAATTACTGTTTGTACTTTACCGTACATTTAAAGCTAGGATTTACAGTGTAGACGAATTTTAAACAAAACCACCAAGGCACACAAGCAGTAAAATCTACAAGTAATTCTAACTACATGGACCTTTATATGTGTGAACTGAATGAGGTAGACAGCAGTTCCAACCCTGCGATTCTGGACATCTTAACAGGTCCAAACAAAGATACTTCTGTGTTGTGAATTAGTGTCTGCTTCAGCTTTAAAAAAAATGTCTATTTCCTTACATTTAGGCCTCTGAGAGAAATTAATATGAATAAATCCAAAAAGGAAAAAAAGCATTTTGGTTGAGCTGCTCACTCATCTGTGTTGAAGTGGGAATTACATTATTTTAAGAGGTCACATGACAGACAGATTGGGAACTGCTATGCTCTCGTTTACAGTCAGAAAATATATCAGTAATGTCACTATAATTTAACTTTATTATTGCAAATTTATTCGTTATTCGAGTGGCTCTCCTTCTACGGAAACGTTTCCATTCTGCTGCAGACATAAATAATTCCTCCATCAGGTCCTTCTGCTCATGTCATATCACAATGATCCAGATCGAGGTGTGTGCAAGAGCAGCTCCCACCTGCAGAGGTAATTACAGTTTCACTCCTCGCGTCCAACAGCCAAGGAGGAACAAGACTACAGCTCCGAAAGTGAGACGATTCTTCACTACCAGCAAAAATAAGAGGGTACATGGGGATGGTAACACACCTGTAGTTTAACACCCACCCACAAACACACACACACACACACCCGCGCGCGTACAGAAACACCATTCTTACAAGCAGGCACATGTTCATAAAGTTTGCCTCATTTTGAGGGATTTATTGCATTCCAATAAGCATCAATGTGATTTAACACAGGCAGGCTATCATTTTTACAGTACAATTTAAGACTCTTGGAATCTGTAAAATGTAGTGAAAATGATTCAGTATAGAAAAATATATTCGGTACCATAATCAGTATATCTCCACGAGCAAACAAGGGAACATTTCTCATTCTTCAGCTTTATCAGAGGGACATACTTCATGTTTGAACTTCAATCAGGAATCAGAGGTAGACCAATGAACTACATCCTAAAACAGACCAGGAAGACCTCTTTAGTAATAATAATTTGTGCTTTTACGCCAAAATCAGCTGTACAGAGAGGGTAGGTATATATTAAACATGTATGATACTTTTTTTATCAACAAAAAGAAGTTAAGAATTGATCTACATATGAATAATTCTGAAAACCTTTACAAATAGAGAGGAAGTTTCCCCATCCAACACACAGGTAAGGCATTAGATTCCTATGACATTCATCGGGTTAACACACCAACGGATGGAGCATCTGTTTTTGTCAATAGTAGCTCAGAGCCAAAAAATGTTGAAAACCCCTCAACAGTCATTTTTCACAGGTGGTGAATGTGTTTCTACAGATCACACCTCTCTGGAGTCCGTGGCCCCTCAGGCAAAATTATTCACTCATCCTAGTGCAATGTGTGTCATGCTGCATTTCCAGTCAAGGGTGTGTCCACAAAGGTGTGTTTGTAAATCCAGCCTGACAACCATTAAACCATTAAAACAGTGTAAAGTCAGCAGAAAAAAAAGCCAATAAATTATTTAATTTAGTCAAGAAAAAATAAATCCTGCCACTTAATTTAAGACACATCACTCGCTGGTAAAGCTGCTTGTGGAAGAGAAATTTGGCCCCAATTCCAAAGAGATAGACAAATGAATGTTCTGCTGCACTCCCTTTCCTCACCCACACAGAGCTGGAGTGTTTAGTATGTAAAACAGTCACATGACACTGGCAGGACTGCGTGACAATGCAGTTTTCACAGTCTATTCTGACCATGTGAAAGGTAACTTTATGAACACACCAAGAGAGACGCTGGGAAAATTCAGTGTCTTCTAAAACTAACTCCACATTAAGATTTCAAAATAACTGATTATATTCTAAAACTCCATTTTTACAATTATTATGTTACAAGTTCAGCATTTGGTTCTCCTTCAGGAGGAATATCAGTTACATCTCATTGTGCTTGTTCAATATGTTCCTATAAAACGTCTTTCAGGCTGGTCCTGGTTGTCATTTGTTTCCTTTCCGTCGCCTCCTCAAACCGCCTGCGCGTCTCCCTCGAAGGCCCTGTTGTCATAGCGATGCTGATGTCTCAGCGGGTCAGAGCTCGCGGGGTCATTCAGTGGGACTTCGTACATGGCTTCTCCTCCCGTCACCGTGACCACAGTGGCATCTTGTGGCGGGATGACATTGATGTCGTCTTTGGACTCCTCCTCGACTCCCAGGGCCTTCAGGATGTCGCATTTACACATGGGGCAGGTCCTCCTCTCCAGCAGCCAGGGCTCGATGCAGTTCTTATGGAAGATGTGGTCACATGTTAACACCGTCACCACCTCTCCTGCCCTGTAGGATTCGATACACACGGCGCAAACGTAGGATTCCGAGTTTGTTTCCTCGTCGCCACTCTTGAGCGTGCGCACTTGAAGCTGCCCAATGGCCTTCTTGGCTTCGGACTTCAGCTTCCTTTCGGCGCGTCGGTGCATACTCAGGTTGTAGAGACGGTTTGCAGATATAAAGACGAAGTAGGTGATCGACGCCGCCGTGACAATAAAGAAGGCGACCGACAGGAAGTAGAGCCAGTAGGTGTCCATCCAGGGTCCGTGAGGGGAGCCGACATTGATAATCATATCAACAGGTGTCCCATTGGTCACCAAGCTGACCACCTCCATCCCCTGAGAGTTACCGATCATGATCGCCACGATATCAAGCGCGTCCGGGTGCGACATGTGAGAGGTGGTATTTCCAGTTCCGTCTGCGTTATACACCACCACAGCCGAGGCCCCTTGACGCTTCGCCGCATCGATCTTCTCGCTGAAGGTACAGTTGCCCCTTTTCACCAGCGCTATCCAAGGTGGCGAGCTGGAATTGCGGCTGTAGACGGATCCCAAGCCGCAGCCTTTTGGGTCTTCGTTGGGAAGGGTGACAATACCAAAGGCTTTCTCCAGCGGGGAGTTGCGACCGTACACCCCACACTCACAGAATTTATCCACTGTCTCATTGTTACTGTTCGTGTACCTTATTTCCACCGTCGCCGTCCAAAACACCATGGCAGCCGAGTATCGAACGAGTCCCGACAAACAGAGCAGGAGCAGCAGACCGCGTTGACTCTTCTCACCCATGGTGACGTTCTTCTTAGAGCAGGAAATGTCTCGTTGGCGTCTTTAAAATCTCCTTTCTTAGTGACAGTTTCCTGGTTTGTTCCGAATACAAACTGTAGTTCCACCCAACCTGCTTTCCAGCGTAACCTGATCTGAGCGTTTGGTAACACAACACGAGCTATGCGTCAGCCACTCACCTCTCCTTATCTTCCTGAACCTTGAACACTCCTCACAGAGGGCAGGGTGCTGGTATTCAACAAGTTGAAGTACAAAGAAAACAGACATGTGCATGTTGTTTCAACAACCAAGGAAACGGCGAACCGGGAGGGAAAAGATGCGATAAACAAATGATATGGGTAATTTTATGGACACAGGTCGAGGACGCGTGGTAATCTTGTGAAACCAATAAAAGCCGTGGCTTTTTTTACTTGGTAATGTGAAGCAGCCTGACCTGTTTTTCTTGTTTGGCTTGTTTCATTTCTACTTTTTTTTCTGACTGACATTGCTGTTGTGAAAAGCAAACCGACAAGTTCCACTCGAGTTTTGTGGTTATTCAACAAACACAGTCTGCTCCCGACAAAGAGACACAGAAATAAATTATAAACAGTGTGCACACAATCAAAAAATACAGGCATCTCCTGTTTGGACTGGGATAAAGACACCCAGAGATCTGCTAGAAAACCAGTGACAACTGAGATGGAACAGAGGATTGCCAAGTTTCCATTGTATCTGCTTACACACAAGTGAAAGCACACACACACGCACGCACGCGCACGCACGCGCGCACACACACACACACACACACAGCAACGGAGAGGATTCCAGTGACTATTTTGACGTTGAGCTTTCTTACAAAGCTCATGCTTCACTCAAAACTTCAGCACACAGGTCTGCACAGAATGTGGTATTAAATCATTAATCCAACTGAGACAAAAATCTACAGATAAAAATAAGATAATAAAAAGCCTAATGTTTATCCTTAATACATCAGCAGGCCCTGATAACAAGAACAATGGTGCTGCTTTGACCCTTGAAGTCCCGAAACTCAAATAGTTACACAGCAGGAAGTAAAGCACAAAATAAAACCCACAAATGAACTACTTTATATGGACTAAATGCAATTAACACTGTTGACGTGAACTGAATAATAGCATTCTGAAAAGATCCACGAACACTTTCTGCTCCAACACTGGCCTCTACTGGTTGGTCTGTAAGGAGACGACACTGCACTGAGTCGGTCGCTCACACTGAACACAGAGAACCAAAGAAGCTGATAAAATAAGAATACGTTGTGAGTCTGATGACATTATCCACACAGAGATAGTGAAATCAGCAGCACTCAGCCTGGTGGTCACCTCACATTGTAACTGAAGTCATACTCTACCCCACATACATCAAACTCAAGGCCCAGGGGCCAAATGTGGCCGGCCACATCACTTTATGGGACCTACGAGAGCATAAAAGGTCAGAGCGTCTAAAAATAAATAGGTCAAAAGTGTGCTTTGACCAAAAACTACATTTCCGACAATGCAGTAATTCTGCCCATTTTAAATTTAGCAAAAATGTTTTTAACAGTTAATGCCCTAACTTGTGTTTGATGTTATTTTTCTTTATTCATTGATAGTTTGATCCTTGATTGATGGAGTTCTGTGGGTTTAATAATCTGACAAATTAAAAGGATTTACGTTAGAACAGAGAAACAAACATGAATAAGTAATAAATTCAGTTATTTAACATTAAGGAGTAGTTACATTTATGTTACATTGCCTTTAGTTAAATTATGTTACATTTATTAGTTACATCTGACCCTTTGACGACAGCCTTTATACTGACATGGCCCTCAGTGAAAATGAGTTTGACATCCACGCTCTAAACTGAAGGTTCACTACTGAAATAATTTACGTCAGAATATTACAAATCCTAAAAAGAAATATGAGAAAATCTGCATTAGAACCACAAGCTGCACTTTATCTGACAAGTTAATTTGATTATTTCCTTCACTAAGTCAGGAAAAGTTACACGTGGTCATGATATATAATGGTTAATGGGGAAATGGGCAATAAAGTAACACAAATATTAGAAAATGCTATTTTAATGAAAAATAATATATGGCGGAAATAAATAGAGGCTCACCTGCAATAAACTCTAACTGTGCAAAGAATGAACTGGGAGGAATCTCAAATATGTATAGTTTATTTTCACAATTTTATTATTGATGTATATATTGCCATTTGTTTTATCCTAAAGGAATTGTTTAATGTAAAACACAACCCTCATTTAGCTGCACGTTCCCCATAAGTAATCAAATTATAGGATCCTCATGATGGCTTCAGAACAAACCATTATTACACCACATTGGGGCGCCATTTGTGCACTTTTGTGTATTTATTAGTGCAGGCATGTTTGTACTGTACGTTATTTGATCCATAACAACAGCAGCATGCATGCAGCCTGCTTTAGCTGCTGGAACCATATGTTCATTTCAACACGCAAACATCACAGGTCAGAGCAGTGGGTGGAAAATCATCCTGTAGAATGAACTCACCAGATCGATGCCTGTCTCAGCAGAGAGGGTGGTAAAAATAATAAAAGTAATAAATGTAATAAAAAAAGCAAAGGTGGTGGTGATGATGATGATGATGATGATGCCTCCTGGAAGCTGCAGTGGAGGGCATTTGATGTTGGGACGAATACTGGTGGGTTAGGGTGTGAAACTTCGGGGCATGTCCGAACAAGTCCAACACCCCACTGCCACAACACACACACACACACCCACACACACACACACACACACACACACAGATGTTTTTATTTTTAACTTCACGTTTATTCATAAAAGTCAAAATAAAGTAATCACGTTGACACAAAATCCAAGAGATTCACGTAAAAAAGATTTTCAATAATACTGTGCATTTTCTGAACAAAGAAGCATCTAACCTTGTAACATTCATCAAACTAAGAAAAAACTGAAAATATTCAGAAAAACAAACAATTATCCGTTCTCCACAATCATCTCTTCTGCAATCATGTCTTTTACCTATTTTCCTTAATTTAGTTAAATCTATGAGAGAGAGGGAAGGAGAGAGAGAGAGAGGAGAGATAGAGAGAGAGAGAGTGAGAGGCCTATTTGATTGAAGTAAACAGAATTTTCATCACTGTTTCTTCATGGCAGTGAAGTCACAGTTTATTTAGAATGGAACATAACTGTCATAAATATTCTTATTATTTACCCGGAAAGGCTTTGACCAGTTCTGGTGCAGAGAGAGCTGGCTAATAATAATAATAATAATAATAATAATAATAATAATAATAATAATAATAACAATAATAATAATAATAATAATAATAATAATAAATTTTATTATTATTATTGTTATTATTATTATTATTATTATTATTATTAAAATAAAAACCATAGATATAAATTAATTTACTGACCAAACCAGGATCAGCATTGTCTAATCAATTTACAAGTACAATGAACTGTGTATTTATTTAAGAATGTCCTGGGTCCAGACATCTCTGTGTGGAGTCTGTGTGTCCTCTTCCGGCCTCCAGCCCAAAAACATATCATAGAGGTGAATTATTGAGGGCCGGTGCATGAGTGTGAATACCCTGCGTCTTAGTGTGTGTTTCTGTGATGAATTATCAACTTGTCTGGATGCACACCACCTCCTGCCCACAGATGGGATGGCGGTCATCCACCTGCTGCCACTGATGCTCATGAATGCGTGATCTCTCTCAGGTACAGTTTTCTAACACTGACCAACCAGTTCACACAGATTTACAGTAAAGCTGTTATACTCCTGTAGCCAGTAAAGTAACAGCTGATTTTCCACTAACAGACCTGTGGTGCAGTGGCTTTGTGTTTCAAAGTCAGTGCACCACAGGTGACCAAGAGACACGTTTGGAAATCATGGTTGATGTGTCCTTGGAAATCTTGGAAATCATGGGTGTTCTTTTCCCTTTGGTCCCCCAGACCAAAGGGAAAAGAATCATCCAGTTTATTACAACAAAAAGTCTCAAATCCAGCATCTATGATGGTATGGAGTCGTATTTATGCACATGATTGGGTCGCCCCATCATGAGGTACCAAGTACGAACATTGAGCTGTTTTGCAGTCCAACCCAGTGCAAGAATGGAACAACCATCAGTGTCATCTCTTCCTAAATAATTAGAATGTTGTCACAGTTTTTCTCGATTGCTTACACACATTTTCTGGTACTTATGACACAATGACCACAACATGTAACTCATGCACCAGCCCCCTGAACCATTTCTGCTAAACTACAAACTACAAACTGCTTTACACTCAAATTTTAATGTTAAAACACTTTTTTCAAAACACTACACACAATTCTCTGCATTAGACACAATTTTCATGAAGAAAATTGCTTGTTTTCACAAGGAACACACTGTCATTCAAAATTCTAAACGTTGCCTACTATGTGCACCGACTCACCACATCAGCAAACACTTGCCACACAGTTTTACAATTAGCAATCACAGCTTTGGAAGATGAATCCAAGCTATGGAAGATGCATGTGGAGATGTAACAGTCGGTTCTTTTCATGGCTGTGTTTGCCATGCCAGGCGATATTTCCCCCACTGCCTGGCCAGGGAAAACATTGCCTGAGATGTGGATGAGGTGTTGTGGCCAAATCTAAACAGAAGACAGGATGCAGCATAGTTTCTTTTTCTTTTTTTTCTTACTGTAACTGCATTTTTTTGTTTTGTATTTGCAACTTTGTATTGGTTTGGATGTACACTGTGTACATTGTTTTTGTTGGGAAAAATAGAATATATTTGTTACAGTGTGTTTTTCTGTTCTGAGTATAAAAACAATATTCTAAAATATTTTAAAACACTTTTTTATGTACTGTCTGTAGTAAGTGTAACACTGAACAAAAAAGGCCCAAGACCTTATGATGAAAGGAGAAGAAGTGTTTTCCATTCATCACAGTGTTTTACATTGAGCACATCAGTGTTCAAATGGTTCTTATAAATGTCTACTCATTTGATGGTTTGTGTTTTTCATTTGACAACAAAACACCATTTTGAGAAGAGTTAACATTGTATTGGAAGTAAAGCTTCATTTTGCGAGAGAAGTGAGAGGTTTTGACTATTGTGTGTGTGTGTGTGTGTGTGTGTGTGTTTGGATTTGTGTGTAGAGTTCTGAGAGTATGAAGCACGCTTTCAGAAAATGTGTGTAAGCAATCGAGAAAAACTGTAAAACAATTTGTCATCTCAAATATTGATTAAAAGACTAATTTGGGTTTTATGAAAGTGATTTATGAAGTGATTTGTTTTATGAAACAATCCTCTAAATGAATCATTTGTGTTTCTTTTTTTTTTTTAATTAAGAACCTGACTCACAGAGCAGGTTGTGACATAATTAATGAACTGGTTTTGTGCTGGTTTTATTTATTTATATTTACACACTACCTGAGCTTTCTACCATGGTCATGAAATTTTTTTGGAAAGCTCCATGATTAGTTAAATAAGTGGACCTTTGAGTTTTGTTTTGTTTTTTGACATTTTTTGACATTTATTTTTCTCCTGACATGTTATTACAATAGAATTCACACCTTCATGTCATTTTTAAAATCAACAACAATAACAAAAAAAAAAAGGACTGACAGGTAGAAGCTATTTGGCTTGTGAAATTCCCATCCCCAGAATCAACAAACACCTCTCTCATCACAATATGTTATCAACGGATTCATACATTAAATTTAAAATTCAATTTATTTTGGCTCACTGTTCTTTTAACCATCCATTCAGTCCCAATACACATATGTGTCTGCACACATCTTCATCACGACATCCAGCATCAGATTTAGCCTCCGTTCTATCATTTCGTTGACGTCCTTCCTTAACTCTTCTAGGGCATAGATGATACTGTTGAGAATACCATCCACTTTGTTGAATTCACTCTTCTCCACTTTTCCTCGCGTCATTGTTGATATTACAGAGAAATGGTGAGAGTCTGTAAGAGTTTGCGTTTGAGAAAGACGACAGGAGACAGACGAATCAACAGGCATCAAAACCACACATCTCTATCGATAACAGAGAGGAAAACAAGTTGGCCTACGGTCATGCCAAAGGACAGCTTCATAATGTGACCACCACTGGTCGACTGAAGCATAATGGGATTACTTGTATTGCTGACATCAGCTCACACAAACTGAGTGTTTAGTCTTATGAAAGCATGAGACTGGGCAGGCACATAAAGTACCACTCCGTCACATTGAGTATTCTTCAGCAGGATTACCAGTGTGAGTACATAATGTGGGAGAAAACAATGTCAAACTGAGACAGGAGACACGAAATAATAATTCTAGTTAGTGACAATAAAAAAGGCAATCGACAGGAGCCAGTAGGTGTCCATCCAAGGTCCGTGAAGGGAGCCAGCATTAAAAATCACATTAATCATCATGTCAACAGGCGTCCCATTCGTCACCAGCCTGACCACCTCCATGCCCTGAGAGTTACCGATCATGATCGCCACAATATCACGCGCTTTTGGGTGTGACATGTAAGAGGTAGTGTTGCCAGATCCATCTGTATTATACACCACCACAGCCGAGGCCCCTTGACGCTTCGCAGCATTGATCTTCTCGCTGAAGGTACAGTTGCCCCTTTTCACCAGTGCTATCCAAGGTGAGGAGCTGGAATTGCGGCTGTAGACAGGACCTGAGCCGCAGCCTTTCAAGTCTCCGTTGGGAAGGGTGACAATACCAAAGGCATACTCCAGTGGGGAGTCATAACCGTACACCCCACACTCACAGGATTTATTCACCGTTTCATTCTTGCTGTTCATGTACCTCATTTCCACCGCAGCTGTCCAACTCACCACAGCAAATGAGTAGCGAACGAGTCCCAACAAACAGAGCAGGAGCAGCAGACCGCGTTGACTCTTTTTACCCATGGTGACATTCTTCTTAGAGCAGCAAGAGTCTTGTTGGCGTCTTTAAATCTCCTTTCTTAGCGACAGTTATTGGTTTGTTTGAACCTCAGCGTTCCGAATACAACTGTAGTTCCACCCGACCTGCTTTGACTTCTTCTTATCTTCCTGGACCTTGAAAACTCCTCACAGAGGTCAGAGTGCTGGTGTTCAACAAGTTGAAGTACAGAGACAACAGACATGTGCATGTTGTTTCAAGAACCAAGGAAACGGCGAACCGGGAGGGAAAAGATGTGATAAGCAAATGATATGGGTAATTTTATGGACATAGGTCGAGGACACGGGGTAATCTTGTGAAACTAATAAAACCTATTGCCTTTGGCATCTTGGCATCACTTGTCTCTACGAGTTTGTGGTTTTTCAACAAACACAGTCTGCTTCCAACAACTAGACACAAACACAAATTCTAGATGGTGTGCATGCAATCAAAACATAAAGGCATCTCCAGTTTGGACTCGGATAAAGGCACCCAGAGATCTGCTAGAAAACCAGTGACAACTGAGATGAAACAGAGGATTGCCAACTTTCCATTGTATCTGCTTACACGCAAGTGAAAGCACAAACACACGAATCCTTCCATATCCGATTTTTAGGGATGACTTGTTCACAATGTTTTTAGCAAGTTTCCAAATGCAATATAACTCTATTCAGACTGGGTCACATTAATGGCCAATCTGACAGGTTGCAGAAGCAACAACGTTGGAGGGAGGCCTCGTCCAATGCGTGAAGTGTGTGAGGTCATGTATTATGCGACAGCCGCAACAACAGCAACGAAGACGGACGTTGGTAACCTCACTACAATGGCGTCATCATTATCAAGTAGTGATGAAAATCTCAGATGCAACAGATACTGGCACAGCTGGAGGAGGCTAGTATATCCAGCAATGCTTTGTGTTGCCCTCAATTTCTGTGCATCGACAAGTATGGTTTCACCCAAAAAGCTACGACTGGTGGGTAAACGTGGTCTTTGTCAATTCCGACGATAACCAATGGCGTGCTAATTTCCAAATGTACTGAGCAACGTTTGAGATACTGACTGATCGCCTACGGCCAAGGCTTACATGTATGAACACTCACCTCAAGCTGGCAAAACCGGTGAAGAAACCTGTTGCAGTTGCCTTGTGGTGGTTAGCCACAGGGTCAGGATACTGCACCGTTACGCACCTTTTTGCCATTGGTAAGGCAACAGTTTGCCTTATCAGTGCATTGATGGGAAGCACATTACGGTGATAGTCCATTGTATGTTGTCATTGCTACAGATTCACAAACATCAATGTGGGATATCCAAAGAGTGTTCATGACTGCAGGGTACTACGGAACTCTGACCTTTACAGATGAGGTGAAGGGGGGAACTCTCTTCCCACAAGTAAGAGTGAGTGATATTTCTTGGTAAACATTTAAGTGCAGCAACAATGGTATACATTAATTTCAATACTGTTCTATCACCTCAGGACATTGGAGTTATTTATGGCACAGCAGTGCCCAACATGCTCATCGGTGGTCCTGCCTATGCTCTGCGTAGCTGGATCATGAAGGGATACTCAGAGGGTGGGCTGTCAGAGGACCAACGCCACTTCAATCGTAATCTGAGCAGACCAAGAATGACCACTGAGTGTTCATTTGGAAGACTTAAGAGCAGGTGGCGGTGCTTGAGCAAACAGATGGATGTGGACAATTGTTGGAAACAGTGTTCAAACAAGTGTTCTATTTGTTTGAAAAATAATTTGGGTCATGAGGCAAATGTTCATTGATGAGGTCTTCCATATACAATGGTTGAGGTTGGTTTGGTTGTGGCTGAGGCATCGCTACCAGAAATGGATGTTGGTGTGATTCTCCTTGGGGGAAAGAAGGGTAGCGCTTGAGAGGAACCGGGGGACAATGCTGGCATTGCCTTTCCTTGATGAGATATTTTATCATGACCATGCTGTGCGTCCTGCATCTCGAGAAGAACATGATTGTCTTTTTCCAGCATCTCATCCGATTTTTTTTTGCAAAAAAATCAAAAGCTGCCTCCATTTTGCTTGTTGTGGTCCCTGCAAAGGATATAAATATTGTAGACTTAATTTTTCGGATTTTTTTTCCAACACATAGTAGTTGTGCTATAACTACTAAGCATGCTGTACATTAAGAGGATGGACTACCTTGAGTGCAGCATATTTGAGGGTGATTATAACCCACAATCCCAGTAGTAATGACATATGCTGTTTCAGTACTTCATTAGTCACTCAAAATCAAAATTGTAAACTTGATAATGAACTAATAGGTTGTAATTTGTGTAGCACATTTATGAGTATGATTTATCACACCCTAGACCAATTCCAGAAAAATGTCCATATCTGACATGAAACTACCTCTCAAATGTGGTCTCAGTCCATCCCGCAAATATCGGATATCATGTGGTATGGGACTGTTCAGACTACAAACGAGACATCCGATATCAATCTAGATGGGCAAAAAAAATCAGATATACTGTAGGCGACTAGTCTGTCTAAGGCCTAACACAGCAACAGAGAGGCTTCCAGTGACAATTTTGACATAAAGCTTACATAAAGCTCTTACAGAGCTCATGCTTAACTCAAAACTTCAGCACCATGAACACTTTCTGCTCCAACACTGGCATCTACTGGTTGATCTCTAAGGAGACGACGCTGCACTGAGTCGGTCGTTCACACTGAACACATTGAACCAAAGAAGCTGATAAAATATGCATACGTCATGTATCAGATGACGTTATCCACACAGAGATAGTGAAATCAGCAGCACTGACCCCGGTGGTCACCTCACATTGTAACTGAAGTTACATTACAAAATCCTATGAAGAAATATGACAAAATCTGCATTAGAACCACATGCTGTACTTCATCTGATAGTTTGATTATATCCTTCATTAAGTCAGTTGCACAAGGTCATGACATATAATGGTCAGTTGGGAAATGATCAATAAAGTTTAGCTGCACGTTCCCTTTAAGGTAATTAGTCAAATTATAGGATCCTCATGATGGCTTCAAATCAAACCATTTTTTATACCACCTTGGGGCGCCATTTGTGCACTTTTGTGTATGTATTAGTGCAGGCATGTTTGTACTGTACATTATTTGATCCATAACAACAGCAGCCTGCTTTAGCAGCTGGAACCATATGTTCATTTCAAAACGCAAACATCACAGGTCAGAGCAGTGGGTGGAAAATCATCCTGTAGAATGAACTAAACAGATCAGTGCCTGTCTCAGCAGAGAGGGTGGTAAAAATAATAAAAGTACTAAAAATAGCAGTGATAATGATGATGATGATGATGGTGATGAGAGAGAGAGAGAGAGAGAGAGAGAGAGAGAGAGAGAGAGAGAGAGAGAGAGAGAGAGAGAGAGAGAGAGAGAGAGAGAGAGAGAGAGAGAGAGAGAGAGAGAGAGAGAGAGAGAGAGAGGCCTATTGATGATCAAACTACAACTGGTGTATATTTGGATTTTACTTTACAGGCTGTTATGAAAGTTTACACAGAACACATCACTGTGGGGTGTGAATTTTTTTCATTTATTACAACTGCTGCTACGACTACTATGACTACTACTACTACTACTACCTGACTACTACTACCTGAATCCAACTACCCCAACTGACCCATCCTCTGTTGCAGAGCTGGAGGATGATGGAGCATTCAAGTCAATCTCTCGGGCAAAGTCACTGAGGTAGTTAAACAACTTCACAGTGGCAAAGCCCCGGGTGTTGATTAGATTCGCCCAGAAATGCTGAAGGCTCTGGGTGTTGAGGGGCTGTCATGGATGACACGCCTCTTTAACATTGCGTGGAAGTCTGGGACAGTGCCGAAAGAGTGGCAGACTGGGGTGGTGGTTCCTCTTTTTAAAAAGGGGGACCAGAGGGTGTGTGCCAACTACAGGGGCATCACACTCCTCAGCCTCCCTGGGAAAGTTCACTCCAAGGTGCTGGAAAGGAGGGTCTGGCCGATTGTCAAACCTCAGGGTCCGGCCGATTGTCAAACCTCAGATTGAGGAGGAACAATGTGGGTTCTGTCCTGGTCGTGGAACAACGGACCAGCTCTTTACTCTCGCAGGGATCCTAGAAGGGGCTTGGGAGTATGCCCATCCAGTCTACATGTGTTTTGTAGACTTGGAGAAGGCGTACGATCGGGTCCCCAGGGATATACTGTGGGAGGTAGTGCGGGAGTATGGGGTGAGGGGGCCTCAGGGCCGTCCAATCCCTGTACACCCAAAGTGAGAGATGCGTTCGGACTTGTTCTGAGTAGCTGTTGGCCTTCTCCAGGGCTGCACTTTATCACCAATTCTGTTTGTGATTTTCATGGACAGGATATCGAGATGTAGTCGTGGTGAGGAGGGGTTACAGTTTGGTGGCCTGAGGATTGCATCGCTGCTTTTTGCAGATGATGTGGTCCTGTTTGCGTCAGCCTGTGACCTGCAGCACTCACTGGTCCGGTTTGCAGCCAAGTTTGAAGCGGCGAGGATGAGGATTAGCATCTCCAAATCTGAGGCAATGGTCCTCAGCAGGAAACCGGTGGACTGCCTTCTCCAAGTGGGGGATGAGGTCCTTCCACAAGTGAAGGAGTTGAAGTATCTTGGGGTCCTGTTCACGAGTGAGGGAACAATGGAGTGTGAGATTGGACGGAGAATTAGGGCAGCAGGAGCGGTATTGCAGTCGCTTTACTGCACTGTTGTCAGAAAGAGGGAGCTAAGCCGAGAGGCAAAGCTCTCCATCTACCATTCAATCAGTGAGTTCAATTTACCTGTTCAATGAGCGATGGGTCATGACCGAAAGAACGAGATCGCGGATACATGCAGCTGAAATGGGCTTTCTCAGGCGGATAGCTGGTGTCTCCCTTAGAGATAAGGTGAGAAACACTGCGGTTCGCGAGGGGCTCAGAGTAGAGCCGCTGCTCCTTCACGTGGAAAGGAGTCAGTTGAGGTGGTTTGGGCATCTGGTGCAGATGCTTCTGGGACGCCTCCCTAGGGAGATGTTTCTGGCACGTCCAGCTGGAAGGAGACCTCAGGGCAGACCCAGGACCAGGTGTAGGGATTACATCTAAACACTGGCATGGGAACGCCTTGGGATCCCCCAGTCAGAGCTGGTGGATTTGGCCAGGGAAAGGGAAGTTTGGGGCTCTCTGTTGAAGCTGCTGCCCCCGCGACCTGATTCCGGATAAGCAGTGGAAGATGGACGGATGGATGGATTATTTATAATAATAATAATGATAAGTTTTTTATTATTATTTTTATTATTATTATCATAACAACCATAGATATAAATTAATTTACTGGCAAAACCCGGATCAGCATTGTGTAATTTATTTAAGTACAATGAACTCTGTATTTATTTCAGAATGTCCTGGGTTCAGATCCACCTGAGGACCTCAGACATCTCTGTGTGGAGTCTGTGTGTCCTCTTCCGGCCTCCAGCCCAAAAACATATCATATAGGTGAATTATTGAGAGCAGGTGCATGAGTGTGAATGCTCTGCGTCTTAGTGTGTGTGTCTCTGTGATGGATTGTCAACTTGTCTGAATGAACCCCACCTCCTGCTCACAGATGGGATGGCAGTCATCCACCTGCTGTTACTGATGCCCATTGATATGTGATCTCTACAGATACAGATTTACAGTAAAGCTGTTATACTCCTGCAGCCAGTAAAGTAACAGCTGATTTTCACTAACAGATCTGTGGTGCAGTGGCTTTGTGTTTCAATCCTGATGCGCCTGAGGCTGGAATCAAGTCGGCTGGAATGACTCCCAACTCGTGATCCACCATTCTTAGAGCTTTCTCCCCCAATAATCTCCCTTTGCGGGTTGAGCTTTGGGTGCATTCAGCACTCACAAGAAACTTCAGTCCCGAAATTAACCTTTGCAAGATTAAAGAGACATATGACTCCAGGGAATAATTTCTAATTCCATTTTCAAATGGCTGTGAATAAGGTTGCAGCTCTGCAGAGAAAGAAGAGAAAAGATTTTATACCTTATTTTCTAGGGTTTGTCATTTTTTTGTTTTGCGCGGTACATCTCGTGCAGTTTACAGCAAAAACATCTGAAGTGGGCCATCCTGCCAGGGTGCGTCGGGCTCTCGGTAAGAAAACCACGAACTGATGGTTGTTTGTCTTGTTGGTTCTTCTACTAGTCATATTTTTTGCGCCAGTTCTCCTGACGCGCTTTTACGCGCTGCTGTTTCAGAGAATGAGACTGAGTGCGTCTCACCGCAGTCCTCCGAGTTTCCTGACGGCTTCTTCACGGTGCAGGAGAGGAAGGACGGAGGACTCGTCATTTACTTCATCCTTATTTTCTACATGCTTCTAGCCGTCTCAGTAGTTTGTGACGATTACTTTCTACCGTCCTTGGAAGTGATCAGTGAACGTAAGTGACGATTACAGTATGATGGAGGGGATGTGACCTCGGCGCATAAATATGGCACCAAAAAGTGTCAATAAGTGAAATGAAATTGGGGATTAATTGGTTTTTGTTTAGTTTGTTTATTTTAGGGGTTTGTGTGTGTGTGTGTGTGTGTGTGTGTGTGTGTGTGTGTGTGTGTGTGTGTGTGTGTGTGTGTGTGTATATATATATATATATATATATATATATATATATATAAGTTTGACACATTTGACCTAGACCTTAGATTACAGTCATCTTTAACAGGTGTGACTCATTTAGTTAATAGAATTTAACCTCACTAATACAGGTGTAAGGGGTAGGTAACCAAAGCACATAACATGTTTAGTATCATGTAATATCATACATTAAACGAATGACCTTTATGAAGTTCCAGTTTCTGTTGACTGTCCTGTTTAGTTTGTGTCACAGTCCTTGCTATTCAAGTGTTGTTTGTCTTCCTGACGTTCCCTGTTACCCTCAGGTCTGGGATTGTCTCAGGATGTAGCCGGAGCCACATTCATGGCAGCAGGGAGCTCTGCTCCGGAACTGGTCACAGCCTTTCTTGGTAACTAGTAAGAATATTTATGAGCAGTTATGTTATGTGTTCATTCTTAATTTTTAATGTGACTTCACTGCCATCTGGAAACAGTGATGAAATCTTGTTCATTGTAAAAAATTAATTAAGTTTCCGCTGCTTTTACCACATCACAGTTCCATAAATGTTGGGATGCTCCATAAAACATTTAATAAACAGAATTAGATATTTTCCTAATCCTTTTTAACATTCAGTTCATATGAACAGTACACAGACCGTATAGCTAAAATTATACATTCAATGATGAATTTTATGCCAGCAACATTTCTCTTAAAAAAAACAGCAACAACCTGGGAAACTTATGGAATAATCAAACACTCCTAACTGGTCACAGTTGATGGTATCATGATGTGTAAATAGGAATCCATCAAATACATAGGTGGGAGGAGGTTCATCAATTTGTGAAAAGATGTGTGGGTAGATCGTGCAAGAGTTAAAGAATTTCCAAACGTGTCTCTTGGTCTGATGATCAAGAGACACGTTTAGAACTCATGGGTGTTGGGTCCTCCAGACCAAAGGGAACAGAATCATCTAGTTTGTTACAAGAAAAAAGTCTCAGATCCAGTATCTATGATAGTATGGGGGCGTGTTCCTACACATGATTGGGTCACCCCATCATGAGGTACCAAGTATCAACATGGAACTGTTTTGCAGTCCAACAAAGTGTAAGAATGGGACAACCATCAGTGTAATCTCCTTCCTAAATAATTAGAATATTGTTAAAAAGAAAAGATGATGTTAAAGTTAATGTTTAATACGACCCAGTCCTGACTTTTTACAAACAGGTTGCAGGCATTCAATTCTCAGTTTGATCATTAAATATCTCAGCGGGAATGTAAAAAGTTGTATTTATGTTTAGAAGGATTTGTAAATTATTGCTTCTTGGTTTGTTTTTTAAAATTTGCCAAAACCTTTTTATAATTGTGTTTGTACAACAGTTTTCTCAAACTGACTGACGTGCTCTTCATGTGTGTTAGGCGTGTTTGTCACAAAGGGAGACATCGGGGTCAGCACCATTGTGGGATCAGCCGTCTACAACCTGCTAGGAATCTGTGCTGCATGTGGACTCCTGGCCTCTATGGTACCCTCCGACTCAATTACACACAAACATTATCCAACTACTGACTACTGTACATCTCTACTGGGTTGTGTTCTGTGAACTGTCATCCAATCAGCTGTCTCCTCTCTCAGGCAGGGAGACTCACCTGCTGGCCGTTGTTCAGGGACTGTGTGGCATACGGCATCAGTGTCGCTGCTGTTATTGGTATCATTTATGATAACAAGGTGTACTGGTATGTATGTGTTTACTTTTTCAACTTCAGACCTTACCCCATGTACATCAATAGCAGCTGTAAAACTTTAGCTGTTTATGGTGCCTTGTGACATCGAGACCAACAAACTGGCCACTAAACAAAGGTGTGTCGCCGTGACTCACTGACCTTTTTCTCAAAGACACCAAGGAGCACTAAATAACCCTTAAATGTCACCACATCACATCATAAACAGAACAAGCACATTAAAATTCAACATGAAAGATTTCCCCATGTCATTTTTTTGGTAGGAGGACAGCAGCCGTTTTGTTATAATTAGATTACTGAGTTTCATTGAAACTTCACCATTGCCTTATCAAATGGTGATTAAAAGACTATAGTAATTTGGGTTTTAAGAAAGTTATTTTTAGACAATCCACCATATAAATCCATAAATTTTTTGTATATATATTTTTTTAATTAACAACTTGACTCACAGAACAAGTTTTGACGTAATTAATTAACTTTATGTGTTTGCGCTGGGTTTTTTATTTATATTTACACGCTACCTGAGCTTTCTACCATATTTTACAGGTCTTTCATGGCCATGAAATTCTGTTAAAAACTCCATGATTAGTTCAGTAAGCTGACCTTTAAGTTCAGACTGTAACCCACCCCATCTCCACCACCACCACCAGGTATGATGCTGCCTGTCTGCTGCTGGTCTATGGCCTCTACATTGTGGTTCTGTGCTTTGACATGCGCATCAGTGAGTTTTTCCTGAGGAAGGTGAGCCCCTGCTGCACCTGTCTGGGTAAAGGATCCACCGAGAAGCTGGAGAGTCAGCCTCTGATTGGCTGGAGTCAAGACGCCAGTCTACGAGTCCACAGCCGCTCCAGAACAGACAGCGGAATCTTCCATGACGACTCCGGATACTCTCACCTCTCTCTTAGCTTACACGGACTCAACGAGATCCCTGATGGTAACAAAATGCCTTTTTTAGGAACACAAGGACATAGTTTGATAAGATCCAGATCTAATTCTAAACTTGCTGGTCTTCTTTTATCCCAGGGGAGAGTAAGAATGTGTTTGCCGTGCCAGAGAGCGACTGGAGACGGATCCTGTGGGTTCTGTCTCTACCCATCATCGTTCTTCTGTTCCTGACCGTCCCCGACTGCAGGAAGAGGTTCTGGAAGAAATGGTTCATGATAACCTTCTTCATGTCGGCTGTCTGGATCTCAGGTTTCACCTACGTGCTGGTGTGGATGGTCACCGTTGTCGGTGAGATCTTTGTAGAGTATGAAGTCTGCAGTGAAATGTGTTCTCTTGGTACTTGTGGCCGTTCTACTCTGGGTTATGAAACCCGAGTGTTGGAAACTTGTCTCATTTCAGAGTAAAATCACATGTTGGTCTGCTGGCTAATTCTTTAGATGCCATTGTCCTGAGGAATAAGGGGGGGGGGGTACTACAGCTCCAGTGGGCCATGTGCCTACCCAGCCACAGCAGAATTACATTGGGCTTCCCCCATAGGGAGGGGGTCATGTGAGCCCTGAGAGTATTTAGAGAAAAATCAACAGGCACGACTTCAAAACCACACATTTCCATCAAAAAATGAACAAGTTGGCCTACAGTCACGCCAAAGGGCAGCTTCATCATGTGACCACCACTGGTCGACTGAAGCATAATGGGATTACTTGTATTGCTGACATCAGAAGTGTTTGGTCTTATGAAAGCATGAGACTTGAGCAGGTACATAGAGTATGTGACTGAGATTGTTCTCTGCTACGATTATGTTCAAGGATTACAAAGTAATTGAGTATTCTCCAGCAGGATTACCGGTATGAGTACATAATGTGGGAGAAACAGTCAAATTGAGACAAAAGACACTTTCGTACTGTTTCAAATGCTCAGACAATTCTAGATAGATTTATGGCCAGTTGAAGTTGTCACTCATGGGCAGGGTTTTTTTTTGGTCTTATGAACAGAGTATTATATATCTGTAATCAGCTGATGTTCTGTCACCAGCTTGAGGCTGACTGATACTGGATTGTTGCTCACACACACAGGAGAAACCCTCGGTATTCCCGATACAGTTATGGGACTCACTCTGCTGGCTGCTGGAACCAGTATACCTGACACTGTGGCCAGTGTGATGGTGGCCAGAGAAGGTAAAGCCCCGTCAACATCATGTTTCATTGACGTTCTCGTTACACTTCAAGAGAAACCATTTTCCCATCAGCACATTTAGACATCCCGTAAAAAACCTTTTGTCTTCTGTTCACCAGGGAAAGCTGACATGGCCATGTCCAACATCGTCGGTTCAAATGTTTTTGACATGTTGTGTCTGGGTCTGCCCTGGTTCATCAGGACTGTCTTTGTGGACACCGTCAACCCAGTAGAGGTTAACAGTACCGGGCTGGTCTTCATATCCTGCACACTGCTCCTCTCCATCGTTTTTCTATTTGTAGCTGTTCACATTAATGGATGGAAGTTGGACTGGAAGTTAGGAATCATTTGTCTCATCTGCTACATCCTCTTTGCCACTCTGTCCATCCTGTACGAACTGGGGATTATTGGTAACAATCCCATCAGACTGTGCAGCGACTGAGATCTGACCTTCCGCAGCAATGCAGTCATTTTCAAAGCGTTTCACACCATGGAAGATGTCTGCTGGTCACATCTCACTAAGAGGATGATCTCTTATCATATTTCAGCATAGGTGGGACTATGCAAAACATAATTCTCGTGTTTCTCATAACACCTGTCCTGCTGTTTACATCTCTTGTCAAGTGGGGTATTAAAAGATTGTAATCTAGTTGTATTATGACATCTTGATTTCCTCGAAAACCACAAACAGAAAATGTCAAGTGACTGCAAGGTTCAAATAAATCCAGAACAGTCAGTCCTATAATAAATGTGTCAAATAAACCCCTGATCCCTTGTCTTTCATAAATGTGTGGATAAATTCGAACACAAACAGGCACAACTCATAATGTTTTATGAGCGTCGTTATTAACTGCTGGGTAGAAGGTGCTAAAAAATGATGTGGAATTTCCATGCCTTCACATGGCCACTGGGAGGCAGTGTTGAGCAAGAACCACCTTAGCTTCAGTTTACACAAGGTGTGAAAGAACTTCCAGACTTCTGACCAAAGGAGACTGAACATCCACCAGGTTTAAAAATTAAAAAGTTTATTGAAATAAACCGCCTGATTATTTCAAAAGGGCTTACAAAACAAAGATAAAAGACCTATGTCGTGTAGAGACAAAAAAACTGAAACAATGGACACACAGATATAAAGGAACTTGTGTTTTTAAAACAAAACAAAAAAAAAATCATTGGCAAGAAGGATGAATGTGAGAGTGTGTTAGCATCATTTCTCCTAAAGCTCTAGGCATTGCGATCGATGCGGACATCCACCTCTCGGCCATTGATCTTTGTTCCATTCATCATCCTGCAGGCCTTCTCTGCACTCTCTGGAGAGTCAAACCTCACTGTTCCACAGCCCTTTGACTTCCCATTCTCCATCTTGATCTCTGCAAACATTACCTGGCCTGCAGAGGAGAATAAGTAATGAGCGGTGACAGAAACCAAAGCGTTTTACAGAATATTGATGAATTTTATCCTATTGTTCTGCATTCTTGTTCAGAGACTTCACTGAAATGTATTTCTAAGAAATCTTCAGGTGGTCCATAAATGACGTTAGACATAATTTAATACAGAGAAACTGCACCAGACTTACCGCAGTGACTGAACTTCTCTTTCAGCTTTTGCCACGTCAGATCGTAAGACAGCTAGAACACAAAAATACATGCACACATCACAATGAATACAAAGGTGCTACGTTCTCCCAGTAGATCATCAAACATATAGAGCAAACCATTCATGAAAATTTTTTTTACGTCAATACTGACTGCATCAATACATTGATGCACAACAAGCTTCCCTGGTTTTAAGCTTGATCTACTACACTTCCAGTTACTGCTGCCTGTAGCTGCCATTTGCTGGTTAACAGCTGTGCAGACAGCTGATTCCGCAGGCATACGACTGGTAACGCGAGGCGCAACAGGGAAAATGTTGATGTTCAGATCACAAACAACATCATGACAAAGGTCAATATCTCAGAGAGAACAATGACAAAGGAAACTAAGAAGAGAAAAACAGCCACTGAGCAAAAAGGGAATGAGTGTCCTTTATATGACAGACCCTGAGCTGTTGAAGAGGTAAGTTGTGTTTTGCTTTAAAATATGAAAAGTGATAGTAGGAAATGTAAGTCTACCAAAGTGAGAAAGATAAACTATCACACTTGCATTTCGCACAAAGATCTGACAGCCTGCTTTGGACCCGGAGCCTCTGTCAGACATTCCTCCTCCCATATTGCCGTAGCCGCCGAAACCACGGTTCATGTCCATCCCCGACATACCCATCCGGTCAAAGCCAGAACCCATCCGGTCCATCGACATGCTGCTCATTCCACCACCTGCAGAGAAACCCGCTCATTAAATGATGTGTTCTTTAACGGAGCGCTATATCCAGCGAATCCATTACTAAGACATTATATGCTCTTCAGACTGCCATAAACTTAACGTTACAATAGCTTTCATTACCTAAAGCATAGCTTCTCATTAATCGAGCTACTGTTTTGTCACTCCATTATTTCAGATCAGTCACAGTCCAATGTCACCCTGACCTCGTTTACACAGTAGTAGTTTTACAACCGACAATAAGGACAAGGAAGAGATTAAGTTTCTATAACTCCATATTTTAATAAAACACCAGAAGCAAAGCAGCAGGTTTGGTGTGTGGAGAACGGTGCAGCTGTTGTTTAGGTTTATAGATGGACGAAAGTGCAAAGTGTAACACGGTGAACAGAAAGCCTTCCAAGAAGGGTGTGGTGATTGATAAATAAGCTTTATCAATGAACTCATTGGTCTATGAAGGCAGTACCAATATGTGTAAGAAGACAACAACAACAAGACTCTTCTCCTGGAGCTGTTTGTTTGTCTGGATGGTGCAGAAGAGCAAAACAGCAACACACACCACCACAAACCTGCAGCCAGAGGCAGATGGTCTCCTTTTCTTAATTGAATTTGAACAGCAATGAAAAAATAATGAATGGAATAAACTAAAGGTAGATGAAGCCGTTTAGAAGACAGAATCACTTCTGCTTTTAATTTTGTAATTTTCACTTCTTAAAGTGTGCATTTGCAATAAAATCTACGAAATAACCATGATGCTAGTTTTACTACTAAAAAAAATTTAAAAGGGAAAGACAAATCTAAAGCAGCAAAGAACCTATTTTTTGGGACTAATGAGCCCCCACAAACAGTTTTAAACTACCAGAGTGTGGTGTGGAGAGTTAAGTCTGTAATTTGGTGACATTTCTTATGCGATACGAATCAAATTAAGCATAGCGGGCGGCCGAGTGAAACAACAGCACTGCCGTTTAACTGACATTAAATGTGAATTCACGGATCAGTAGCAGTTTATTTCATGTAGCTTCATCATACAAATGTACAAGTGTTAAATCCACATGACTTTCCTCTCTGAAGTACAACACAGGAGCAGAGCCAAAGTTTGCACCGAGGTCATCTAATTGAAAGAAAAACTCTAAAACTAATGGTCCCCTTTATTACCCATCACGTAGTAAGCGAGTCATGACATTTAATGGCTTTCTACACCATGGTACATTAATACTCTTCTCTACTTCTGCACAATTAGCCATATAAACTGTCTGATCTAGTCTCTCTGCATTTAGAGGGGAAGAAGGACACAGATGTAAAATGAAAGGGCATAAAATGTGTTGTGTACCTAAGCCGGTCCCCATGTGTCCCATGCTACCACCACCACCACCACCCATGCCTCCTCCAAAACCTCCACCTAAAGAAGTGAAAACAAGTTGGTGCAGATTAGACCAGAAGAACAATTTAGTGACAAAAAAAAGAAAAACTTACAATACAAGGCAGCCAACAAGAAAACCTTGAATATAGTACAAGTGGACTGAAGTCACCACCACTCACCCATTCCTCCAAAAGAATCTCCAAATCCACGACTCAGTGGCATGTCGCTGTGGCCAAAGTCCCGGTCCATTCCTCCCATTCCTGACCGGTACATGTCTACACCCAGAGCCTCAGCATTAGTTTACCAACAGCAAAGCTCATCTGAATGTTTACAGGACATCACAACCGAACATGCTCACTCACCTCCCATTCTGCCTCCCATGTCTCTCCCTCCAAAGCCACCCATGTTGCCCATGCTATCCATGCCCCCAAAGCCCCCACCACTCATTCCTGGCAAAAAGCAGCAGCAAGTCTGAGCAAAGTTCTCACCCCCCAATGCCTTTTCCACCAAAAAAACAAACAAAAACAAACAATAACTAACAGCAAATGACTCACCTCCTCCGAGCCTGCTCATCCCACCACAAGCTGGAGCGTCCATACCTGTGGGAGAAAACACATCACTTTAATTTACAATCACTGGGTACGTATGTGTTCACAGATGGAGATGCTGATTATATTATTTCTTTTTTTATCACTTTTTCAGTGTGTTGGTACGTCCGATATTGCAAGGTGATCCTTTTAAAAAGAAATGTGAGGTGCCTAACCTCCGTGTCCCATGGAGCCCATTCCTCCACTGCTCATGCGGTTGGCATTTATAGGCTGCCCTCCCGGCCCCAAACCCATGCCGATACCTCCGAGTCCCCCTGCACAGGAAATGGAAGAACAACGTCTGCTCAGATACAAAAAAAGAATTTATCCAATAAATAAACCAATCAGAAACACCCATCAGACTTCTGTCGTCGAGAAAAAAATACATTTACATCTGATCTTCATAAAAGTTGCAAAGCGCCGCCTCAGAAAGTCATCCCTCTGGTAGCTCAGAGACAACGCCAACGGGCACGACAGACGTTAATTATTCACCCCTGTTTTTATAGTTTCATTCACGTTGTTTTCTAAAGCAGCGCAGAAAGTTAATTTCAGCACTGGGTTCCATTAATAAACAAATGCTATGACTTAACATAACTCAAGAGTGACCGACGGATCCATCCATATAAACTGTTTTATTAAGACTATCATTTTTATATGTCTCATTTAAACAGCAGTTTGCTAATTCACGTGTGAATCAGCCTCCAGGTAAAAAGTTGTCATTCAAGCAAGAAAGAGTTCACCTACAATTTTATTAGCATAAATGCTTCAGGACATGTTCGTATCTCTTTATAACATCATTCTATAAACTCTATTTAATTTATTCACAGGTGCTTTTTGTTGCCAGTGCGCCTTGACATTGGTCATGTTAGTTCTATATATACTGTTGGAGTTTTAATACTATGGATGTGGGTTTAATAAGCACTGACCGGAGTCTAAGACTGTACTCACGTGGTAACTGGGATGTTTTTTCTACTGGACGGAAATCATCAGGGGGGAGAGATTTCTCATCCTAAAAAAAGACAAACAAACCAGGCATATAAAAAAAGAACTACAAATCCCTCAAACAACTAGACTTTTGATAACAAAAAATAGAACTACAACATACCATTTTAACGTGCATCTGCCTGTCAAACAGCATCTGTCCATTGAACATGGCTGAATTAATGAGTCAAAGAAAAGGTCACGGTACATTTGTGGAGCACTGCGTTGTTTTAAATTTTCATGTTGCTCATTTCTGATGGATACAGATGGCCTGCACCGCCTCCAGAGGCTGATCAAAAGTCACTGTTCCCATCCCGCGGCTCTTGCCGTCTTTATCCTCTTTGACATCCGATCGTTTCACCGAACCCGCCATGCTGAACACCTCCTTCAGCTTCTTCCAGCCCACCTTGAAGTCAAGCTGTAAAACAACAGGGACCGACTGTCGTTGGCATGGAAACCCATCATTGCTGTGCTAAAAAATTGCTTACACTGGTATCCTCACGTTTGCCACAAACACTGTGTTGCCCAATCGTCCAGCCTGCAGTGCGTGGATGACGTCAGGTGGGATGTTGGGGTTGTTGGCAATAGAGGGAGGGACGTTCATCCCCCCAGGCCCCATGTCCGGCCCACGACCTCCCTGTTGCCCTCCTCCCATGCGCTGCAACACCCGCCGAGCATGTTCCCCATCAGGGTCCTGTAATAATGAACATGTCAACACTTAATTCGAAATTAAATCAGATAACAGTCTTAAACCTAATATCAGTCACTTGTACACTGTCCTGTCACACTCGATCAGTTCCATACCTCCTTGATGTTGAGTGGTCGTCCACTCAGATCATGCTTATTCATTGTTTCTATCGCCTTCATCACAAACTCCTCATCTTTGAACTCCACCACACTTTTAAACACAAAAATACAGACATCAGGTTAACATCACACGAGAATGAGAAAAACAATAAATAAAAAACAAAAAAGTTGTGCTCTGGAGGGCAGCTAACACGTTGTAAGCTGTTCAGAAGCAGTTTGCGTACAAAGCAATTCTTCATGTCCCCTCAAATTTAAAGTGTTTTATAAAGTTATCAGCATAATAAAAAAATCAAAGCTACTTCCATTATTTAGGGCTCTGTGTAGATCTCTGAATTCTTACACACATAGAAGTTTTCTTTATATTACCTTTCCCCAAAAACTATTTGTAATAGCTGAGAAAATGCTTCCTTACCCACAACCCTAACCAGGAGGCACCACAGGAGTCCAGGTAGAACACATCCAGTCCATGGAGAGAATAAAACAGAGTCGAGACAGAGCCTTAGGACATTATAAATCCAGTCTATCAACATGCCTCTAGTACCCTCTATAGTGCATGTTGGCCACATTTTGCCTACTGACTTCAGTCAACAGGTTTTTAGTTAAAATACTAATGAGAGTATATCCCTATAATTATGTGAAATAGTAAAGGATTCATTTAACATTAATAGACACACATGTATCATAATTTACTTTAAATATATACTGCCTTGAACTGGGTTAAAATATCAATGTGAAAATAAAAACATTAATTCACAAATGTATTTAATACAGATATTCTCAAAGTTACCACTTCAATAATGACACATTGTGTGGTCCAGCTTTGAATTTGTAATATGTCTGACTTAAATTTAGTATAAAAGCATAATAAAACACAACTAGATCTTACAAAAGACTGTTTGTTTGCTTCCTTGGAAGAGAGAGCCTTGTCATATAGCAGAATTGTAAAATCGGATTTTGAGACATGAGGGTCAATGAATAAGACAAATCACACAACCCACATTTCCCTTTGGAAAATGGCCAAACACACAAAACTTTTACACCAATTGAAATGACAACAACAAAAGCAAAAGTGTACTCTTAGATGGATTCATTGGGCTACTATTCCAAAAATCAACAGGACATCTCCCTTTCAAATGAAAATCAATCATTAGCCATCTACCAGGCTCTAAAACACAACCTACAGTATCAACAGTTCAGTAACTTAGTAAGACCCAAAGGATCAGAGCCTAAAAGAGCACTTGATTAATAAGAGCCTGCTGAGGGCATTTAAAACCTCATGCAGCAAATTGGCCACATCACTTACCCTTGACTTTCCTTCTGCATCCTTAAAGAGCTCCACGTATGTAACCTCACCAACTACATGAGACATACAAAGGAAAAAATACCAAAAGAACAAAGGAATTTAAGTCACCAAGTCTTCAAGTCGCCGTTGGCCTTGGTAATGCCGCTACAGATGGAAATGTCCCATTAATGATCAACAGTCAGCCCAGACCAACATCCCACCAGAAAACACCATGCCTTTCTGGGCAGTGACTGAGACACCCAAAGGCCAAGGCCAGAGAGACACACGGCTACATCAAACCTGGGAAATTCAAAAGACTTCAACATGATCAGTTTGTCAACAGGTTCCATTCATAGCAGTTGAAAGTTTTTTAACTGTCCTTAGAACCTTTCAAAATGCTTCATGAGACCCATATGATTCAGAAAGTGTAAGATTGCAATGTGTCATTCATAAAAATCAAGATTCACCTTGCAACAGATGCAACAAAATCATTACTACTAGCACTACTGATGGTTTGAGGTTACATTTTGGAGCTGACAATGCCATAAAACACGTGACAATGTAACCAAATTCCTCTTCCTTTCTCACAGAAATATCAGGCCAAACTAAATTGGTCTCCATCCAAAATAATTTAGTAAAACCCCTGTAACCTGATATCACACTATGTTGGTTCACTACTGTCTGCACTATGTACATCCAAAGAAAGCTACAAGTTGGTAAGTACGTCTAGAAGCAGAATGCTCCATCTGGTAACAAAGGAAAGGTTCCAGAACTTCTAATCAGCTGAGGAGCTAAAGAGAAGGGACCACCTTCCCCATCACTGGGGACATTACCTTTCTCACGCATTAGATCTTTAATTGCCTGCCACTTCATATCGTAGGGAATATTGCTGATGAACACGCGGTTTCTGTGTGAACCCTTCTTCTCTCCGCCATGTTTGTCTTTGTAGGGATGAAAACGGTTTCCTCTTCTGCCCCCAGAGGACTTCTCTTTACCATCAGTCTTTTCTTTGGGGGACTTCGTTTCATCTGGATTTCTACAACACACACAAAGCAGCACATCAAAGAACAGCCACCTGAACAACACAGGATAGTCCTGTTACTAGATCTGGTAGAAGTAGCTGGTCCCTGTTGATCTCAGGCTATGCTTACATTTCAAATCATATCATTAAATACTGATATTCTGCTCCTAACTGATTCGGTTAGTTCAACTGTTCACAGTAAGAGTTACAATTGTTCTGTATTATAAAGTTAATTAATCTGGTAAGGATCATCTGTGTCACCAACAAAGAACATATTATTTATAACTCGTGTCACTGGATATGAAACTGAAATGGAAGCACTAGGAGAAAATACAGTATGTTCCGCACTATAAGGCGCACCTAAAAACCGTTAATTTTCTCAAAAACCAACAGTGCACCTTATAATTCCGTGTGACATATATATAAAATAAGTTTTAAAATAGGCCATTCATTGAAGGTGCGCCGTCTAGTCCAGTGCGCCTTATAGTGCGGAAAATACTGCACGAATGCCATCATGCTCTGGAGGCCAGCAAACACGTTGTTAGCTGTTCAGAAGCAGTTTGTGTACAAAGCGATTCATCTCCCCTCAAATTTCAAGTGTTTCTAAAGTTATCAGCATAATAAAAAGTCAAAGCCATTTCAATTATTTAGGGCTCTGTGTAGATCTCTGAAATCTTATAAACATAAATGTTTTCTATATATTACCTTTCCCAACAAGTATTTGTAATAGCCAAGTACAAGAAAATATTCAAAGGATAATTTAAATTTATCAATCTTATTTTTCATGACTGATTTATAATTTCATAAAATATTTCTTTCAAACCAACTATATTGAAGCCAGCTCTGTGTGTATATATATTTATACAGTATATACATGCATATATATACACATATGTCCACACAAATATACATATTATATATATATATATATATATATACAGTATATTTATACAGTATATATATATAAATAATTATATATACTACTGTATATATATAATCTCTGTAGGGCAGAGATTGGATATATACGGTTATATATATATCTAAATTTTATATATAATTTATTATAGATATATATAATCTCAGTTGGGCAGAGAAGGAGACAGTTAATCAGTCAACGCTCCTTTACAGCATCGCCGTTAACGCCGTTAAACAGCTAGCATAAACATGGATGCTGCCGTTAGCTGGTAATGTGGTCTGATATCCACTGAAGGCTGTTTTATTTATCCAGGCAATTACTTTAAATTTAAATTAGATTTGAGGTAATGAACTAACAAGATTCCAAGATCCTTTAAATTAAGCATGAGCAAAACACAACCGAAATAGCATCAGGTAAATACTGACAGCTCACAATAGCTAACAAAAGCTGGAATCACACGACTCCATTTTAGCTAAGCTAGCTCCAGGAGGCGGAGGCGGGATGGACAGAACAATACATCATTTCTACTCACGTTTTCACACCGTTTGGTGTTTCTTCAGACGTCTCGTCGGTGTCAGATTTCACGGATGCAACCGATTCCTCTTGTTTTATCTCCTCATCAACAGCTGCGACATCTGCCATGTTGAGTTTTTACGCCCCGCACAAAACAAGATGCCTCCTTTAGGTGTACGCAGTTTAAAATGTGGAGTGAATGTTTTCATTCTTCTTCTTTGACCTGTAGGAAGGGAATACAGCGCCACCGCTGCGGTTAGTTCGCCCCCTACCGTCCAGGAGTGTGTACAGCAGGATTCAGACGTGCACTTCCAACGAGACATCTGCCATGTTGCCAGGCAGCCTGGATGAATGATGTACAATTGAATGTTTTAAATAGATATGGAACTTGTTGGAAGTGGAGAACAAATGCAAATCCGATACAAATAATTTAATGTTAACAGATTGTGTCAGTGAAGCAGAAACACTTCTAGCAGTGTAATTGATACACACAACAAACCCTGATCATTTGAGCCACTGCACTCAATAAATCTTTGAATTTTTGAAAAAAAAAAAAGCTCAATAAAATTACAGTGCAGAATGAGCCAAAGCAATTCCTCATTCTTGAATCTATTGGTTAATGCACTTTTACTTCACTGGATTAACTATTTAATTTTACTCATAGCTTTTACATTTGTACAGAATCTATTTATCAATTCTGTGCAGATTCCACTTCCAGAAATAAAATCAAGTTTCAATGATTTAATGATCAAGAAATAATTTAAAACAATATGAAATAACAGGCAAAATGTGACAGAGACTTGTTAAAGTCTATAATCTTCATTGTTTTCACTAACTTTCAACCAAATGTGAATTGTCGGCCGTTTCGATTGTTCAATTAATCATGCATTCTTTCTCTGCTTAGACGCTGGTCGAGATGTCGATAAAAGAAGGATGATACACAGCAGATAATGCACCAACAGGAAAGCCAAAAAGGCCACATGATATCTGATATCAGAGCAAACTGTTCACTTTGTCTGATATTTGCCAAGTTATGTTGACATGACATCTTAATCTAAAAACTTCCTTTTGGATTGTCCCTGTTTTGATGAACACTCATATTTGTTTGGCAAAGTTTTTTTTATGCTCTTCCTGCTGCAAACCTCTAAAGCTTCAGAATAAAACAATATAAGCACTAAAGTGATCTGTTGTCCAGACCAGCCCATCATCTTAATGTGTCATCATTTTAATGTGTCATGCATTACGAAACACGAAATACAGGAGCAACATCAAGCTGTTTATCAACGCTCTTATCAAGCAAAAATAGGACAGAATTCCCATTTCATAAGTTCTGTAGTTAGTGTTGACCTTCGCAGATGCTTACTGAGTGTTGTTAAAAGGAAAGGTGATGTAACACAACAATAAACATGACCCGTCACAACTTTTTACACTGCACACATCAAACACAGAATTAGCATAAAAAATATAAAAAAGAATAAAAGTGATCAGTGTCAACATTAAAAGAATTTCTTTGGAATGTGATAATTCAAATTGTGGTTCAAAGTATTTGGGAATCATTCCATTCTTTTTTCAGTGGCTACTGGTCAGTTCACTGGCTGTTACATAACTACTGATTGTAACTTGACTGCTCTGGTTTCTGCATGTTGAGGCCACAAAGTCAGTGTCACAACCTCACAGCTGATAATAAATACATTTCCCTTCATCCAGAAGCAGATACCAATGATAAGTCGGGTGCAGTTAAGAACAGGTTGCAACAAATTTTGCCTCTGAAGATGGATAAGACTGACCTGTGACAAAGCAGGGAAGGTGACCTTTAACAGTGTACAGAATACACAAGAACTTGTAAACTAAAAATCAAATCAATACACCAATGAATCAATGGCCTGATGGCTTGTTGCTTTTATTTCATTCACCCCACAGATGAATTTTACACAAATTTTCTAACAACTCTAAAGCGTGATCTCCTAATTTGTATTTATTAAGGACAGAATGGTCAGTCAGCCTCAGTTAATACAAATCAATTAGATAACGTTAAAGCCTCCCATATAAATTTCGAGTGGAATGGGATTATTCAACTACTATTTACAAAAGGCTTAAAACATCCAGATTTGCAGCTCTTTTTTTTGCGAGTCTCTTCATGTGATTTGTTACAGTCCATCATAAATATTTATTTTTTACAAAAATAAAAAAATAAAGATACAATCAGGAAATCCTTCTAAGTGTCAGTATTATCAACTTGAAATCTCATATCTAATGTCAACTATTAATGGATTACTCATTTCTATAGTGGAACATAAACCCAGCCCGAACCTGCATGTTAGTTGACAGAATATCCGACCACATTAATGTATGGAAAACATCAATGATTATTTTGAAGGATGGAGAGGCCTGACAGAGTATTTTAATCATCACACCCCCTCTCATTCTGTCTTTGGAGTCTCCTGCACATACCTTATTGTCACGCGAGGTGTGGTGAGGAGATCATTAACAGTGCAGTTCATAAACCCCAGCATTATGTAGCGCATCAGCTATCTGTTCCACTCCTGACCCGTTGTCTGGTCCAGATGAAAGTCTAACTATATTTATCCTTCTGTCCTATGGGCAATTACTCTTATTCTACTGTTTAATGCAACCGCTTCACATCGTCATAGCAACTCTTCTTAGGTCTAAAACCATCATGGTGCACAAATAAAACTACTCACATTTATTCTGACTGACAGATGTGATAAATGCTCCAATCTGAATCATTTAAGGTCTGCTCATATTTTCTCAAAGGATTGTGTGCAGCAACAAATTGAGTGTCTGTAACTCTAACACACTGCACTCTAGCATGCTGTGACCCAAACACTTCTCCATTCTGTCTGTGCAGAGTCATGTGACCTTGTTTAAAGCCATGCCCTTGAAATAAAGGTGATACAAAAATGTGCTTATGGGTAACTGACTGCCAGCAAAACAAAAAAATGATGACCATGATTTGCACCCAGATACAGGTGAGTATAGTGCAGCAGGAATAGAGAGCACAACGTTTAAAAAGATGCTGCTAAACGTATTAAAATCTGGAGTTCAGGTAAATGTGAAGGAGGTAATTCCCTCTCTGGGAATCTGTCTGCTGCTTACTGCCCACTAAAGACAAACAGGTCTGTGATGACCATCTCTCTCATGTCATGCCTTATCCTCAGATCAGAGTCACTGCACCACCGTGACAGAAACTACTTTCCCGATCTCACTTTGCACTGCATCCAAACAGATGGCCGAACGCTCCACTGCTGCATTCTGTTGTGGGCATTCTAATAACCTGCTGTTTGTTTTTTGTTTTGTTTTTTCTATGCAATGCTGCTGTTCATTCATTACACAGAAATCTATTTAAACAGCAGCCACTTCTCCTTCACCACATCCACGTTCTCACGTCTTTGAGCGGAGGGGACTAATTTAATTTGACCACAGAAAACTGCACCAATTAAAAATGCATCATCAAAACCAGGCTCTGGAAGAGAATGTGATGCTGAACCAAAAATACCTTTGCAGCAGCATTTATTGGGCAGTGAGAGGCAGCATTTCTCCTTCTGTGTGAGCTGTGTGTTATTCCCATTATATTTTTGTGTAGTGGTTTTATTGTAGTAAAGCAAAATAAGCTGGGATGAGAATAAAAAGAGATGAGAAAGAAGAGGATGCTGCTGCATCCGTCTCAGTGATGCTGAGGTGGTAGCGTTGGTGTTGTTGGTGGTGCTGGAGGAGGATGGTGGTGGTGGTGGTGGGGGGGTGATGTTGTGAATGAGTGAGGCAGCAGAGCAGCTGAGTGAAACTAACAAGTGGTTGCCATGCAGCAGGAGCAAGCGTGCGTGCTCCTGGAGGGAGAGATAGAGAAACAGAATGATAATGAGTAGGAGGCAGCAAGTAAGGCAGCATGAGGAGAGAGGAGCTCTATCTCTGAGCCACATCACATCGCTTCTCCCTCGCCTCTCCGTTTCTCTCTTTATCTCTCGCTTTTTTTTTTTTTCTAGATGTGAGGTTAGCACTGCAAAGGTCCAGGATGCCAGCGACGGATGGATTAATGGATCTGTGTCTGGGGACTCCAAAAATGAGGAGTTGTTCAAGGGAAACGGCAGCAACAGGTCTGTAAGGATGGAACGATAATGATGGTGAGACCGCCTTGCCTTTTCTCCTTTATAAAAATGTGTCGATGCAGTCTCTCTCTCTATCCCTCTCTCCCCCTCCGGCTCTCTCACCCTCTCCATCTTCCACACCAGGCGTAGTTGTGCAGTGTCCTCCCCCTGTCTCTCTGTTGATTCCCCTCCGTCCTGTCCTGTATGTACGCTCCCTCGCTCAGGCCACCTGCTGCATGCGTTCATATGTAAGATCAGGGAGGAGGAGAACGACAGCAGCAGTCACCTTTCCTTTGCTTTCCTGTCTAATCGAATCAGACTGCCTGACAATGCATTGTCACACACTCAACAGGTAGAGAGCCCCCATCCTCAACATACATGCATATTATTGCATCTTGGTGGTGATGCAATACTCTTATTGGCTCCTCACCACTTTGTCTGTGTTTGAAAAGCTGGCTATGCACTGCGACACACTCTAATTCTAACATGACTTTAAGAACTATAGTTCTAAAATTGGCTGAACCCATTTTCCTGCAGTCTCCCCTCACTCTCATGCTTGTGTTTGCTTCTTGTAAATTTTCTGCAAAATTCCCAGAGGGGGCAGAAAGAGAGAGAGAGAGAAGAGAGAGAGAGAGAGAAGAGAGAGAGAGAGAGAGAAGAGAGAGAGAGAGAGAGAGAAGAGATATAGAGAGCTCTAGCGTAGCACTCGCTCTCCTCGAGCTCTCGCTCTATAGCGCTCTCTGCTATAGCTAGATCTGCATCTCTCTCTCCGCTCTGAGAGAGAGAGAGAGAGAGAGAGATCGAAGTGTTTGGACATCTCCTTGATACCCCGTTCAAAAGAGGCTATTTTTAGATCCCTCTAACCCCTCGTGTTTCATGGTCAGCTCATTTCAAAACATTTACATTGCTCTCCTGCATCTACTCTTTCCCATTTTCTGCACCTGCTGCATTCCTCTCTGCCTTATGCGGCGTATGTATTAAAGAGTGTGATGATAATCAAATAGGTTGCCAGGCAGCACTAACCCGAAGTCGTCGTGGTGTAATCGCTGTCCAGGTATCATGCAGGCTTTTAAACGCCTGACCCTATCAGAGGAGAGATGAGGCACCTAGATGTTGGTTTACCATGTGTAGCGTCCACTACAACCACTCCCTTGCTGCCATGAGCGGAAACGACATGATGGCGCACTCTCTGACTCTGGAGCAGAAGACGGCGTTTGCCTTCGTGGGGATGCTACTGGTGTTCCTGGGGCTGCTGATAGTGAGGTGTTTCAGGATCCTGCTGGACCCCTACAGCAGCATGCCCTCCTCAAACTGGGCCGATGGCATCGAGGGGCTGGAGAAAGGGACGTTTGAGTACGCCCTTACTTAACACAGGGACACACATCCACAGATGTCCTCGCAAACAGAACTTGCCTGTAGAATGCACACACACACACACACACACACACATGTAAAGACATCCAAGCCACAGCCATGCACAACCATTGGATTCAGAGCTACCCTAGTCTGTGACTGCACGTCTGTTGTTGTGTGTGCATTTGAGCGAGTGTGACGCAGATGCTGTTTGTGCATTCCAGCTCATCGGTACACATGGATGCGTCTGAAACCCCCCTTTTTAACCCATACCTTACAAGTTGAATGTCAAGAATGATTGTTGGGAATGTGGAGAGATTATTCAGACATAGTTTGAAGACTCAGGGACAAGACTTCTTATGGGAACACAGAGTGGTTACACCTCTGCACAACAGAGCTGTTCTGCACAAGGAGGCCTCTGGCAGGAAACAGGGTAAAACGCCGAGCTGGTACCGATGCTAGTGGACTCACCAGATCTGGTCTGTTGGGCCATCCAAAGGAATGCTTCTGCTGCTGCTTCTGCTATGTGAATAGACTGAAGCGAAAGACTATTTATCAAAGTATGATGTACATTACACTGTTTATAAATGATGCAAAATGAACTCCTACAGTTTGCACTGCTGCTGTCTGACCGATGTTGTATGTTGCCACAATTACATGTCCAAGTCAAACTAAAAAAAACAAACCACAGCTGTTGACTTTTGACAGTATGTCTGCAAATACGATGATTAATTCGCGGACCACCACTTTTTTCTTTCTGAAGGACGGATGATGCGATCGAGACAAATAATTTTAAAGGAAATGAAGTTTATAAACTGGAAAAAGGACGTTCTTGCCCATGCTGCTAGTTTTCTAATGAGGATGAATATTCACTACCTGCCTACAAAAGGAAAAAGTCACATGGATGACAGGGGTGTGAACCTGAGCATCTTTCCCCCAGTTTTCAGCTGCCCTCACCCCTGTCTTACCTGCCCTCTTCCACGCAGACACAGGAAGACAGGACCGTCCTACACACAGATTGTATAAAACAGCAGACTGATCAAAGTCTTGAGCGTCCCTTTGCTAATTTATACGGTCTATGGTTTCTCCTTAGTGCTGTGAATCTGCCTTACTGTGACCTTCAATGGGTTTATGTGCCTTCATCTAGAAACATCAGAGCACTTGTTTGTGTGTGCGTGTGTGTGTGTGCGTGTGTGTGTGTGTGTGTGTGTGTGTGTGTGTGTGTGTGTGTGTGTGTGTGTGTGTGTGTGTGTGTGTGTGTGCCTGCCTGTTAAAGTGTGTGGCATATCATGAAGACAGATAGTGCATCTCCTGACCTGTTGCTTATTCAGCTGGTGGTAGAGATTCTCACTGATACAGATTTGATTCAATGATGTGAAATAAATAGAATTTCAACACTTTAGAATATTGTACTCCAAGTTTGCTTTGGGTTTCTGAATGCTGTCTTTGAAACTTGTTGAATGAAAAGTCTTTTTTTAATTGTTATTATCATTATCACCCACACATAACCATGGATAGGATGTTTTTACCAAACCTTTCATACATATCAGTCATATTACTCAGTTGTGTATTTAAAAAATTTTAACCAACATTTTTGCATAGTTTCCATGGAAACATGGTGTTTTATGTATCTCGGAATAGTGGTCATTCTGTAGCTTATCTATAACAGGAAGTTATTCCATTTAATATATAGATTTCATACATTTTTTTCTATGGCATTTTCCATTTTTCATTCAGTCAATCAGTCATTATCTTAACCTGCTTAATCCGCTGACGCGGGTCGCGGGGGAGCCGGTGCCTATCCCGGCAGTCTCGGGGCGCGAGGCGAGGGACACTCCGGGCACGATGCCAGTGTACCACGGAGCCACACAGAGACAAACAACCACTCACACACACATTCACTCCTACGGTCAATTTGGGACCAGCCAATCAACCTAAAGCGCATGCTTTTGGAGGTGGGAGGAAGCCGGAGAACCCGGAGAGAACCCACGCAGACATGGGGAGAGCATGCGAACTCCGCACAGAGCGGGACTCGAACCCGGGTCCGCCGTGTTGTGAGGCGACAGCGCTACCCACCGTGCCGCCCTTCCTTTTTTCATTACTTTCAAATGCATCCAAATCCCTCTTCATTATTGTATGTCATAATGATGCATTTGTTGTACTTTTTGAGGGGTTCCAGTGGGAAGTCTCTTCAGGCAACTTTTGCGTTTATAGAGATCCACTTTACAATTGTCATCTTATCTAAGGTGAGAATAAAAAAGGCTAAATTCTGCCAATAATCAACCAACACCTGTGCTATAACCAAATGGAGGAGCAACCCTACATTAGAGTGATACTTGAATCAAAAGATGAAATTTTAACAATGTTTTTTGAAGGGCCTTGTGAAGTGTGTGTACAGGGAAAGTAGCTCCTGCAGTAGCAAGAAACCGATACACTTTGGCATCCGCCAACAGTCTTGTGGTGACAAGGCATGTCTTGATCTGAAGAACTGACCGTCCTTTCTTGCTGTGGTAAATTCACATTCATAGAACAGAACACCGTGCACACCTTACCTCAACACACATCATTCACCAGGAATGCAATCATTATTGCACCATTGTCTCTGTCACCAATGTCACATCCTTATCTGGTATCTATTTTTAGCGGAAACTCCCCCATAAAGAACATTGTCCTTTTCCTCCTCGGCCTATAAGCCCACTGACCTCGGAAAAAAACTTGACTTCCAACTTGTCACAAGGATCATAAATCTATGAAATATTATAAATGCTTCTGTTTTGTGTTGTATTTTACTATCTGAAGGCACAGCCTGTTTAAAATCCCTTCAGCTCTTCTGCAGAAACAACTGGAGGAAGAATTATAAGGAAACATTTTCCAACAGGAATTTAAGGGATCCTCATGCAAGAGCAAACAAATAATTTAAAAAAAAACCCTGAAGTGCATCTTTAATTTTTTCCTTTCTCTGGAGACGCAGAAATCATAAAGACACCATTATTCTCGTGATATGATGGCTTGATTAACAGATAAAACAACCTGAGAATCTCTGTTAAGTCCTGGACCAATGAGTCAGCTGAATAGTGAATAGTGAACCTTAGCTTCTGCAGATTATCAACCATCAAGTTTATTGCTATTGATCTTCGGACCCCATGGTATGCCCTTGATGTATTATGATAAGAGAAGACACAATAGCTTCTCTCATACCAAGCTGTCCGTAAACACTCTTTATATGAGATCAATGCTAGAATCATTGGTGTAATTTAAATTAGCTTGAGGCTCTCAGGTCAGAAGTAGTGGATGTATTTATTTTAATGAAAAAAAGCTCCGTTTTAGGATTTAGCCTTTATGTTACGTTTTGGTGAGCACTACATAGAGTTTTCTACCGGAGAGTTTCTGCTGCAGCTAATATTACCCAGAGGGCAGAAATGTATTTCCACTCTTCAGATCCCTGCACTGGTTGCCAGATGTTCTGAAATGAACTGAAGCCAACTTGAAAACTTAACTTATCCCTTCTATCAAATTATAGACCCGAGCTAACACCGAATTGGATTAAAGACGTAAAGACACTGAAAAGTCTGCAAAAACTGGTCAAATATTACCTATTATGACATGTATTAAGGTTCTATAACAATTGTTAATGATTCCAAACCTATTACGTTTAATTATTTACTATTTATTAACTTGAAACTGCATTCAAATCCAGATATCCTAGCTGTGTTTTTTGCAAGTTGAGACTTTCTAAAATTTAAATTTAAATAAATGCATTTCTCAATTCAGCAATTGATCATGATGTTCAAAATACAGCACTCTAAATGATTGAAAACAAAGCAGGATTAGAAAAATGTTATATTTAGTAAGCATGCAGGAGAATTACACTCAGAAGAGTCTTGAATATGAAAGGAAAACTTATTTTTATTCATGCAGCTAATTAGGAAAGTCCAGTCCACTTCACGTTGTTTTTGTCTAGTCTCCAGGCTGTGGGGCAGTTAGCTAGGAGGGGGCGACATACAGTATCTCGAAGTTTTACTGTATGGAGTTGCTCATCATGTTTTACACGTCCCCCTTCTATTTTTGGATCACTTGATTCTGCCTCTGCAGGATTAGAGCTCAGAGCAACCATTAACTCATATCATCCCATCTTGTGTGACACTTACTGAGATCAGCTGACAGAAATGGATTCAATGAATCTTTCACATTATCATTAGAGAACAGAGCATTCATAATAAATAACATTTCATTTCTTATCTGCTTCTTCTGCTTTTGCTGGTCACGGGGGTTGCTGGAGCCAATCCGAGCCGATTTACATGCAAGAGGCGGGGGGCTGGGGACACTCCGGGCACGACACCACCAGGAATAAGGAAGTGCACCACGGATGACATTTGCTTGCAGATGTTGGTTTTGTGTCTCACTGGCAGATATATTTAGCATGCCTGTGATGGCTGTATTATATATCTACTAGGTTCACCATCTCCTTTATTTGCCGTGACGCTTGAAGATCCATCCATCCATCTTCTTCCGTTTATCAGGGGTCGGGTCGCGGGGGCAGCAGCTTAAGCAGGGAAGCCCAGACTTCCCTCTCCCTAGCCACTTCATCCAGCTCCCCCGGGAGAATCCCAAGGCATTCCCAGGCCAGCCGGCAGACATAATCTCTCCAGCGTGTCCTGGGTCGTCCCCGGGGCCTCTTCCCGGTAGGACGTGCCCAGAACACCTCACCAGGGAGGCGTCCAGGAGGCATCCTAACCAGATGCCCGAGCCACCTCATCTGGCTCCTCTCGATGCGGAGGAGCAGCGGCTCGACTCTGAGTCCCTCCCGGATAACCGAACTTCTCACCCTATCTCTAAGGGAGAGCCTGGACACCCTGCAGAGGAAACTCATTTCGGCTGCTTGTATCCGGGATCTCGTTCTTTCGGTCACGACCCATAGCTCGTGACCATAGGTGAGGGCAGGAACGTAGATCGACCGGTAAATCGAGAGCTTTGCCTTTCGGCTCAGCTCCTTCTTCACCACGACGGACCGGTACAGAGTCCGCATCACTGCAGACGCTGCACCGATCCGCCTGTCAATCTCCCGTTCCAGCGTACCCTCACTCGTGAACGAGACCCCGAGATACTTGAACTCCTCCACTTGGGGCAGGATCTCATCCCCAACCCGGAGAGGGCACTCCACCCTTTTCCGACTGAGGACCATGGTCTCAGATTTGGAGGTGCTGATTCTCATCCCAACCGCTTCACACTCGGCTGCGAACCGCTCCAGTGAGAGTTGGAGATCATGGCTTGATGAAGCCAACAGTACCACGTCATCTGCAAAAAGTGGAGACGCAATACTGAGGCCACCAAGCCAGACACCCTCAACGCCTCGGCTGTGCCTAGAAATTCTGTCCATAAAAGTTATGAACAGATTCAGTGACAAAGGACAGCCTTGGCGGAGTCCAACCCTCACTGGAAACGAATCCGACTTACTGCCGGCAATGCGGACCAAACTCGGACATCGGTCGTACAGGGACCGAAGAGCCCTTATCAAGGGGTTCGGTACCCCATACTCCCGAAGCACCCCCCACAGAACCCCCCGAGGAACACGGTCGAACGCCTTCTCCAAGTCCACAAAACACATGTAGACTGGTTGGGCGAACTCCCATGCCCCCTCAAGGACCCTGTGGAGGGTGTAGAGCTGGTCCACTGTTCCACGGCCAGGATGAAAACCACACTGCTCCTCCTGAATCCGAGATTCGACTTCCCGACGGACCCTCCTCTCCAGAACCCCTGAATAGACCTTGCCAGGGAGGCTGAGGAGTGTGATCCCCCTGTAGTTGGAACACACCCTCCGGTCCCCCTTCTTAAAAAGGGGGACCACCACCCTAATCTGCTAATCCAGAGGCACTGTCCCCGACGTCCACGCGATGCTGCAGAGGTGTGTCAACCAGGACAGCCCCACAACATCCAGAGCCTTTAGGAACTCTGGGCGGATCTCACCCACCCCCGGGGCCCTGCCACCGAGGAGCTTTTTGACCACCTCGGTGATCTCAACCCCAGAGATAGGAGAGCCCTCCTCAGAGAACCTAGACTCTGCTTCCTCATGGGAAGGTGTGTCGCCGGAATTGAGGAGGTCTTCGAAGTATTCTCCCCACCGAGTCACAACGTCCCGAGTTGAGGTCAGCAGTGCCCCATCCCCACTATACACAGTGTTGATGCTGCACTGCTTCCCCCTCATGAGACGTCTGATGGTGGACCAGAATCTCCTCGAAGCCGTCTGGAAGTCGTCCTCCAAGACCTCACTGAACTCGTCCCATGCCCAAGTTTTTGCCTCAGCAACCACCAAAGCTGCATTCCGCTTGGCCAGCCGGTACCCATCAGATGCCTCAGGAGTCCCACGGGCCAAAAAGGCCCGATAGGACTCCTTCTTCAGCTTGACGGCATCCCTTACCGCCGATGTCCACCAGCGGGTTGTGGGGTTGCCGCCACGACAGGCACCGACCACCTTACGGCCACAGCTGCGGTCGGCCGCTTCGACAATGGAGGCACGGAACATGGCCCACTCAGACTCAATGTCCCCCGCCTCCCCCGGAACGTGGGTGAAGTTCTGCCGGAGGTGGGAGTTGAAACTCCTTCTGACGGGGGATTCCTCAAGGCGTTCCCAGCAGACCCTCACAATACGTTTGGGTCTGCCAGGTCGGACAGGCATCTTCCCCCACCATCGGAGCCAACACACCACCAGGTGGTGATCAGTTGACAGCTCCGCCCCTCTCTTCACCTGAGTGTCCAAGACATGCGGCCGCAAGTCCGATGACATGACCACAAAGTCGATCATCGAACTGCGGCCTAGGGTGTCCTGGTGCCAAGTGCACATATGGACACCCTTATGTCCGAACATGGTGTTCATTATGGACAGTCCATGACGAGCACAGAAGTCCAATAACTGAACAGCACTCGGGTTCTGATCGGGGGGGCCGTTCCTCCCAATCACGCCCTTCCAGGTCTCACTGTCATTGCCCACGTGAGCGTTGAAGTCCCCCAGCAGAACGATGGAGTCCCCAGTGGGAGCGCCCTCCAGCACCCCCTCCAAGGAGTCCAAAAAGGGTGGGTACTCTGAACTGCTGTTTGGTGCATAAGCACAAACAACAGTCAGGACCCGTCCCTCCACCCGAAGGCGGAGGGAGGCTACCCTCTCGTCCACCGGGGTGAACCCCAACATACAGGCACTGAGCCGGTGGGCTATAAGTATACCCACACCTGCTCCGCGTCTCTCACCATGGGCAACTCCAGAGTGGAAGAGAGTTCAACCCCTCTCGAGAGGACTGGTACCAGAGCCCAAGCTGTGTGTGGAGGTGAGCCCGACTATATCTAGTCGGAACTTCTCAACCTCACACACCAGCTTGGGCTCCTTCCCTGCCAGAAAGGTGACATTCCACGTCCCAAGAGCCAGCTTCTGTAGCCGGGGATCGGATCGCCAAGGTCCCCGCCTTCGGCCACCGCCCAGCTCACAGTGCACCCGACCCCTATGGCCCCTCCCACAGGTGGTGACCATGGGAAGGGGGACCCATGTTGTCCTTTCGGGCTGGGCCCAACCGGGTCCCATGGGTGCAGGCCCAGCCACCAGGCGTTGGCCTTCGAGCCCCACCTCCAGGCCTGGCTCCAGAGGGAGGCCCCGGTGACCCACGTCCGGGCAAGGGAAAACGTGTTCCATTGTTCGTACTCATCATTAGGGGTTTTTGAGCCGTCCTTTGTCTGGTCCCTCACCTAGGACCTGTTTGTCATGGGTGACCCTGCCAGGGGCACAAAGCCCCAGACAACTTAGCTCCTAGGATCATTGGGACACACAAACCCCTCCACCACCATACGGTGACGACTCAAGGAGGGGACGCTTGAAGATAAAGTACCCAAAATCCCGTCTGCTGATATCCGCACTTAATCTCTTATTTAACATTGCTGTCAGTGGAGCGAGGCTATTTCGACAATACAAAGGGATTTTTTTCTGCTTCTTTGTGGCATTTTGGACATTGATTAAAGAGTAGGTTCCCTTGCTTTATGCAAATTGGAGCATCCTGCTGTGATGGAAGTGCCATAGAGGTTCAGCATATATACACTCTGTACATGCAGAGCATACAAAACTCGTCTCCCTTACAATAAGAAGAAATCACCTTCATCTCAGGTTCAGACTGTGAGAAATTCAGCAGAGGCAGAGGATTTCTAGCTGCACTGACCCAACTGCAGTGTGACGTGAGAGAAGGCCTCTCAGTCAGTCAGTCGCCATCAGTTAGAACGTTAGAACGTTAGAACCTGTTGCAGACTATTAAGACAGAGGCAGGACGGAAAAGAAGAGTTTTATTGCAGCAACTCTTAAATTCCTTGTGGAAAATTTCCTTCAGTATGACTCAGACAGTATTATTTTTGGGGAAAATCTTCGAACCACCGCGTACCGAACCTGATAAACATTGTGCAATTGATTGCTTCCCTCCAATCTGTACTTAAAGACACGTGACGGAATATTTTTCCTAGCCTGAAATGTCACCAAGGTCAGAATGCCAGTCATTTCCTCGCCTTTCACTCAGGGCATAAATCTCCACGGTGCATAAGTAATAAGGAAGTTTACCTGTTAAGAGGTCTTTTAAAGGCACTTGAGAAGTCATGTGGCCATGGAGAACTGCCTCTGGCATGTTCCCGTAATTCATAGTCTTATATTAACTCTCATTTATCCACTGAATATGACATTTCTGCTGTGCTCCTCACAACCTTTTGGCAAAGTGAACCATTGGTGTCAATTATTATATCAATTTTCTAAGATATATGAGATACTCTTGTTATGATACAATTTTTTTGGTTATATCCAATGGAAGATGTATTTCTTCATAATCCCATATTATGTTTTTAGATAGATAGATAGATAGATAGATAGATAGATAGATAGATAGATAGATAGATAGATAGATAGATAGATAGATAGATAGATAGATAGATAGATAGATAGATAGATAGATAGATAGATAGATAGATAGATAGATAGATAGATAGATACTTTAATGATCACAAGGGAAATTCAGGTGACATCTGCTCACAAGAGATACAATAAATACACTTAACAATGACAGAGAGAAATGGCACAGCCAAAAGACGTTGTATAAAATACATTATTTACATGCTGTTACATAATTATAACAACAGGAAACAGAAGAACCTAGAATAAAAGGAAGCATAGGGACATGAGGGAAGAAAGAAGCATTGGGTGTAGATGATGTATGATCTGAATTATTATTTTATTAATGAAGTTCTTTTTACCACAGATGCACAATTCTGTAAAGACACCGTAACCTTGAAACTTGCAGATGTGTTTTCCTCCGATTTAGGAGAGTTTTTATGTAGATGTTTCCCAATGATTCATCAAAGGGACCACAGGTCTGAGGAAATACTATCCACACTGCAGCCATAGAACACAATGTGCTGTTGCCTTGCACTTCAGACAATAATATTAGTAATCAAGTCAAGCAACTCAGGCAATGAACGCCTTTATCTCTCGTTTGGTGTTTATGACTTAGTTAATCGTTAAGCAATGCCTTTGTGTCCCCTAGGATGGAGCAAGGACATATCTGACACCCCTCTGTCAGTTTTCTGAGGGTTGATCCAGAGAATTAGCCAATAGCTTGGAGCCAATGTATGACCCTGGAATGAAGGGTATAAAGGTAGGCCAGTTGAGACAAACCAAGCTTAAGTGCAAGACGTACGGAGGAGCATAGGAAATCTCTATGAATCAAATCCTAACTTGGTCTACACACCAGTAAACAAGGATTCTATAGCTCTGCCCAAAAAACTGTTAGATGACAGAAGACTTAGGAATGGTCCTACAATTTCATCCTTAAAATCTGAGAATCTGTACTAGCATTCCTGATGGAGACGTTTAAGCCCAACGGAGGAGAACATGTCAACGCAGCGTACGATCCCACTCTGGATCAGCCTCCTATCTATGAGGACACCGACGTCTCCAATGGGGAACACCGTACGGTACGACCCTCGGTAGCCAGTGCCTTCGGTCACGACACCCTGGACCGACTCCCCCATATCGACTTCTATCGTAATCCAGGCAGTGTGAGTGGTCACCGGGCGGTGCGGCCATCCCTGCAGGAGCTCCATGAAGTGTTTCAGAAGGTGAGTGTGAGCATGTCTGTGGGTCAAGCTGAGTAATATCAATCTTCCACAGACTGTAGTCTGTAGTCTGCTCTATTTTCATCTCCTATTAAGTGTGTCTGTCCTTTCTTTCACCATTTGCAGAAAATATTTCTTTTTTTTCTACTCATGTCCCAAATTCAAATTCTAACTGCTGTTTTTGGTCATTTTCGTTTGGTTTGGTTTCCAACACACCAAAGTTAGACATTGCATTCAAGGAAAATGACTTTCAACATCCACAGTTCACTCAATAAAACTCCATCTAAAGACTTGTGAAACAAAAATAAAAGTATTTTTCTACTACACAGCCACCATCAACATGCTTGACACACATACTTGTTTTCAGTGCTTTTTATTAGGCTGTTATACTGCTTTTGTCGCAAAACAGAGGAGGTTATAGGTCATTTTGGTTTTATAGGTTTAACTGGATTAGGATCTCCAAACAAGACAGGGACAAGGACAGGATTTACTAAAGTAAAGCTAAACAAATGTGGACATTTTTTTTGCCAAAAATGTTCTGTGTAGCCCATCTGAAAGGTGTTCCTTTATCACATCAGGACTCTGCGCTCATGTCTCCTTTTCCTTACATTTGCCTCTATATTATCCTGACAGAATGGCACCATCTCTGTGCCAGACACTGTGGAAGACGATGGCGAGGGAAGTAACGGGACCCCCTATTCCGATCTGGAGTCTGCCGTTCCCCTGGACAGCAACAGAGGAGTAGTAAAGTTTGGCTGGATAAGGGGTGTCCTGGTGAGTTAGAGGGGGGTCTGGGTCTACGGAACAGAGCGGGGCCAAGTAGGGGGCTTTCAGCAAGAAACAACAAAGAAACAAGAAAGTATTTTAGTGCTCTTTTTATACCTTTTCAAAACAGAGATAGATGTTTCTGTTCAGCAGTGAAATGGAAGCTGTGGTGGTTACATCTATGTGTCCTCTGTATTTAATGGCATGCCCCCTGTCTCCCACAGGTCAGATGCATGCTGAACATCTGGGGTGTCATGTTATTCATTCGTCTGTCCTGGATTTTTGGTCAGGCAGGCTGGGGTGAGTGAAACAAGACCGCACACTGGTCACATAGGACACGTGGGAATCCTGAATCTCCAGCTTGAGGGATACTAGAAACAATTAAACAGCTATAATTGTCTACTCAATAAAAACAAGTGATTGAAATTAGGCTGAATCAACATAACTGGTCTGTGAGCTCCTGTAATGATCTAAACTTGCTGAAAACGCAATTCTAAAAGCACAACGTTTGTGTGTGTGCGTGTGTGTGTGTGTGTGAGGGTGTGAGCCAAAGAAAGAGAAGGGAATTGTGTGAATAGTTTCATGAGTGTGTTCTTTGCTTAAGAACCAATTGATCGGCAGCAGCTTTTGTTTGAGTGCTGAAATGATTTTGAAAAGCAGAAAAAGCTGCAGACGGTGTTGACGGCAGGTTCAGTAGACGGCTAGTTTACATTAGAATTACTTAGGACTGATCACCTTAATGCTATGCCTGAGCAGTAAATGTGTCCGTTGCAGGTCTGGGGATTGTGGTTATTCTTCTCAGCTGTGTAGTCACCACCATCACTGGCCTCTCAATGTCTGCCATCTGCACAAATGGTGTGGTCAGAGGAGGTAAGAACACTTCCTAAGTAGTTCAACCACTCAGCCCATGCAAGCCTTTAACTTATGACATCCAGAGCGAGCGCCAACAGTTTAAACATTTATGAACGAGATAACGCAAACTCATCCTGACATAAAATCTATCACTGAGACAATTGAACGGCCCAGATATCACATCTTGTAGAAGACACAACGGTCAAAGCTGCACCTGAGTGTCACATCTAGGAGTCTGTACTCTGTCACACAGCATAACTTTCATGTTTGTGACTTGTCATTTCAGGAGGAGCATACTACTTGATATCTCGTAGTTTGGGGCCGGAATTTGGTGGATCGATCGGTCTAATTTTTGCCTTTGCCAATGCAGTAGCTGTAGCCATGTATGTGGTGGGATTTGCTGAGACAGTAGTGGAGTTGCTAAAGGTGTGTGACTTTACGTTGATGAGGTGGAGTTATATCACTCAAAGATCTATTATTATGCATTCACCTACACTGTATGTCTGTTCTGTTGTGTTCAGGAGGAGTCTGCAATCATGGTAGATGAGCTAAATGACATTAGAATCATCGGATGCATCACAGTGGTGTTGCTTTTGGCCATATCTGTTGCTGGAATGGAATGGGAAGCCAAGGTAAGGGATTATTATTATTATTATTATTATTATTATTATTATTATTATTATTATTATTATTATTATTGTTGTTGTTGTTGTTGTTGTTTTATTAATGTATTATTATTGTAGTTGTTGTTGTTGTTATTATTTATTTATTTTATTATTATTATTATTATTATTATTATTATTATTATTATTATTGTTGTTATTGTTATTACTATTATGGTTGTTTGATGGTGTCAGGGAATGATGTTGTAAAACTTCCAACCATAACTCTAATGAATTCTTTTGTCCTCGCAGGCACAGATTGTTCTGCTCATCATCTTGCTGGTGGCCATAGTGAATGTGTTTGTGGGAACCGTCATTCCTGCAACTGAAGATAAAAAATCCAAAGGTTTCTTTAATTATAATGGTAAGACAGTCTCTCCAAAAATATTTGAATCAAATTTGAACTCAGTGTCTTGGCTCTGAGTGCCTTTCACGTCTGTTCTTTCTCTTTCCTTCTTGATATGTAACATACTACTCTCACGCCTTCAGGAAAAATCTTCTTAGAGAATTTTCCCCCGGATTTTCGAAATGGGGAGTCATTTTTTTCAGTGTTCTCAATCTTTTTCCCTGCCGCAACCGGGATCCTGGCTGGAGCTAACATTTCGGGTGACTTGAAGGTAACTTCTTTATATAGAGTTCATTGTGAAATAGGAATCAGCAGCTACAATGACGCTGTTTACAACTTAATGTAAAAATTCTCATTAATGAATTTAGATTTACTATCAGCTGTTTTATGGTTTAAATGTGACACGTTCAAACACACACACACACAAGTGTTGATTTCCAGGATCCCCAGTCAGCCATACCGAAAGGTACTTTGTTGGCCATCCTGATAACGGGTGTCACCTACCTGGGTGTGGCCGTCTGCGTCTGTAAGTACAGTCATCATTGAAAATAAACTCCAAAACAACTGTTTTTTTTAATATTCTAACATACTCCTAGGATAATAATTCATACTTATGCACATACATACTGTTGATTCAGTGATTTATGCCTTTATTTTTCTCTCTTAACTCTCCAGCTGCTACTATGGTCCGTGATGCCACTGGAAATATAACTGACATTATTAATGGTACAGTATCATGTACTGGTCCAGCAGCAGCTGCCTGTGAGCTTGGCTACAATTTCTCCTCGTGTGCAGTAGACAAATGTGAATATGGCTCAATCAACAACAATCAGGTATATGGCCTTTCAATGTCTGAGCTGCACAGAAGATAGAACTTCTTTCACCTTTGACGACATCCTTTCCTCACTCCGTTCAGGTGATGACTTTGGTATCCGGGTACGGTTACCTCATTGTTGCTGGGACGTTCTCGGCAACCCTGTCATCAGCTCTGGCATCACTCGTCAGTGCTCCCAAAGTGTTCCAGGTTTGTAACATAGCACAACTAGATTTTCGTGACAATAATGGGTTTCATCCATTAAAGTAATTTGACCTCTTCTACATTTACATGAATTCGCTAACACTGCCTCTCCTCAGGCACTCTGTAAAGACAACATCTATAAGATCCTGCACTTCTTTGCCAAAGGGCACGGCAAGAACAACGAGCCAATCCGCGGCTATGTCCTTACATTCGTTATTTCTGTGGGCTTCATTCTCATTGGTGAGTTCAAATTATCTGAAAGATTCATGGATTCAGACAGGTTGAATCTGAGCAGAACTCTAAATGAGTCTTGTTGTGTGTCTGTAGGTAATCTCAACACCATCGCTCCCATCATCTCAAACTTCTTCTTGGCTTCCTATGCTCTCATCAATTTCTCATGCTTCCATGCATCTTACGCCAAGTCTCCAGGTGGGTGGCTGCAGAGGAGTTTGCTAAGGCAGCTAAGCTAGGGTAAATTTAAAGACATCCATCAGTTGATACCCCAGGACTTAATTGCAAAAAAACCTTAAATAACTAATTTACAGGTGGGAACCTTGTCTGGTTATTTGATAATTCTTTACAAAGTTGTTCCTAAACCCATATTTTGTCAATGTTTATACAATTATGTGCTTCACAAAATGTTGAGCCTTTCCCCAACCTCGCTCCAAAATGCTGTTTTTGATTGTTATTTTAAAATTTGGTGGTACAAAAATTCAGGATAAGTATATATTTACATGAAAGATTTCTGTGAGGTAAACCATTAAATATATGTGTATCTTGTGAAGTTTTCTATTAAACATATACCAAATTATATCTGTAAATGATTTTATTTAAGTTTCAGAGAGCCTCCCAATATTTCTGAAATTGTATGATTTTCAGACTGTGTTTCCATCGCTAAACATGAGCGTTCTCCTCTCATGTGCTTGTCAGGTTGGAGACCGGCATATAAATACTACAACATGTGGCTGTCCCTGTTGGGTGCACTGCTCTGCTGCGCCGTCATGTTTGTCATCAACTGGTGGGCTGCTCTGCTCACATACGCCATTGAAATTCTCCTCTACATTTACGTCACTGTAAAGAAGCCAGGTGAGCAGTTCGTTGCTCTACGTATGTGGAAGTACATGCATGATGCTTGTGTGATGGAACTAACCAGTACGGACTCTGTCTCTGTAGAAGTGAACTGGGGTTCGTCTACGCAGGCAGTAACGTTTGTGAGTGCAGTCAGCAACGCTCTGTCTCTGTCCGGGGTGGAGGATCACGTCAAGAATTTTAGGTAAAAGTGTGCTGTAATTAAAATATACACACCACACACACACACACAAACACACACACACACACACACTGAGCTTCATGAGGTCATTGCCTGAAATGGTTTTCCAACAATCTTGAAAAAGTTCCCAGAGGTATTGAACACGAGGTCTATGGTCTATCTCGTTCCAAACCATCTTGATTAGGTGTAGGTCAGGTAACTCTGGAGCCCAGGCCATGTGACACAGCACCTCATCACTCTCCTTTTTGCTTCACGGTGGGAACCCTACATGTAGAGACCATCCGTTCAGCTCTTCTGTGTTGCACAAAGACGCAGAGGATGGAACCAAAGACCTTAAATTTGGACTCCTCAGACCAAACGCAGAGTTCCACTGGTCTAATGTCCATTTCTTCTGTTTCTTGGCCCAAAGAATTCTCTTCTGTGTGTTGCTTTTCCTTAGTAGTGTTTTTTTTCCAGTAGCTATTTAACCACAAAGGTCTGATTCATTCACTCTGCTCTGAACAGTTAATGCAGAGATGTGTCTGCTACTAGAACTCTGGGTGGCATTAATCTGGGCTCTAATCTGAGGTGCTGCTAACTTGAGATTTCTGAGACTGGTGGGGTCGGATGAACTTACCCTCAGTAGCAGAAGAGAGACCCCTGGTCTTCCATTCCTGGGGAGATCCTCATGTGAACCAATTTTATTGTAGCACTGGAGGTTTTTTTGATTGCACTTGCGACCTTCGCAATTCTCCAAACTGACTGACCTTCAGTTCTTTAAGCAATGATGGACTGTCTTTACTAATGAAAAAAAAGCATTGAATGAGAAGGTGTGCCTAAGCTTTTGACTGATAGTGAATACATAAGATGCATACATAACATTTTCCCTTTTGTGTGTCAGACCTCAAATCTTGGCGCTAACTGGTTCAGCCCGAAGCAGACCAGCCCTCCTAGACCTGGCTCACTCCTTCACCAAGAACTACGGACTCTGTCTCACCTCTGAAATCTTTGAGGTGAGGTTACACCAAAATTAAAACACCAAGTTAAGGAGATTCCAGAAGCCACAACCAAAATTTTGATGGAATGAAGCCAAGACAAAGATTCTATCACGATACCTGCGACTGAAGCTTCAATTTTTGGGGGTGTTCTTTGAGAATGAAAACAGGTATAGGTGGGATCACCAAAGTCACTGACTGACCTGTTAACGTTCTCTTCAGGGCCCAAGATCAGAAGCCCTGGAAGAGATGAATGCTGGAATGGAGAAGAACCAAAGTTTTCTTAGGAAGACCAAACGTAAGGCCTTTTACACTGCTGTGGCCTGCGATGACTTCAGGGAAGGGGTCCTCGCCCAGCTGCAGGTCTGTGTCAACACATTTCTTCAAGCTGAAAATACAAGAATGCAGGTTTAAACATGATTGAAATGGGTTAGATGTCAAATTTATAGCCAGGACTTGTTGTAAGCTTCAGAGCACAGACTGAAGCACAGACAAAAGAAGAGGAGAGAGTTAACAAGGAGCAGGAAAACAGTCTTATGACTCCTGCTATCACACTTGGGAGATAAGGCCCCGGTTCATTGTCAGTATTGGTTACTTCAAACAACACAGCTGATTAAAAGCTATAATTGATTAACACTGCATTGGATTAGGCCTTGCAGACAGTGAGAGGTCTGCTGAGGGATCTGTTCATAATTTCTGGCAGTAAAGCAGCTTCACTGACTTCTTGTTGAGGACATTTTTAAACGCATTCTTTTTTTTCCAGTTAATTTTGACAAGCGCAGGGAAACACGGAGCCTGTGTTGCTCCAGGTAACCGATGTTGAGTTGTGTCTCTCTGCTGTGAGCATCATGTCTTTCTGCTCAGGCCTCTGGTCTGGGCCGTATGAAGCCAAACACATTCATGATAGGCTTCAAGAAGAATTGGAGGACTGCAAGCACAGAGGCAGTGCAGAATTATGTGGGAATGCTGCAGTAAGTCACTCAAATAAGCACAGGAATAATACATTTAAATAAACTTTGATAAGAGACATTTGTGTTGGACCCCAGTGTTCATTGTCTTCTTTTTTTCCACAGCGATGCATTTGACTTTGAGTATGGAACAGTGATTCTGAGGATGGATGAGGGGCTTGATGTGTCACACTTAGTTGAGGCAGAAGGTCAGTGTGAAACCGACAATGTATTTTAAATTCCCAAATTTACCAGACTTGAACTGTTTAGTTTGTTCCATTCCCATCAGATATAAAACTCTAGTGAACATAAATTATCCCCTATTAGACTGGGGAACTACTTCATGGACCAAGAAGTTTTGCAGCCTCACAACAACAGTAATTAATATTAATTATTTTTCAAGCAAGCTGTGTAAATAACAAATAAACAGCCTTAAAACAGCAGCTTGAAGGGAATAAAGTAGTAGTAGTCTGGACTGAACTACCAACATCTGGGCTTGCGCTAGCCATTCGCCACGTCGCCATAGGTAAAGTAAATCCCAGACTGGCTGCAAGGTTTTTAACCTGTGTAGCCACAGGTTAAAAATGACTCAACAGTAGAAGAAAGGATTTCGGAGTTGGTGCGACATTGTGGGGCGACCATAGAGACATGGCACATGGGGGGTGACACATCAATTTTGTTTCTTGGCCTCCTGGTTGCCGTAACTGGACCCTGTTTTCTTCACCTCGGTGACCCCGATGAGGCGGCGAATAGCTACAGAGGCTATTCGCCGCCGTATTTTTAGGAAAAAAAAGCTAAAACTTACAACTTTTTTGGACTCGCGAAAATCGCCGAATGATAACAAACTTTCTCTCTCGCTAGCGCCGCTGTTTCCGTCGGCGCATGCCGACGGAAATAGCTGAAGCTACCCAAACGCTCCTGATCATTAAATATGCACTCCTCTCATGACCTCCTCTCGTCCAATGAAAAAAGATTCTATTTTTACAAGTTAAACCCGCAAATTGGTGACGACAAGGCGAGGACGATCGATCGAAAGAAATTAAGAATCCAGTGTTATATAGTAGAGTTTGTGTTAAAATTCTAATTGAACAACAAATGGTGAATGCTGAGAGGGGGTAGGAGTGGTAACAGACCGATCAGAAGGTAAATGAAAAATATTATTAATACTTTTTGTAGTCTTAGACTTTTGATACCTATGACTGGCAGGAATAACCAGTGATGCATGTAAATGTGGATTCACCTCGCTTGCTATTTTTCATGCCTTTTTAAATTGAAATGAAAAATCATGTTATCGAATTAAAAACAAAAACAAAACTAAACTATGGCATACCAATGGTGTTGGTGGTTATGGTTAAAGTTAAAATGTCTTCTAGTCCAAGTAAAACTTACAAGTAAACATTGAGTAATACCAAGAATCAAATTTATTAAAATCAAACTGTCTAAGAAAGTTAAAATGTCTTCTAGTCCAAGCAAAATTTACAAGTAAACATTGAGTAATATTTTGTATGAGTGTATCTTCACATAGTGAATGCAAGTTTTTAATTGTTGAATCTCACATTTATACCTGCATAAAGTAGGATAGAATGAAGATAGTTAAGCTTGAACTGTTGACTTAAGTGTATTTTTGTAGGTAAACTGAACAGAAGATTTTGCCCTCAGAATGCACCAGAATGCAGGAAAACAACCCCATTTTCTAAAAAATTTCCTGGGGGAGGTCCCCCGGATCCCCCACCCCACCCCCTCAAAACGAGCATTGGACATCTGCGCGCTGCGCCACTGTCTTGGATACAGAGTGTGGCTTTTTGTGGCTTGCTCAATTCTTTTACAATGAGCCACAGTGCCTTCGTCATATTAGCTCCTAGTGCAAGCCCAGAACATGATAATAAAAGTAATTTTTAAAAGAAAATCTTCACTACTGTTGCTCTCAGAACAAGTGACTGCATACAATAAAATGACACTGATATGCCAGGACACTTTGTTCTGTAGATTACCAAGTGTTTTTAAAGGTCAGAGCGCTAACAGATAAGACTTACTTGTTTACAGCTGCACCTGTTGAGCTCTTGTCAAAATCAGATTCATGGTCATAAAATGTTTAATATGTACTGGAAACCGGATTGTCTTTTAGAAGAGATGATAAAGGCAGCAAAGGAGGAAGAGGCGCTGGACAATGAGATGATGTCGAATGGAGGGAAGGCCAGAGGATTGTTCAGGAAGAACAGGAAGTCTTCTCAGCAAGTGCTCACAACCAGAGGTATGCCTATATATCTCACTCTCCTCCATAGTCATATTTTCACTGAGATGACATACATTTAACAAATTATAGTGAATGACAGACCTTTCTGGAAACCACCTTCCCATCGAGATAAAATGGAGTCAAGCGCACCCACTTAAGATGCCTCTGAGGGTGTAATCAATAATGTGATCGCTTTTCTTCCAGGTTGAAGAGCAGCTCCTAAGAGCTGCTCTTCAACCCAGACAGCAGAGGGTGCTTGCATCTTCTCACCCAAATCTGGCTCAGATCTCTCTCTCTCACACACACACACACACACACACACACACACACACACACACACACACACACACACACACACACACACACACACACACACACACACACACACACACACACACACACACACACACACACACTACCACTGAACTGCATCTTTGCAGGACTGTGATGGTCATTAGTATGCAATCTGGATGCTACTCTTTGGAACATTAAACTAGAAAGATGGCTCCTCCTGCTGATGTAGAGTCAGCTCTTAATGATTATTTGCACTAGTTTTTTTGTTCATCTAACTGATTCTGCGCATTCACTGAGTAAATTACATTCACTCCTTTGTTTCTACGCTGTTCCATCCAGTTTTCAATTCTTGTATCCCTCTCTTTCTTTCTTTCTCAGTGTCAGTATGCGGCCCTCCACCCCCACATATCGCCAAGATGAATGAGAAGCTGTTGGAGGCCAGTGCTCAGTTTAAGAAGAAACAGCCCAAAGGCACCATTGATGTGTGGTGGCTGTTTGATGATGGAGGTAGGTGGCTGCTCCCGCAGGCTGCCTTCTCCTATGGATTTTAAGAGATGCATGCACAGAGATACATCTCCTCACTTTGATGCAAATGCAGGCAAATGTGGGATAAAAAAAACAAAAAATATTATCCTAATGTACATAGAAAGATAATGTCATTTTAAAATGGTGACTTCTATCAAATCATAAAGACTTTTTTTGATAATACAAATACAAATACTCTACCAAATGAAAAGCCAAATAAAGATCACGACCTATGTACCAAACTAATAAGAGCTATAATCCTCACTCTTTCTGCTGTTTAAGACCTCAAAAAAGCCAGGGCTTTTTCTTAAATTTCCTTGAATTCCCCCAAAACTTTTCATGACAGAACTCTCCGACAAATCTGAAAAGCCACACTCTGTCCCTGTATTTGGAGTTCCTGATGTAAAAATGAACTACATTCTTTTTGTCAGGTCTTACGCTGCTACTTCCCTACATCCTCACTACCAGGAAGAAGTGGAAAGACAGTAAATTAAGAATCTTCATCGCTGGGCAGCCCGGACGCACTGAGCTGGATAAACAGGAGTAAGTTTGAAAAAAAAAAAGGTGTATTCCAAGAGCAATTACAGCTTAATGGTTGGAAGTTACATTGGGAAAACTAATCACTTCACGGGAGGTTATTTAGCATTAACTGAAAATAATGAGTAACATTTACATGAAAGTTAATCAGTGTGTAATCATTTTTTTTTCTCCCCAGGATGAAGTCTCTGTTGCAGAAATTCAGAATCAAATGCTCTGACATCAACGTCATTGATAATATTCATGTCCCACCCCGCTCTGACAGGTAAAGGCATTTTATCCTTCAGTTACAGCAGATGGTACAACATTAATAGGAATATAGCATCACATCAAAGTGGCTGCACAGAATGTAATTAAGAAAAGTTGATTATGTTCCATGTTGAGCTCATCATTCCGCCTGCTCTCCTCCAGCCTGAAGAAGTTAGACGACATGATTGAGCCCTTCCGTCTGCACGAGTCTAAAGACTCCGCTCAGGTTGACGCCATTCGACAACAACCCTGGAAAATCAGCGACGAAGAGCTGAGCACTTTTGAGGACAAGGTAAAAGTGACAAGGTTTTGAATACATGCCTGGTGTAGGCAGTGGTGTGTTTGACAATATCAGTGTTTGACAAATAACTACCACTCTTCTACAGACCAACCTCCAAGTACGACTGAATGAGATCCTTCAGGAAAACTCCAAATCAGCCAACCTGATCATTGTGTAAGCTCAACAAATTTTTTTTTGTCTGAATAACATATTTGATCCAGTTTCAGAGGAATCATTTTCTGAATGTTTACACCCTGCAGGAGTTTGCCCATTGCTCGTAAGGAATCCGTGTCTGACTTCCTCTACATGGCCTGGCTAGACATTCTGACCAAAGACCTCCCCCCCACCGTGCTCATAAGAGGCAACCACAAGAGTGTGCTTACCTTCTACTCTTGAACACCCCAGAGACAAACTATGAGAGTATCATAATGATGGACCAAGTTCATAAAGCACTCAAGAACCTTGGATACTGTTATTTAGTCTTCCAGACCATCTTCACAATGTAACATAAACATTTTTGGTTAAGACCTTATTAGGGCATTCATACTCCAAGTGCTAAGAGGGGAACACAAATACCTAAAAAAAAGGTGCAAAAATAACTAATTTTAAATCAAAGCTAGTCATTAATATTTGATCATTAACCTGTTTTTATCACGTTTTGGGGTATGTGCTGTTTCCTAGATAGGCATTACATAACGAATAAATACTGGATAAACACCAGCAGAAAAAGAAACACTGACATCACAGTGTTTCTGTGATGTCAGAAAGACATACACTACACTAACAGACACATGCAGCATAAACAGGACTTACTGTATATACTAAACCATAACTAAAATATAAACAGTATGATATTAAAATATAAACAGTATAAAATTAAAATATAAACAATATAAAATTCAATTAAAATATAAACAGTATAAAATTAACTTAAATTAAATCCATTCAACCGTGTGCTGACCTCGCCACCTCCACCCCACTCCTCCTGAGAGAGTCATTGTACCCCCTGATGGCACAGGGCACGAAGGAGGACCTCAGCCTCTCTGTTGAGGCGCTGTGTGACAGCAGACTGCCGCTGAAGGTTCTTCTCTGCTGGGAGAAGGTGGTGTGCAAGGGGTGGCTGGGGTTGTTCATGATAGCCTTAATTTTAGACATGGTCCTGCTCTCCAGAACTGTCTCCACAGAGTCCAGGCTCAGACTGACCACTGAGCCCGCTCTGTGGCTGAGTCTGTTAAGACAGTCCATATCTCTTTTCCTGGCCCTGCCACCCCAACACACAATGGCGTATGACAGCACACTGGAAACTACGGACTGATAGAACATGAGAAGGAGCTTACGACAGATGTTGAAGGAGGCCAGCCTCCTCAGTAAGTACATCCTGCTCTGTCCCTTCTTGTACACACAGTCCGAGTTGAGTGACCAGTCCAGTCTGCTGTCTAGTTGCAGTCCCAGGTACTTATAGTTTCTTACCACCTCCACCTCACTGCCCTTGATGATCACTGGCTGTGGAAAGGGGGGTGCCCGCCCAGAAATCCAGCACCATCTCCTTCGTCTTGGAGACGTTGAGCTGGAGCTGGTTCTATTGGCACCACTCCACGAAATCAGCCACCAATGCCCTGTACTCCCCCTCATCAACCTCCCGGATACATGCCACAATTGCAGTGTCACCGGAGTACTTCTGTATGTGGCATGTATCTGCGTTGTGCTTGAAGTCCGATGTGTAGAGGGTGAAGAGAATGGGGGAGAGCACGGTCCCCTGTGGCGCCCCCGTGCTGCTGGTCACCATAGAAGACAAACAGTCCCCCATACGGAGGTACTGGGGTCTGTCCATTAGGTAGTCCGTGATCCAGCTCACGAGGTAGGGGTCCACAACCCATGGAAGTCAGTTTATCCTGCAGGAGCCGGGACTGGATGGTGTTAAAGGCACTCGAAAAGTCAAAGAAGAGCACCCTGACGGCACAGCCCCCGGCGTCCTGATAGCTGATTCCTGATAGCTTTTGCCACATAACACTTGAAGTCAGCTTCCTAGTGACGAAACCTCACATTGTTTGAGACTGTTTGATCGCCAGTGAAAGCATTTCGCTGCCATGCTGCGTCGGCACTATATTTTCTAATACCAGATAGTCTGAATGTGAATTTAGGAGTAATGTTAGTTGAAGCTTGTTACAACACTGAACAAGCAAAGATAAAATGGTGCGAAAAGCAAATCATTTGGAGTTCGAGCAAAGTTAAAGCACATCCTTCCGAATTCCCTGGGTTTGTAAAATAAATGTACATAGTAGATATCTGAATTCACAATGTCAATATTTTCCAAACAAAATAATCTCCCATAAATGATTAACAGCATCCATTATTTTAAGGTGTGGTAGCAAATATATGATTTATTTTTTTGAAACACCCTTATAGCTCACCAGGTAAAAAAAACACCATTACTTGATATATTCTGTCTAAATATTTGCAATGTAATTATCAAATCAAGCTTTTTGTTCAAGGACAATTTAGTGAAACACAACACTGTAATGCTCATTATTCTGTACATTTTAGTGTATTGCCAGTCTTCCTATTTAAATATTTAATTGTAATTACCTGAAATAAAGTCCTAATAATTTTTTTAATTTCATATTCTCTGTCATTAGTTATTTTCTTAATTAGAGTATAGCATTTACATTTTCTTCGCATTTGATAACCTCTTTACAACTTGGGTTTTTAAATGCACTTGTATACATTCTAATAGCTAGTCAAATAAAGTTCTTTGGACACATAGGCTCTCTATTTGTACAAGACAAATATTCATCAAAGGTCTTTCAGGTTGGAGAACAAACAAATATACAACATTGATATTGAATGTGATTGTCGATGTCATCATCCTGATATTAGAGAAATGGCCTGATAATTAACCTAAAGTCAAAGTTTCATTGGAAAAAAATTTGAGGAAACTAAGTAAAACCCATCCTTTTGCACATTCACAATAGTACATACTGTTGGTGGTGAATGCATTGCCTGGGCATGTCTCTCTGGATGAAAGAATAAGAGCACATTGCAGGTCAAATGGGGTGAGAGAAGTAAGATTCCACGGGAACAGTGCCAGAAGCTGTTGTTCGGCTGTGCAGTATACAAAAACAGCAGCAGGTCGTAGCAGCAAAAGAGTCTCTACAAAGAATCAGACTATCTAGACATGCTGGGATTAATTTTAGGACTAACAGACAGTAAATGTAGCATTCTGTGTCGTATTGGGAAAATACACTTTCAATAACTGTTGTACTACTTATACATTTTATCAGTAAACTTAATATACAGAACAATGTCAGTCAGTCAGTCATCTTCAGATTATCACCGCTACATCCGCCGCAGCGGGTCACGGGGAGCTGGAGCCTATCCCAGCGGCATAGGGCGTGAGGCGGGGGACACTCCGGGCATGACGCCAGTGCACCGCAGTACAGAATAATGTTGTTTTCCAAATCGGCCAAACATGACAAAAAAGAAATTTCTTCGCTTGAATTTGACAATTTGATACACATATACAAGTAACAACACCATAAATTACAGTTAAACAAATTTTTCTGGTTTAGTTTGGATCGCTCAGTACACGCCAACGCCAATCCAATCTTGATATTTGGAGAAATATTAATATTGCAAATAAATATCATATATGTATATACATGTTTAGCACTCTGAATCATTCCGCAGTTCGTTTTCTGATGGTGGGACTCTGTCTGATATTTCACAACTGTTGTGCAGCGCGATGGCTTGTGGCAGGAATTATTGTTGTTGGCAACAATTGTTGTTGTTGTTGTTTTCAAATTATTATAGTTACAATGATATTATTATTATTAATAATAATAATAATAATAATAATAATAATATTGGTATAATAAGAAGGAAAGCAGCGAAGGGCTGCAGGAAAAGGGGAGGAGTCAACCACGTCATCAGTTGACAAGGACGTTAGCGTCAATCTAACGCTAGCTTGCAGACGAGGTTAGCAAACATAATGACACGAACGCTGCTAACGCTACGAAATCTTCAGCGACAATGTTTAAAGGCTTTTGATGCTTCTCCTTGTTCTTTAGGAGGATATTTTCACAGTGAAGCGCTCAATTTAAACAAAGGCAAGCAAGAAATAAGAGTGGATAACTTCAGCACAAGTAGCATGTCAAGTGTTTATTGACGTTAGCTTTGCTGAAATGCCGCATATTTTGTTATTTTGGATTTAGTCTGTGAAATTATTATGTGTTGTGTCCCGAACACAATCGCCAACACTACCTCTGCGATATTTTGGTGCAATGCGTAAGTGAAATGTCTTTTAACGTTCTGTTATCCTTCATCCGTTGTTTATGACTTGATCTAACGTTTACGTATCTCAGTAGCGCTTGCGAGAATGTCATGTGACCTGCGTGGTGACGTGGCGAACGGTATATTTTCAGAGAAAATATTATTAATTTTTAATTACAACATTTCCCTCGCTATGCATTTATTTACTTACACATTAAGTTTCAGAATACATTTAATTTAATTTCATTAGTTTTTTGTGGCGCATTGTTTTGGCGCTCGTGTTGGAGGCGGGGCTAATTTTATTTAACTTCCTGCGCGGGAAGTTCATTCAAAAGGCTTTCACATATAACAGGAGCGGAAGGTTTTAGGCGGCTGTATTCTCTCTCCTGCTTAGTGAAGGTTTATTCTCCAGCCTGTGAAAGTTACTTAACGTTGCCAATATGCCCGTTCTAGAAGCTGCAAGTGCTGCAGCAGTTTCTCCATCAAAGAGAGCCAGAACAGAAGCAGAGCCTGCAGAGAAGAGACCTGTCCTCAAATTTGCTAAACTTTCTGAACATGCAACAACACCTACCAGAGGATCAGCTAAAGCAGCAGGATATGATCTCTACAGGTTGGTTATTCTACATTAGAATTTTTTTTGTAGATCTAACATCTTAAAGTGAAATCAGTGTGTTTTAAATACCTCCTGTAAGTATTTCCTGGAATGTTTAACACTTGATATGAGTTTCTACAAAAGCTGAATCTTATTACTGAGCTATATGTTACTGTTGGTTATATGTATTCCATGTCAAACCAGGTTAATGTTAAAAAAAAATTTAATCCATTCAGTGCATATGATTACTCCATTGGTCCAATGGACAAGACTGTTGTGAAGACAGACATCCAGATAGCAGTTCCACATGGTTGCTATGGGAGAGTGGGTGAGTGTCTGAAAGGTTTATGTAATCCTAGTCTGGTTAGACAGGTTTTATCTCCTTGTCTACATTCTGTACTTTTAGCTCTATATGTAAATTTCATATATTATTTTGCATGAGGATTATGTTGTATAATTTGTTTAACAATAGATCTTAACTGTTATTTATCTCAGCACCCAGGTCAGGACTGGCAGCAAAGAACTTCATTGATGTTGGTGGTATGTACCTATTTTGCTGACATATGAGAGTCCACTGTGCAGATTATAAACTCACCCTTGGACTATCAAATCATTTAGTTTTGCTCTTGTCTCTTCTTCTCAGCTGGAGTTGTAGATGAAGATTATAGAGGAAATGTTGGAGTTGTGCTCTTTAACTTCAGCAAGGATACATTTCACGGTAAATTGTTTCATCATGGAATATGTTATAACATTTTTGTCAAAGGTACCAGCAATCTTTATCTCATTAATACATGTTGTTAATTTTCAGTGACATTATATAGTCATAACTTACATACTGCTTTCAGAACTGCTGTTGTCGCATGACAATGTAAGACAAGTGAAAATCGTCGCCTTACATAGATTATAATAACTTCAATTTATTAACTCTGTTATTATCGCTTTTAAATTGTTGCTTCCGACAAGGCAGATATGAACAAGTGACAGTAAAATTATATGGTACATTTTTTTGTTCAGCTGCTGTATTTCTTTTCATGAGTACATCAGACTGTATATAAAGATTAAAGTTTATGAATATATGCTTTTAATTTATTTAATCACTGTATTTCCCAGTTAAAAAGGGTGACAGAATTGCTCAGCTGGTGTGTGAGAGGATCTGCTACCCAGATCTACTGGAACAAGAGGTAAATTAAAACTACTTCTGTGTTGGTTACATCTTGCTAAAATGACATGTTCTTCATTCATGAAGTTGACAACAAAAAGAGCATTTATTCAACTATATAATTTGGAAAATTGGCTGTACTTCGTATGTAAACTGTATTGTTAACCTGACAGGTGTTGGTTCTGTTGAGTCTTTGTCTGTAATGACAGACTAAAGCTATGTTAACACTTAAAGTAGCACAATTCTTTTCTGTCCCTCAAATCTAATCTCGTTTCCTTCATTGTTCACATTCATTTTTGTTTGAGAAGGTGAGTTCCATAACCCTTCATTTACAAGAATGGTGTTAACGAACAATACAAAATGGTCATCATTATGTCATGGATCAAAATTAGCAGCGCATGCATGCATTGTTTGCTGTGGTGACAGCAGCGTAATGACAGTCCATCAGCTTTTTAAGAGGAAGGCAAATCATGAGATTTATTTTAAGTATTTTCTTATTTTAGTAATTCTAAGAAATGTATTTTATTTCATGTATATGTCAGCAGATCTTTCAATAATTAAAATGCTTGGCACTTCCAGACACTTGACGATACGGAGCGAGGCTCTGGAGGCTTTGGATCGACTGGATGCAACTGAAGAGTCCAAGTATGACTGTTGTAAATTTTTAAAATATAGTGCCTAAGTCATAATAAAGTTCTCATTTTGTACTTCTGGTGTTTTTACTGCACGTTTCACTCCCTTGTTCTTGGCAACAGTTTTGGGTCAAGTTTGGATCCTGTTTTCCCCTTTTTCTCCACATGGGGGCAGTAGAGGATATATCTAGCATCTTGTCCACAGGAAACAGGAGTGCCTCAGTTGCGCTGCCGGAGTTAAGCTTTAAAAAATATTCAGGCCATTATTTTACGTAGGGTATCTAACATAGTTCTGTTTGAAAGCATTTTTGCCATTACATTCTATGTATTGAAGATGTATTTTTTTTGCAGGATTACCCAAGATTTTTGTTTTTCTTAAAGACCTAAACCCAAGGAACAATTCCTTAGATTTTGATGCTGACCCAGATTAGAGTGGCTCCAGACTTATTTTTTACAGCCTGTGATGGAGAGAAATACTATCTTTGCATCTAGCATTTGTTTTTACTTCTGCCTTCATGTGTAAAAGAAAAACAACGGCATCATAAACATCTGGATCAAAAGTAATTCTGTTCTGGTGTAAAATGTTAAAAACTTGTGCAGGTCATGGAAAATAACAATGTAATGTTGCTACTAAGACCACATAAGTCATTGTGTCAAATTTGAGTTACTGAGCTTGAAGAACGACAGGGTGAAATATGCTTGTCTTAAATATCAAACTAATAACAATATCAATGTGATTCCCATTTTAAGGAGCAGGTTGTCATGCTTAATGAGTCATTTTATGACTCAAACTATCATGAGACTAGTGCTTGTGGGTGCAATGACACAATGGGGAAACTGAGCTGACTTGGGAGAGGTCTGCAGTCTGAGGAATGTCAGTAATTGAATCTAGATAAATAGGAAGGCACAGCAGTGAATACATATACACCAAAAATATGTTTTTATTGTGAATTTACAACTAAACCCTCACTGATGTGAACAGAGAACACAGACTGGTGTCAGGCTGGTCCATGGCAAATGCAGCACTGATTGTTCTTGTGAGAGAATGTGTGGCCACGAAGACCTCAGTGCATAATTGTGAAGGCCCAGGTTTGGCATCATCAATGTGTGTTGTGTGTGCAGGTGTGTGTATGTATACACAGTTTACAAAAAGGAAGTAGTTGGTCATTATAAGCACCATTACAAACCCCTCTATTCAAGGGGCTTCCTCTAGTTTACAAATGCTTCATAGATTAAAAGTGGCATTGATTATTACAGTATAAACACAATTTACATGTAATATAGAGGAGAGCAAACAGGCTATGAAGCTCTTGCGGTTGCAAAGACATGAAATCTTCAGGATTGCCGATGGGATTGTATCTTGTTGACTATAGCAGTGCAGTGCATTCAGGAGTCTATGTGGTTGTGTTGCTAGCACCAGTAAATATGAATTATTCTAGTCAGTAGGAAAGATGGAAAGCATAGTTTAAATATGCAGTAGAAGTCATTCAAGCTCAGACGTGGCTACATCTCAATAGTCTTTTGTGGGTTCTTTTCTTCTCGTCACGATTGTCATATTCTCTTTTTTTTCACATCTTTGCTCAATTAAATTAATAGCTGGGGGAAGGAGAAGTCTTAACTTTCACGGGTCCAGGTTTGTTCAGTCAAGTACCTGAGGGGAGGAAATGAATTCACTTCAGACTATTGGGACTCACCCTTTTCTTTCACCTATAAGCCAAGCTCTAAAACTCAACTGCGGACGCTTTCTGCAGTCCTCACGCCCTTAAAAAGTGGCACCTGATTCCACATATCATTTCACAACATAAAATCCTACAAATTTCAAAACCATTCACGCTCTCAGCAGAGCTGAAGTCAACTGAAATGTATCATACTGCCTCATTTAGCTGGAATTTTCCACACAAATTGTATCTATGATATGAAGAATCATCTTTGGCAATAAGAACCACGCAGTCCCACCCTTCCCCTTCAACCCCATTCTTGTCTCTTTGGTGGCAAGCTCCCTGTTGGGCAAGTAGAAGTTGCACTGAAACCACTGATCCAGAGTCAGACATGTTTGGCCTTTTTGGAAAAGAGTGAGCCTGAGACTGGATTAACAGCTGCCAGCAACATCTGCTTGTCTCAGTCTTGTGTTGGTTAATGGAGGATGATCTGCACCCTCATCTTCAGTACGTCTCCCAGCTGTCCTGTGAGGTAGTCTTTATCATGTCTATCCTCCAGCTCAGCCAGCTCCTTCTTCCTGTAGAGGGGCATACTGCTGATCTGAAGGTAGTACGCCCCCGCGGTGAGGGCCTTCTTTTTGCTCAGGTGCAGGTAGCTGACCCCCTCTCTCTGGTTGATCTTGAAGTAGCCTTCTTCGTTTCCAAAGTCGATGCTGTAGCGCACGTGGTCGCTGAGGGTGGATAAGGCTGGGGTGAATTCCAGGATGTGGTCACGGTTGCTCAGGTCGCTGATGTTCAGGTGGAACTGGACGGTGTCCTCTATGTCCATGCTGGCCAGGCTGAGCATCTCAGTCAGCTGCAGATAGACAACAGAAGACAGGACTGTATTTTTCATATATAAGGCGCACTGGATTATAAGGTGCATTTGAAGTTTTTGAGAAAATAAAAAGGTGCGCCTTACAGTGCGGAAAATACTGTAGATGTAAGACACTCGATCTACAGTTCAATTTGCTTTTCTCATTTGTTCAGGAGACGCAAAGGTGCATCAAGAATACAAACATGGCGGCTCCCAGCATTCCATCAAATCCTCTATTAACCTGAAGAGGTTTTCCAATGTTTGGTAATTAATAGGATTTTTCATAATCTGATGATTAATTTGTTCAGTTTTTATTATTATTATTGTTAGTATCTTATTATTAATTATTATATTATTAACAATAATATAATAATTATCTTATTTTCATAATAATAATAATAATAATAATAATAAATTATTAATATGATTATTATCCATATTATTCCCTTTTCCCTTATGTCTTAATTTTCTTCAGCGTGTATTCTCCCTGTTTCTGTTTGTCTGAATGCTGCTGCAACATGTAAATTTCCCAGTTTGGGATCATTAAAGTATATCTCATTTTACACATTGAAACTTATAATATAAAGCTCCTGTTCATGTTTATCATCCCTGAATGTAAGTTCCGTGTGTCGTGTTTAAATCCCTGCACACATACTGTTCACACTTAAAGATTACCTGCTTGTCTTGCAGAGAATTATCCTGCGTTGAGTTTGCGCCGCGACGTTTACGTCCCTTTTTGTGAAAGCCGTTGATCTTACATTCGTAGCAGGCGTCAGGGGACAGAGAGTTTTCCTCCTCCTCGTTTCCCTGTCCGGCTCCGGGAGCAGCAGGACTGAAGCCCAGACCTGAAACGCAGTGCCTGAAACGGAAACGAAACCATCAGTCGTTCACAAACATCCACACGCAGTTATTACACAGTTATTGCAATAGTTATTCACTCACTCACCCTTGTCCTGCACGGAAGTATCCGGGGGGGCATCCACAGAGGTAGCCCCCGTCTGTGTTTGAACAGCCGAACTTGCAGGGGTTCTGGGTGGTGGAGCACTCGTTGATGTCTGCGCAGCCGCCGCCCGTCTGCTCGTAGTTGAAGCCGGTGGGACAGAGGCAGCGGAAGCTCCCCAGGGTGTTGTGGCATGACGCTCCACCGCAGATCTGGCTGTTCAGGCATTCGTTCTCATCTGGGGAACAGGAAGTAAACAAAAGGTCATTCCAGTTAAAAGACGCAAACAGTACAGTACTGGGGGATTCTGCCACGAATGAAGCCAGTTTGTGTACAGGTTTACTTATTAAAGCTTTTTATTTCATAAAGGCACAAAAGCTGCATCGAACATTTATTTTGGCCATCCTGAGCTATTTCTAGTTGCTTTATGTACTTACAGATTTTCTTATATATATAGCTTTTCTCATTAGTTTTCTGAGCCTACTCTCCAAAAATCACTTTATCCCTTTAGAATTAGATGTTTTGAGCGTCTCTTGTCACCTTCATACTATTTCGTCTATTTATAATGTGCATTTCTTTATATTTTTTAGTAGGATGTTGGTCTGAACACAACATTTCCTTTTCTCATGACCTTCCTACAATCAGGACATGGTTGAAGTTCCAGAGGAAGGGGGGAGCATTTTGGATATATTTATACTGTAAGAGTGGCAGGAAATAGCTGACAAATTGATAATAACTGGTCTGAACCAGAATATCTAGGCGTAGTTTGGAAAAACCAATTTATCAATTTGGTCCAGAAGTTTTATATTTACAGATTAAATGTAATGATTTACTCACCCACGCACTGGTTCCACTGGTAGTGCTGCAGGTAGCCTTGTGGGCAACTACACCTGTATCCGCCCACCAGGTTTTGACACCCATGCTGACATCTATGATTACCATCACACTCGTCCATATCTGCCAGGACAGATGAGCAACACACAAGCTGTCAGTCTTTAATGAATTAATAATTAATACAAAGCAGGAATCGGTGGTTTTCAGACCTTCACAGGTTTGCGCGTTGGAATCCAATGAGAATCCCCTCTGGCAGTCGCAGCTGAAGCTCCCCGGAGTGTTCTGGCAGACGCCATTGGAGCCGCACAGGCTGGGTTCTGATGCACATTCATTGTTATCTAGAGAGAAGAGGCCCGGTTCAGACCAGGGTAAAATGGGAAACTTGATATAACCCTGATTTGGACGCCAACGCTGGTCTCAATAAAGAGAAGGAAGAAGGTCACAACGGCCTGTTGGTGCAAATGATTTCAGTCTGCAGTGTGTTTGGGAATAAGATCTCTCACCTTCTGCTTTATTGTCAACCAGAGGAGGTAATCGCAAACATTTGAGTTGTGAGTCACGACTAAATAATCTAAGTCAACGTTCATTTACAACCGTTCCCAAGAAAGACGGCAGTAAAGTGAGTCTCCAGTTGAGCTCATTTTGTCACACATCACAAACAAATGTGATTCTTGTGACTGGAATCCATTCATATCTGAACACAAGCGTTCACTTAAATATATTAAACCACTAAGATCAAAGCAGCCACTGACATCTCTAAATGTCAGCTGTTTAATGTTTCATCCTGTCTTCCCACATTTTACAAGTCCTCTCACATGTCCTCCGCCTTTACATTACTATCTGGTGAGCAGTCATCATGTGGGAAAGCGTGCTCAAAGGCAGCGAGGAAGAGTCCAGCGAGGAAGTGTTCGGACCAACTTCAACTTAAAACAGATTTATATCAAAACAAAGCAGAAAAGAAAAGGTGCTAACTGGGTGAAAAAACAGTGCTAGGTTTTAATTTTGAGATGTTTCACCAGACACAGTTGACATTGCATAAATTGCTACAGAAAAACATGAAAGTAAAAGAGTTATTAAATCATGTGCACATGCATTAATTAATATTACTAGACAATCTTAAGTTTTCTCAAGGTCAAGGTCATCATATCATTTTTGATACCTAGACCTCTGATTATTTATTATTGTCCGTCTCCAGAATTTTGCACCCTAAAAGATACTAAAGTGGTAAGTTTACATTAACCTAGTTTTCCAAAGGTGAAGGTCATCATCACATTTTTGTGCCTCTGGCTTCCTGAAAATGTTGATTTTTGTTTTGTGATTATATCTCATCTGGTTTCAGAGATGTGTACTTTAAAAAGGTACCTAAAAAAGTAAAAATTTGATCTTGACCTAGTTTTTCAAGGTCAAGGTTGTGATCTAATTTTCATCCCCTTTTCTTCCCTGAATATAACGTCTTTTGTTTTGTCTTTCTATCTTATCCGGTTCCTGAGATATGTGTAAAAAAATGTACAAAAGTTGAAACTTGACCTTGACCTAGTTTTCTCAAGGTCATCATCTCATTTTTATCCCCTTTGCTGCCCGAATAATGTGCGTTATGTTTCACCTTTCTAAAAAAAAACACATCCTGATTGTATCTGAGCTCCATCTTTATTTTGCTACCAGCACAATCTTCTAGAAATTTTACTTGTTTTTTATCATTATTCTAATTATTTAATATTTTGTTCTTCTGTTAATTATTGTCAATAAATGACATACAAATACTATTATACAAGACGTGGACACACATTCTTTTAAACGATAACTTGGAGCAGGCTGTCAGCATCCTGTACTGTAGAAAGATCTTGGTCAAACTTTTCTCCTAAATCAATAACACATCCACACCTCCAGCACGTCATTCAGCACGATTATTCCTGTAGTCAAAACTGAGGGTTCCCTGTCTTTTTTCTTGATGTCAGATCAAGGAAGCTGCTTTATGGTCTGGAAAAAAAAAAGCTTGTGGTTGTCATGGCGATCCATTGCAAAAGTTCCAAAACAAAGCGCAGCTCAGCTGTCATGACTCCTCACCATTCCAGCCTAATAAGATCAGTGTGAGTCCATTAACTCTGAATGAGAGTTAGAAGAGGTTAGTGAGAGGGTGCTTCAGGGGTGCTTCATGCAATATGTCACTTCTCAAAATTCAGTATAAAAACTACGTCTGCATAGAATTTAGATGTTCCCATTGCATGGGAGGGAACCACACCGGTGCTCTGGTTTCTGCCTATAATCAAATAAGTGCACGCTTAATACTTCTGTCTAAGTAATTGTTCTTCCTCCCGATCACAGGAACCCCAGGGGGGGATGATGAAGCCATGTTCTCAGGGAGACATCGCCCCACCCTGATTCTTGGTCTCTGGGTTCCCAAATCGCTCCAGCCCCAGTATGATTCCCTTCAACCCCCCTCTCATCCCCTGACGATTGACTTCATCTTCAGTCCACTCCTTTACCTCCTGTTACCCCACCATGACCCAAAATGTCCCCAATGTTGCAGCCGTTCCAAATAAAATAATTCTTTGTTACACAGCCTTTTGGGTTCTACTGGTAAAACAGGTTTTATTTACCGATGCAGGCGGTGTGATGTTGGGTGAAGCCTGGAGGACATTTGCAGGTGAACCCGCCGATGGTGTTAACACACAGGAACTGACAGTTGTGCTGTTTGGTGGAACACTCGTCCAGATCTGGAAAAAACAGAAGTTACGCGACGTGAAATCATCTTTATGAGCCGCTCGGCCCGAGCCGGGGGTTGGTCCTGCCAGATCGCTGCGTGTACCGCTGAACGGTGGCTACCCTTCACCGCCAGTCAAATTCCAACCCCGTCTGTAGTCACTGACCTACAAATGAACCGCCGATGAACCAGACACCGGAAACATGGAGGGGGATTGTGTGTGTGTGTGTGTGTGTGGGGGGGGGGGGGGTAAAGCTATTGTAAATAAAACGAAGGAGGCCTTAAAAACAGGGAACACCATTGGGTGCTGTGTCACTGGGTCTGGTCGGAGGCTACTCTTTCATGGAATGTCCCGGGACAGTGAGAACACTGGCAGAGGGCCCGGCCCGCTTTCCAGCCCCCAACCTGGAAAGTAAGTCAAGCAAGAACTTCAACTTAGACCTTATTCTTCCCTTGGGAGGTGGGGGGGGACTTGTCTAACAGCCAAATACCTGTTGCTGGTCGTGAGAAGAGCAGCAGCTTCTCTCAACTCAAATGATCTGAGTGCATCAAGGTGTAAAGTTTTATACTACCGGATATCTGAGCTCGGAGTCTCTCTCTGTGTGTGTGTGTGTGTGTGTGTGTGTGTGTGCGTCACCTCTGCAGCTTTTTCCGTCTTCCTGCAGGATGTACCCACGAGGGCAGGAGCAGAGGTAGCCTCCGTCTGTGTTCTTGCAGATGAAGTTACAAGGCTTGGGTGCTTGTATGCACTCATCCACATCTAGAAGACGAGAGGAAGTGAGAAGCAGACAGAGAGAAATCCTGTAGGCCACATTCCATTCAGGAAAATGATGAGATGCACAGACTGGGGCTGCGTTTGCCACAGGAGTGTGTGGGCAATCCGCCCTCGTCACTAGGCAGCAGTGATGACAACGTGGTAGGAAAAGAGTGTGTAAAGAGTAGGTGCTACAGATGGAATCGTGGCTTACCCACACACTGGGTGCCAGTGATGTCAGTGGTGTATCCAGCTTTGCAGGTGCAGCTATAGGAGCCCAGAGTGTTGATACACTGACCGTTCTTGCACAAGTTGCCCATCACACGACACTCATCAATATCTGGATGGAAAAAGTGAGATCAGGATAAACTGATTACAGACAGAAGAAAACTCCAAGACTCTTCAGGACAAATCATTCTGAATAACAAATGCCTTGTTGGGACAAGTGTAAAAGTAGAAACTTTTCCTTGCAGAAAAATATCAGTGTATCAAACTGATTGTATCATTAAAAACATTTAAACCTCACCACCTCAGAGCCATATCAATTACAATCAACACTAGAATTTTTAATTTCAGTTGACACACAGAATATTAATTTGCACCAACTTGAATCTTGCTTCTATAAGCCATCAGTAATATATATTTTTTAAAGATGGGGACTACCAGCCTTTAGCAAAGAGTGGCACAGACAAAAATATTTCAATTCAGACATATGGAAATGTTTCAGTACTGCAGTTTGCTTGTTTTCCTCTGGGTCTGATGTGCTCATATCAGAGTTTGTAAATGTAAATACAAGATATATAAAAAATCTTTTAAAAATGCATCAACCTTTTGTAACGTTTTCAATCAGATCTACCGATAATCAGACCAGTGTAGTAACAAACTACCAGAGTGGTCATGTTAACAATTTTGCATTTAATCTGTAATGTCATCTACATAAATTAAAAAAAAACATGTAAAAAGAGTATACTTATTTACTTTAGAGCACTCTAGGCCCGGGGGCCAAATGCGGCCCGCCACATCATTTAATGTGGCCCACAAGAGCATAAACGGTCAGAGTGTCTAAAAATAAATAGGTCAAAAGTGTACTTTGAGCAAAACTACATTTCCCATAATGCAGTTATTAAGTTTATTTTAACACTGACAAAAATGTTTTGAAGAAAGTTAATGTCCTAACTTGTGTTTGATGTTATTTTCTTCTTTATGTTATAAGAGAGAAACAAGCAAACACATTTTTTCTGTGTAACTGTAATGTTTGTAACTTGAATAAGTAATAAATTCAGAGTTATTTAACATTGAGGATAGTTACATTTATTTTACATTAATTTAATTACATTTATAAGTTACATCTGGCCCTTTGAGGACAGCCGTGATGCTGATGTGGCCCTCAGTGAAAATGAGTTTGCCCCCCTCTGAGCATCTCAGTTTTAACTACCTCTGCCATCAGTGGTGAAGCCCGGGCCCAGAGGACACATCCTCTTGTACTGGGTGGTCCCAGGCAGGGGGCAGAGCTCACAGTTGGTGCCCCAGCCTCTGCCTCCATCACAGCAACACTCTGACTTGGTCACCATGTTCCTGTTACTGGAGGTCATCTGACACAGAGTGGTGAGAACCTCGGTGAAGCAGAAGCCTTCGCGGTTATCTGGAAGACGAAGAGGGAGAACGGTGAGAGAGAGACAGAAGACAAGCAGGAAGTGGAGACCAAACCACCTCAGAGAAGCAGACGTTAGAGATAACCCACGCTGCTTTATCGCTACTGTCTGGAAGATAGCCCCAAATCCACAGTTAACAGAATCTCCTGAGGGGTTTTCTGTCTGACTTCAGCACATCATGTCTACCCAGAAGTCTATATTTAGACAGGATTGGAGGGTTTTCCTTGACCCGATTGTACCAATAATATCACGATCATGTAATCATCATTAAAAACTGGTGCTTTTAACAGTAAAACTGGACATTTATTCATATTTCTAGCAAAGTTGAAAAAAAAATGAATACACAATGAGCAAAATAAGCAATTGATGACAACATACGTACCAATACATTCAGTCTGCGTAGGGTTAGCCACGAATCCTTGGTCACACCTGCATCGATAGCTCCCCACTGTGTTCTCACAACGGCCGTTTCTACAGATACCCGGTTTGGCTGTGCACTCATTCAGATCTGTCACACATGAACAGGGTTATTATAAAGTAATAATATTTACTACACAAGAAGTCATACTGAAGAGAAAGTTCAATCAGGGATGAATCAAAATTATAGCTTTATCTTTAACTGCATAGAGAAATACATTTAAACAATATTTCTTTCTTTTGGTTTAATGAACACATTTAAATGAGGCAACTCACATATTTTGGAATAAAACTGGAATAAATTAGCCACTTTACTGTACAAATATTCAAAGTGCTTTGTACCTGTGACATATGCAATGACAATAAAGTTGAATTTAAGCTAATCTAATGTAATCTAATGTAATGTGATGTAATCTAATCTAATCTAATCTAATCTAATCTAATATAATATAATATAATATAACCATATTTAATCTGAGTTTTATTATAAATGTTCTGATTTTTTGTGCCCCACAAGAATAAGTCAGTCCCCTAATTAATTAAAAAAAATTTTTTTTTTTTCAGCACCACTAATTTTCCTTTGGGTATTAATTTAGTATATAAAAATAAATAAAATTAAATTTAAAAAATAATTACCTGAATGGAATAGTGGGTTCTAAAATCAAAACCCAAATACCCAAATTCCACAACAAATTCTTGCACAGTGTTGAACAGAAGTGGCTTAATATCAAAATAAGAGGCAAAATAAAATTTGATAAAGCAAAGATAATCCGACCTATGCAGCCGTCTCCGCTGGGATGCCGCGTGTATCCGGGGGAACAGATGCACATATATGTACCGATCAGGTTCTTGCAGGTCATGCCTCTGCTGGCACAGTCGTCGATGCCGTCTTCACATTCATTCTGATCTGTAAAATAAATAGAACACTGACAGTGAGACGACGCACACGTATGAAGAAATCCGTGTTTATGCGTGTGCAACAATTACACCGGTGATGCAACACAGGCACTCAAACACACTACATCACTCCAGAGTTTAATGGAACTGCCAAATCCAACGCTGAGCTCTGCGGAGCTAACAGGCGTGTAGTGGGGGGGTTGGGGGTCTGTTTAGAGCTAATGTAAACAGTGACACTACAGACACTGAGGGCTTCCTTCTGTCTCTACGCTTCTCTCCAAATACAATCGTTGCCATGGTGCCCGAGGTATATGAAAGAGAGGAGGTGTAAACAGTTTCCAGAGAGTGCATTAAGTTCACCCTGGAGTGTGTGTGTGTGTTTTACAGTGCGTACCTTTACACATTCTTTTGTCCTCACGCAGCACGTAGCCAGTGGGGCATTTACACTCGTAGGAGCCCACGACGTTAACGCAACGGAAGGCACACAGCAAAGGATTCTGGGCACATTCGTTGATGTCTGGAAGAGGAGAAAGCAAAGAGTGTGCAGAACTAGTGTGGAACCAAAGATCGTGCATAAAAAACATAGAGTGCAGCTTTAGTGATACCTTCACAGGTCATCATCGGCCCTGGCTCAAAGCCATCCTCGCACGCACACTCAAATCCACCAATCACGTTGGTGCACGTGCCATTTCCGCAGGGATTACCGATTTCACACTCATTGGTATCTAAAGAAGAAGGTCACATGATTTATTTTATGTTAGTGTAAGAGGATGATGATGATACGGAGACAAAAATATAGAAAAAGGTTCCCTTGCCTTCGCATCTGACCCGACTGATGTCCAGTCGGTATCCCATGGGGCATTCACAGCGGAAGGAGCCATCCGTGTTGATGCACACGCCGTTAACGCAAGGGTCGTTTTGGCACTCGTCGATATCTACAAGTAGGAAAAATGAAGACGTTTAATTTATTTAAATGGTAACAAATGAGATGAAGGAGAAGGAGATTCAGTTTTACGACAGGTCGACCTTTCGGGTGGTCGTCCGGCCCCCGCTGGTAACCCTTGTTGACACAGAGATGTGGATACGCACCTGAAAGCAAGAAACGCGACAAGTCAAGAATTCCGTTTCGTAATATGCAGACATGAGTGTGTGTGTCATGTGTATGTGTGATTTGTATGCGACAGGAAGTTTACACACTATCATCCTTGGTGGGGCAGATTTCACAGGGGTCTCCCCAGCCTTGACCTGGCATCCCGGTACAGCAGCACGCCGCCTTTGAGGTGTTCTGAGGCATCGGAGCCTGGCAGCGGCCATTTTCAAACTTGGTGTAGCAGTAGTTCACTCGGATATCTAATAGTTAACACACACACACACACAAATACACAAACACACACAAAGAAAAGTAATGAATAATGAGATAGGAAAACTAAAAAGCACTTAGAGAACAAACACCATGGATACTAAAACCTGAACAGCTAGAAAAGAGTTTCCAGTCTGTCTAAATAAAGTCCTCTAACAATAGTTTATGGAGGTGAATCACCTTTTTTTCACTAGTGCCAAATTGAGTAATACCATTTAACCATTTCACTACCTCTGGGCCCTTCCTCCCAGCTTTGTCAATCATCAAAGTCAAGTGTGCCATATATACACGACGTACAGCACAGATGAGATTTCAGTCCTCTCTGACCCATGGTAAACAGGCAGTACAACAGGCAGTACAACACAGACAGTACAACAGGCAGGACTACACAGGTAGTACAACACAGACAGGACAACACAGGCAGAACAAGACAAGCAGTACAACAGGCAGTACAACACAGACAGTACAGCACGAAGTATTGGACGAAAGGGATGTGCTTAATAATGATAATTTATAGTGATGGAACACAAAGATTCATCCATGCATGTAAATCTTCATTTTGATTGGCTTTCATAAACTGCTAAAAACAAGACTTATTTCCGTGTGGATAAAAGAGAACTTGTTCAGAATCCACATCTGGGTTATCCTTTGCACAAGGAAGAGTTCACAACAAAATGTTTTGCAGACAAGCAGACAACAGCGACGAGCAAACATCTGTGATCACATAACATCCTGGGGTGGAGGCGGCGATGAGGGAGAATCAGAGGATGAAGGGGAAACATAAGCAACTACCGTAACTGGAAGGAACAGTCAGACAGTTTGGGAAACCAACTTAGTTTTATTTTTTTGTAGAGGGTTACATGAGGAGATCTATGCTCTCTCATGTTAGCTCCATAAATGAAAATCTAACACCAAACCCATTCCTGGGTTTGGTGTTAGAAACAGCTGTTTAAAACAGGGGCTCACATTTCGGTAGCTAACAAGGCCTCTATTGTTAAGCTATTGTGCTGTGTTACTGTGTAGGTGCTATAAATGGAGCAAAATTGCATCATATTTTTCTTATAATCGAACGTTAAAATTTGTTGATGAATTATTTGATTTGCAGACAGATGTTGGCTAATTATCTCTGGTTTGACTCTCTGGCCCCGTTTCTGAGGGCTCTGGTTCCTCCTCCACCAGGCAGCCATTCACACGTAATGAAACGCATATGGGCTGCAGCTCTGGCCTTCACTGAACAACACAAATAAGCTCACTGACGGCCATAGATCACACACTAAGCACCTACACCTGTGTCAGGGTTGGGGGATCGCACACGTGAACACTTGGTGCTTTGAGGAGAACATCATAGCGTTGTATTACTTTCCAATGTGAAACTGATTTGTCAGCCTTTCTGCAAAAAAAAAAAAAAGATTTACAATTCTCTGTGCACAACTGTTCTGCAAGCATGTGTGAGTGAATGCATGTGTGCATAAATATAACCGTATTTTGTAGATTGAGGCACATAAATATGTAATTCAATGCTTGACATGTTCATACTTCCTTGATATAGTCATTCATAATGTATAGAGGTGCAAGTAAGAGTAAGACTTGGCTAATAAATTTTTAAAATTCACTTTACGGGATATCAGGATTTAGCAAAGAAGTGTAAAGTCTGACAGTGGAGATGCAAAGCTGATGGAGATGAGGACAAAAAAGGAAGACAGGCAGGAAGACAGGCCCAACTTGTGGGCGGAGCCTCATCTCTACACCTGGACCCGATTGGACTGATTAGCCTGAGGCTTTCTAAGCTGGTTTATTCTTTTGATTTGTTGCCAGGTTGTTTTTGTACTTGTGCATTTCTTGTGTTTCCTTGTTGTTCACTTAGTTTTTTGATTAAAATATGGATGACAAAATTCAGCCAATTTTAACTGACAAAAATGTTTTGAACAAAGTTAATGTTCTAACTTGTGTTTGATGTTATTTTTCTTTATTCATTCATAGTTTGATCCTTGATTGATGGAGTTCTGTGGGTTTAATAACCTGACAAATTAAGAGGATTTATTTTAAAACAGAGAAACAAACATTTTTTCTGTGTAACTGGAATGTTTGTAACTTGAATGAATAATAAATTCAGAGTTATTTAACATTAAGGAGTAGTTACATTTAGTTACATTACAGTGAGTTACATTTAGTTACATTTATTAGTTACATCTGGTCCTTTGAGGACAGATGTTATGCTGATGTGGCCCTCACTGAAAATGAGATTAATACCCCTGTTCTATGGTTTGACCCTACGTTTAACCCTGCGTTTTTCTCTTAGTGTGAACGGAAGATAAGAAAATATGAATTGGACTCGGTCCCTCTACCACAAAGCACTGGGCTTCTTCAGCTGCAGTTTACAATCGTTTCAGCAAACCTGTGGCAAAAGTTGGTTTTTGGAGAGCTTCATAATCATGTAACACACCAGAGAAACTAAAATCACTGGGTGGAGAACAAACACACGTTAAAAGAGGTAAAAATAGAACTTAAATGAACTTAAATTCCACATCTCCAACACTATAATTCTCCAAGAACCTGAGGTGCTCAAAATTATCATGTTCATCAGTTAATTGTGATTCCACATTCATATAAGCATGATAATAATGCCTATCCATGTCTATTTATTCATGCCCTTTATTCCTTAGCCCATTGCCCTTTATTCCTTAGCCCATATATTTCTCTGTATTTGTATGTTCTCTTTATTTAGTGGGTTATTATTATTTATATTCCCTCTATCTGGTGGGTTATTTATTTATTACTCTTTCTATTTGGTGTTGGCATTACTTTCTGTGTGTCTTTTCTTTCTGTGGACTCACTGTGATGTGTGTAATGTGACGGAGAAATTAATTTCCCTGATGGAACCTCCTGAAGGGATGAATAAAGTCCTATTCTACTCTACTCTCTACTTTCTCTCTAATATGATTTGGAATTTCAATAAACATATATGTATGTATGTTTATTGACCTGCTATCCACTGGTGTGTATTCTCCAGAATGATGTCCTGTTTTTATCACTATTGACATCACAATTTTTGAAATTGTCTCCATCTTTTTCATTATTCAACACACACCATCAGTTTTCTCAGTAGGACGGGGTTTGTCCACAAACCTTCGACTGCCCATGTTGCTCCCTCTCCACCCAGCATCCCCCCGATAATCCCCCAACCCCCCACCCCGCCCCCCACTTCTAACACTGAATTACAATCTGTAAACTCCCTCACTGAACCGATGATGTCATCACTTCAGCGTTTAGATAGGGAACTCCCTAACAGAAGAGTCGGTGCACTCCCTACTGACCCAAAAGCACACTTATTTGTACTGTGTACACACACACACACACACAAACACACACACACACAAGTGAGGAAATGGAAAAGTGATACATTCAGAGCCACCCTTACCCTTGTGGAGGCAGAAAAGAGCAGGAAAAGTCTCCACTCGCACTCAGACGCAGACAATACAGATACACTCGTATTTACACTTTAAACTTGATGCATAAGTCCGTATGTTTCATAGTCTCCACCCCCCCCCGTGTTCTCTCACACACACACACACACACACACACACACACACACACACACACACACACACACACACACACGCACACACAGTTACCTAAACATCTGCGTCCGGAGGCAGAGATCTGGAAGCCTTCAGGACACAAGCAGGTGAAGCTTCCCTCGGTGTTGGAGCAGGTTCCAAACGTACACATCTCAGGCGACTGGGAGCACTCGTCGATATCTAACACACAAAGAACAGCATCAAGCACCTGATCAGATACCCCCCACCCCCAAAATGATTATTAAAAAAAATGTCATCCCCACAAAATTCAATTTGTACCATCAAACTTCCACCCAACTGATCAGCTTCACTGATTATTTCCCTGAACTTGCTGTCATAGCTGATGGGATGAAGTCACCGCAGTGCGTCATGCTCCATCCCAACATGATAAACCACAATCTAATCTCGCTGGTGGATAGCTGGATAGAGGCATTTCTATCTGGAATAGCCTCCATGTCACACAACCAGCTGCTCCCGTTACTGATGCTGAGAATTCAGCGCCGTTCCTCCCTGCTTCCAGGAACACGGCACAAAGCAGGAATGTGTTGAAGTCTGAAGAATATCTCTCCATCAGCCCCACTGTATAAACAATGGGAGCGCTCTGCTTTGGGCCTACTCCCACATGTGAAAGGGAGAAAAAGGGGGGAGATTTGTAGCAACACGGTGATTGAAGAAAACGAAGAGGTGAAAAACGTTTATTCTCTTTTTGTTCATCTCAGTGGAGCTGGACTTAGCTGTGATTTGTGAATGCACATCCAGTTGGAATCAAAAGCACACAACCATGTTATAAATCAAGATTTAACAGAAGAAGGTACTTTTTATCCACTGCAATAACGCAATAAAACCAGATAGCAAAAATAGCTCAATATACAACATATTTAAAGTATTTTTTCCAAATATACAGTATAAAACACTTTAAATAGTTTAGGTATAGGCCATTCATTGAAGGTACACCTTCTAATCAGATGCACCTTATAATCCAGTGTGCCTTATATATGAAAAAGGTTCAAAGTAGGCCATTCATTGAAGGTGCGCCTTATAGTCCAGTGCGCCTTATAGTGGAGAAAATACTGTATATTTGAAAAGAATAGCAAAAATAGCTCAATACACAACATATTTAAAGTATTTTTTCCAAATATATAGCATTTTCTGCACTGTGAGGCGCACTGAACTATAAGGCGCACCTTCAATTAATGGCCTATTTTGAACCCTTTTCATATTTATTTTATTTGGTCGGTTTATTTTTTTCTTTCCACACCTGTTATTACAGCAGACTTTACTTTTATCAGTTTTGGAACATCAACAACATCCGAAAAGAAAAATAGAAGTATAATATTATAATAAATATAATATTCATATATAAGGCGCACTGGATTATAAGGTGCATTTGATTATAAGGCGCACCTTCAATGAATGGCCTATTTCAAAACTTTTTTCATATTCAATATAAGGTGCACTGGATTATAAAGCGCACTGTCGGTTTCTGAGAAAATGAAAGGCTTTTAGGGGCACCTTATAATGTGGAAAATACTGTAATCACAAAATGCTGCTATTTTCTGACTACTGCTGTCTCAAAATGAGAAACCAGTTAATAACAAGCATCTCCAGTTGATTTTAAATTTGTTTTGTTTTTTTATTTTAGTAACTGTTTTAATCTGTTTAATCTGTTTTTACTGTTTTAATCCCCGAAGGGAAATTAAGGAGTCCATTCTGCTGCTGACAGGCCACAAAAACGGTGCATACACACACACACCAGTTTCTTCTGTGTGTGTGTGTGTGTGTGTGTGTGTGTGTGTGTGTGTGTGTGTGTGTGTGTGTATGTGTATGTGTGTGTGTGTGTGTGTGTGTGGCCTCTGTACCTTCACAGGTTTCTTCATGTAGGTAGTACCCAGGTGGGCAGATACACCTGTAGGAGCCATCCAGATTCAGACAGGTTCCTGCCCCACAGGTGCCCGGGTTCACTGCACATTCATTAATATCTGAGACGAAAAAACAGAGACACATATTATTATAAGGTATTATAAGACATACTAGGTTCAGATCAACATTACAACATGAGGGTGACTTACCTGCACACAGTCTGCCATCTAAAGTGAGCTCATAGCCATCGTGACACACACACAGGAAGGTGCCCACGGTGTTCAAGCACTGGCCGTTTCGACACAAGCCCCTCTGTGTCGAACATTCATCGGTATCTGAACAAAGCAGTGGGAATAAATCACATTAAGATGATGTATTTTCTCTTTTTCACACTCACATGAACAGGGACACACACCTATACAGTCACTGTTGTGGGAGTTTTGGAAGCCTGGGTAACAGAGGCAGTTGTAGGAACCGACTGTGTTCTTACAGGTCCCGTTGCCACAGGGTTGTCTCTCACACTCATCAACATCTGGAAGAAAAAAAAAAAATCACACACCCCATCACACACACACACACACACACACACACATCTCAGAGAGAGCGCCACACATCAACAACCCGCAAATATGGCAGGAAGCGAGGCCGCTTACCCACACACATCGACTGGTCTCGCGTGGTTTTGAAACCGTTGGGGCAGATGCATCGATAACTCCCCAGGGTGTCGATGCAATGCCCCGGACTACACACACCGGGGTTCTCGTTGCATTCGTCTCGGTCTGATGAAGGAAGAAAACACTCATTACACCGTGTGAGCTCATATGGAGCTATTCAACATCTGCAGGGCTTCATTTTGTGTGTTTCTTCATGAATTTCACTGGTGCATTATGGGTCCTATTTTATTGCATTTGTTATTAATTCATCAAATATATAAAAATGACATTCATGTACTTTCATCTAAAAATCCCCTTCAATTCTGAGATGGAAAAATCCTAATAAATATGGCAAGATGTTCTGATGGCCTCGCACCACCAGCTCATAATTTTTGCTTCTCGCATCGTTTTCTGGCAACTCTCTTGTTGGAGACGTGTTCTTCTACGCCAGCTGGAGAGAAGACGATTGGCTGTTCCTTCCTTTGCTCAGACATCAATGTAACACCTAAACACTCTGCAACAGTTTTAGAATATGAACAACTTTGTGACTGGAAGGACTCTTCTTATGTCTCCTATTATGTGCAGTGAGTGTGAATCTAAATGTAAAAGTGTGTATTCCTTAATGTGTCAAACAGGCATCACCATTCCTACCGTGAAGAGTCTGGCTATTTGAGACTAAAAGCTGGCAACTGTTACTTCACATTGTATTATAATAAAATATTTTTAATTCAATTACTAATATGATCATCTATCCATTGCTTCATAGGACGAAAAACTGAAAAACACATGACGACATAATAAAAAATTTCAAGATACCAGAGAAACATCATTTTACCCTTCAAGTCAAAAATATGTCAGTATTTTAAACACTTCATTTCACCTTTTGTCTCGTATCAATATGTGTTTTTTCTCACTGCGGCCCCGGGTTTCTGTTTTCTCTCACCGGTCTCGTGGGGTTGGTCGTATTTTGATGTTAGCACGAAAAGCTCATCCTTAACAACAAGTCCACCACAAAACATCTCTCCTCAGGCCTGTTGTGTATTGTCTTTGCTATCTAACTGTGAAGTTCAACCAGTCTGATGCAATAACTTGAGGAGGAAATAGAGCATCAAGCCAATCGAAGACGCAGAAAAAGTCAGTGTCCTCATGGAAGATGAGGCTGTTTTGGTTGGCTCCTATAAACCTTTCACTAATCCATGTTTCCACTAATATTCTGGGAGAGTTGTTGCAAGCTGGACTGGTGAAATCATACTGGTAATGTAGCATGTAATGTACTTTATTACCTTATTTAATTTTACCCCTTCAAAAGACTGATTACAAGGGGTTTCAAACGGGTTTCTTCTAATGAAAGAAAATGTAATTACCAAGACATTGTCCGGTGGGAGTGAAGCGATATCCCTGTTTGCACTCGCATCTGTAACTTCCTGGCATATTCAGGCAGGCTGCGTTCTGCTGGCACAGCGGTCCGTTCTGGCACTCGTCAATATCTGACAACACATGTTAGAGACAGTCAAGAAGTAGAAACGTTAAAAAACTGACCTCATCAGAATCGATAAGCTGATTTAATCAGCTGCATTTTAGATGTCTGAGATCACCCTGGATAGATCGGTGAAGAAACGCAGGCCTCACCTTCGCAGATCAGCAGCTTGTCGTTATAGATGAAGCCGATGGGGCACTCGCACCTGAAACTGCCGACCATGTTGATGCACACTCCGTTTTCACACACTCCTGGGATCTCCCTGCACTCGTCGATATCTAGAAACGGGGATGAGTTAAAACCATTTTCATCAAACCAACGTTCTAATGGGGGGAAATCTTTACCGATGACGCGTCCCGTGGTGATGTCGATGTAATATCCTGGTCTCACGCTGCCGCACAGGGCGGCAAAGTCGTCTGAGGAGACAAGACAGGAGTTTGTTAAAGCTCTGGTTCAGTTTCTTTGGCATTTAAATACTAGTTTTTGAGTGTGCAGTATAGCCTCACCTGTGCTGGGAACAGGGCACTGTTCACAAGGTTTATTCCATGCACGACCAATGTTATAGGAGCAGCAACACATCTTTTTGGTCATGTTGAAAGTCAGCTCTCCATCACACGTCTTGTTGTCAGAGTAAAAGTTCCGATAGCAGTGGCTCTTCCTCATGTCTGAATAACAAACGACAGGATGTCACTGTATGACAGTTACAATATTTTGTGCACTCCAGTGCAAGCTTGCAGACTTACCCATGCAGTTGTTCCCTCCGTTGACCTGCATGTAGTCCACAGGGCAGATGCAGGTGTAATTCCCGATAGTGTTGTAGCACTGGCCTGGTCCACAGATACCCGGTCGCTCACACTCATCGATATCTGCACACAGAGAGAGACTGAAATGAGTCCCTTTTTGAGATGGGAACAGCGTCTGATTGGCTTTCTTTGGTTGAGGTGCCACACAATTTATTGTAATTACAGCATTTTCCGCACTATAAGGCGCACCTTAAAGCCTTTAATTTTCTCAAAAACCAACGGTGTGCCTTATAATCCAGTGCGCCTTATATATCGAAAGGTTTAAGAATAGGCCATTTATTGAAAGTACGCCTTATAATCAGGTGCGCCTTATATACAGAATTAATTAATTAATTAATTAATTAATTAATTAATTAATTAATTAATTAATTAATTAATTAATCAATCTATTCATTTATTTATTTATTTATTTATTTATTATTAGTTTGTTTTTGTTGTTGTTGTTTTTTTGGGGGGGGGGTATTCATTGAAGGTGCACCTTATAATCAGGTGAGACTTATATACAGAATTTATTTATTTACTTTTTTTAAAAAAAAAATTATTATTTTTTCAAATTTAGTAGTTTTTTTATTAAATTGGGTTTTTTGTTTTGTTTTGTTTTGTTTTTCTTGGGGGCATGGCTATTCATTGAAGGTGCGCCTTATAATCAAGTGCGCCTTATAGTGTGGAAAATATTGTACTTAAAACTTTATTATTTTATTAACTTTATTCTATTTGTCCTCCTCTGAGATCTTTTTTAAAATTTTAATAAAATTCTCTCTGGGTGAGTGTCAAACAACCCCTGTGTCAGTCTCAGCTCCTGCTACACACCCATAAGAACCTAAGGAACAACTAGCTTTTAAAATGTTGTGTATTTATGTCAATTGTTCTCATTTCTATGCTTTCTGTACCATAATTCTCTTTTTACTGACATTAGAGCCAAACAGGAAACACACTGTTTGCTCCTCCTGGCCAAACGAACAGCTGAACCTCTGATTGACTAGAGACATAGCGAACGTTGAGTCCTAGACTTTATAGAGCGGACACTCTTTTATTCTCCCTGCCAACAAACACATGCTAATTAAAATACCGCCGGCCCCATGTCATTGTCTCTGATCCTGTTTGTCTTTTCCAAACACACTTCTCATGTGTCTCTTTCTGTCCCCTATCTTTCCTTCCCTCCCCCTTTCTTTGGCCTATCTTCAGACTCAAGGAGACGGCTGCCCCCACATTCGAGGTTTCACTCTTCTGGACACGATTAGGCGCTCAGCCTCATCATCCTGACTGAGACTTGAACGGTTAGCAACAGACGGGAACACGATCAGAGACAGACTGGAGCTACAATGGACTGTCTGCGGCACAAAAAGGTCTAATAACTCTTCCCTCTCTCCCCCATGTGTCCTCAATGAACGAAGACTGGACTCAATTTGGGACACATCCCAAAGGGTAGAGCTAGGTATGAACGTGTCACCTGTGTGTTCATGTGTCTGCGTGTGTGTGTGTGTGTGTGTGTGTGTGTGTGATAACCTTCACAGACTCTGGTTTCCGCGTTGAGGGTGTAGCCTCTGGGACATTCACACTGGAAGCTGCCGAACGTGTTGATGCATTGTCCTCCCTGGCACAATCCTGGCAACTCCTGGCATTCATTGATGTCTGCAAGGAAGGAAGGAAGGAAGGATTTGATGGTGTTTTTGTGTGAATGTGTGTCTGTGTGTGTGAGTTTGTCTTCGTGTTTCCATCTGACCTTCCAGGATGACAGTGATGGGGTTGGGTCTGAAGCCCTCTCCTCCAGGACAAAGAGTCTTGTACTCAGCTGTAACACAGACAACAACCCCAAACCACATCAAGCAAACAGTAACAACACAACACACAAAACCGCAATCACGCTTGATTCTTTGCAGGATCAGACAGTAATGGTTGACTGATGGTGCGACACTGAGAGAAGTCGTATGGACGGTTGGTTTAATGCCTGAAAAGACATTTCCTGTCGCCTTACATTGTACTTTGTGCTAGATCAGGACGGGACGGCAGCTACTTCAAATTACACAGCGAATGGGAAAAAAACACTTTTTGTTCTTTAAAAAAAATAAAAAATACCAAACATATCCTTCAGCTGAAAAGGAGTGAGTCATTCCGTGTCATGTTTCAAACCATCTGTTGGTAATTTCAAGTAAGCTGCACAAAGCTGTCTCATCCTTACCAACAACAACACTCACAACGATGCACACTTGTTGCATTTCAGGCCGTTATGTTGGAGTAGCTTAACTTACACTTTACCAGGTTTTTAGGGCAGCAGTAGCTCAGACTGGGAACCAGAGGGTGGTCGGTTCAGGACTGAGTGCAGACAGCAGTATGAGAGGTGCCAGCTCATCTATTTGGGTGCCTTTGAGCAAGACACTTCCAGGGTTACCACCCCCATCTGGCTGCCAAAACTATATCCTCCCTCTACATTTGCATGTCTGTAGGCTCTTTTTCTGTGTACTTCATGCATACACATGTCTGTAACAAATGCTTGTGTGAAAAACAGAATTTCCCCATTGATGGATTAGTAGAGTTGTGATTTTTTTTAACCTTTTTGCTCAATACAACAGCTCTGAAATATCAGATAGAGTTCCACCAGTCTGAGGTTTTAGATATGGCTTTCATTAGGTCCTGTGTATGGCCACAAAGTGCCACACTTATTTATAACTTAATGCCTGCCATGCTTGGGTACTATTATTATTATTATTATTATTATTATTATTATTGTAGATATTTTTAATATTGTTAATATTGTTAATATTATTATTATTATTATTATTATTATTATTATTATTATTATTATTATTATTATTATTACTTCTTCTTCTTCTTCTCCTTTTGGCTTTTCCCTTCAGGGGTCGCCACAGCGAATCAACCGCCTCCATCTAACCCTGTCTTCTGCATCCTCTTCTCTCACACCAACTACCTTCATGTCCTCTTTCACTACATCCATAAACCTCCTCTTTGGTCTTCCTCTAGGCCTCCTGCCTGGCAGTTCAAAACTCAGCATCCTTCTACCAATATATTCACTATCTCTCCTCTGGACATGTCCAAACCATCTCAGTCTGGCCTCTCTGACTTTATCTCCAAAACCTCTAACATGTGCTGTCCCTCTGATGTACTCATTCCTGATCCTATCCTTCCTGGTCACTCCCAGAGAGAACCTCAGCATCTTCATCTCTGCTACCTCCAGCTCTGCCTCCTGTCTTTTCCTCAGTGACACTGTCTCTAGACCAAACAACATCGCTGGTCTCACCACAGTTTTGTACACCTTTCCTTTCATTTTAGCTGAAACTCTTCTATCACACATCACACCTGACACTTTTCTCCACCCATTCCATCCTGCCTGGACACGCTTCTTCACCTCTTTTCCCCACTCTCCATTGCTCTGGACTGTTGACCCCAAGTACTTAAAATCCTCCACCTTCTTGATCTCTTCTCCCTGTAACCTCACTCTTCCACTTGGGTCCCTCTCATTCACACACATGTACTCTGTCTTACTGCGGCTAACCTTCATCCCTCTCCTTTCCAGGACAAACCTCCACCTCTCTAGCTTCTCCTCCACCTCTTCCCTACTCTCACTGCAGATCACAATGTCATCTGCAAACATCATAGTCCATGGAGATTCCTGTCTAACCTCGTCTGTCAGCCTGTCCATCACCATAGCGAACAAGAAGGGGCTCAGAGCTGATCCCTGATGCAGTCCCACCTCCACCTTGAACTCCTCTGTCACACCTACAGCACACCTCACCACTGTCTTACAGTCCTCATACATGTCCTGCACCGCTCTAACATACTTCTCTGCCACTCCAGACTTCCTCATACAATACCACAGTTCCTCTCTGGGCACCCTGTCATAAGCTTTCTCCAGATCTACAAAAACACAATGCAGCTCCCTCTGGCCTTCTCTGTACTTCTCTATCAACATCCTCAAAGCAAATACTGCATCTGTAGTACTCTTTTTTGGCATGAAACCATACTGCTGCTCACAAATGCTCACTTCTGCCCTTAGTCTAGCTTCCACTACTCTTTCCCATAACTTCATTGTATGGCTCATCAGCTTTATTCCTCTGTAGTTGCCACAACTCTGCACATCTCCCTTGTTCTTAAAAATGGGCACCAGCACACTTCTCCTCCACTCCTCAGGCATCTTCTCACTATCTAAGATCCTGTTGAACAACCCAGTCAGAAACTCTACTGCCACCTCTCCTAGACACTTCCAAACCTCTACAGGTATATCATCAGGACCGACTGCCTTTCCACTCTTCATCCTCTTCAGTGCTCTCCTCACTTCATCCTGGCTAATCTTTGCTACATCCTGGTCCACAACAGTCACCTCTTCTAGTCTTTGTTCTCTCTCATTTTCCACGTTCATCAACTCCTCAAAGTACTCTTTCCATCTTCCCATCACACTGCTGGCACCTGTCAATAGACTTCCATCCCTATCCTTAATCACCCTAATCTGCTGCACGTCCTTCCCATCTCTATCTCTCTGTCTTGCCAGCCTGTATAGATCAGTCTCTCCCTCTTTACTGTCCAATCTAGCATACAAGTCATCATAAGCTTCTTGTTTGGCCTTTGCTACCTCTACCTTCACCTTACGCTGTATCTCCCTGTACTCCTGTCTACTCTCCTCAGTCCTCTCAGTGTCCCACTTCTTCTTAGCTAACCTCTTTCTTTGTATACACTCCTGTACCTCCTCATTCCACCACCAAGTCTCCTTATCTACTTTCCTTCCAGATGACACACCAAATACTCTCCTACCTGTCTCCCTGATCACATTAGCTGTAGTTGTCCAGTCATCTGGAAGCACATCCTGACCACCCAGAGCCTGTCTTAACTCCTTCCTAAAGGTCATGCAACACTCTTCCTTTTTTAGCTTCCACCATTTCGTCTTCTGCTCTGTCTTTGTCCTCTTCATCTTCCTCACCACCAGAGTCATCCTACACACCACCATTCTATGCTGTTTGGCTACACTCTCGCCTACCACTACTTTGCAGTCACTGATCTCCTTCAGGTTACATCGTCTACACAAGATGTAGTCTACCTGTGTGCTCCTACCACCACTCTTATAGGTCACCCTATGTTCCTGCCTCTTCTGGAAGAAAGTATTCACTACAGCCATTTCCATCCTTTTTGCAAAGTCAACTACCATCTGTCCTTCTGCGTTCCTCTCCTGGATACCAAACCTGCCCATCACTTCCTCATCACCTCTGTTACCTGCACCAACATGTCCATTGAAGTCTGCACCGATGACAACTCTCTCACTTCTAGGTATGCTCTGCATCACTTCATCAAAGTCCAACCAGAATTTCTCCTTCTCCTCCAGCTCACATCCTACCTGTGGAGCATACCCACTAACAACATTGAACATCACACCTTCTATTTCTAGCTTCAGACTCATCACTCTATCCGACACTCTTTTTACCTCCAGGACATTCCTAACAAACTCCTCCTTCAAGATAACTCCTACTCCATTTCTCTTTCTATCTACACCATGATAGAACAACTTGAACCCTGCTCCTAAACTTCTAGCCTTGCTACCTTTCCACCTGGTCTCCTGGACACACAGTATGTCTACCTTCCTCCTCTGCATCATGTCGACCAACTCTCTACCTTTTCCTGTCATAGTTCCAACATTCAACGTCCCTACTCTTAGTCCTATACTCTTGGCGCTCCTCTTCTGTTTCTTCGTGCGAACGCACTTTCCTCCTCTCCTTCTTCGACCAACAGTAATCCAATTTCCACCGGCGCCCTGTAGGTCAACAGCGCCGATGGCGGTCGTTGTTAACCCGGGCCTCGACCGATCCGGTATGGAAGTCATATTATTATTATTATTACTATTATTATTATTATTATTATTATTATTATTATTATTATTCCCTATTGTCTTAATTTTCTTCAATGCATATTTTCCCTGTTTCTGTCTGTTCTTATATTTAATTGCTCCTGTATCATTTAAATTTCTCAGTTAGATCGATCGATCCATCCATCCATCCATCCATCCATCCATCCATACATCCATCCATCATCCACCCACCCACCCACCTACCTACCTACCTACCTACCTACCTATCTACATTATCCATCCACTTAAAACATTCTCGTCTTTTACATTTCCCAACAAAAGCTCAATAAATAGGATGGAGAATATCCTTTCGTGTTCACATCTACACCTCTGGAACATTTAAAGCCACCCTTGCTGTGAGAAGAAGAATTATTCAAAATAATTAGACAAAAAACATGTTTTCTTTTGACTAGATAGCACAGTGAGAAAAGTGAATAATTATATTTACTGTGTATTGATTATAATAATATCCAGAAGACGTAGAAAAAATCTTTTGGTGTGTTTTACTCCAGTGGGCCATAAAGTTTGAAGAAAAACACAAGACAAAGCCATTCATTTAGCTTTGCATCATCTGATTTCTATTAAAATATTAAAAAAAAGCATCCATAATGCACACACAGTCTCCCTGATGATTGTTTGACTCACTTGAGTTGCCAAGAGGACACGATTCACACGGATTCCCCCATCCCTGACCCAGTGAGCAGCAGCAGGACGCCTTGGACACACCTACTCCGATCTCATTGGAGCAGTCTAAGCTCTCTGATGCGTCGCCACGGGAACGTACATCCAGGTAGCAACTCCCAGAACGAGTGTCTGCAGGTGTTGGGGTAAGCAGGTGAGTTTGGTGATGAGGTTAGACTGTACAATAATAATGTGCGCAGAGAAATTATTAAGTCTCACCTACACAGCCCACCCGAGTGGGGTTGAGTTCGAAGTCAGCGGGGCAGTTACAGTGGTAGCTTCCAGGTATGTTAACACACACCCCATTGATACAGATAGTCGGGTCTGCACACTCATTGACATCTGAAAAAAAATAGTCTTTAAATTATCTTTTCCTTCATAAAAATAGAAGAATTCTCGGACACACAGTAAAGTTTTCCTCTGGGGAAATGAGAGCTGTTCATTTGTTTTAATTGGTTTTTGCACCATCTGTCAAATTTCCGCAGCACATTGGGGTAAAAAAAGAGCACCATTGGGACAGGTAGCTGGCCTTACCCGTGCAGTTGCCTCCACTTCGGTCCAGTTCATACCCAACGTTGCATTCACATCTAAAAAGTCCTGGGATATTCTTGCATCGTCCATTAACACAGATGTCAGAAAAGGTGCATTCGTCTATGTCTGTAAAAGAATGAAGGAAAGTGAGAATGAGAGAGTGAAGTGGGGGGTGGTGGTGGGGGTGTGTAGAGAGACCCAGCTGTGAGGGATTAGTGGATTATGGGATCATGGTGGAAAATTGGCAGCCAGCAATAGGAAGTGAAGGCCGCTCACCTCTGCAAAAGAATGACAGTTCTGGGGCGAAAAAAAATACCCAGACAGACACACACACACACACCCCACGATACAGCAGCCAGGGTTATGAATCTGTGCTCTTCCACATCATTAAATAGTGCACAAATCATGACTGTCCAGTCCTCCCTAAATTGAGACCGGGAGGACTGGACAGGTTATTTCAGGATCAACAAAATGAGGTCAGTCTGTTCATTCAGTTGAATCCAGCAATATCTTATCACTGGAAACACTGGTCTCAAACCATCATAAATGCACTCATATGTTGACCCCACAGTAGCTCAGCTCAGTATTTGACAAGATCCCCCAGAAATGTGATCTTACATCACCCTCATATGATGTCCACCCATACATTCAATTAAAGCGTCCTTAAAATGATCTACTGTCCTGTCGAGGCCTGGATAAAGCAAACCTGGATCAGTAGGACAACATCAAGGATTGAGATTCAGGGATATATCTGGAAGGTGGAGACAGAATAGAATAATAGAATAATTTCTCTGAATAGAAAAAAAAATTCTGGAGCAGTGGAAGCACATCATCTCCCTTAGAGGGATTTGCGTTTGGACTGTAGGGATAACACCATCATTTATGTAGCTATTGTGACTCAAAGTAGAGTCTCTAAAATATAAAACTTGTTCCCGTCTGCTATATTATTGTACCGCATGAGCAAAAGTCTACTGGAGATTTCCAGATATTGAATCTTGTCAATGACATTATAGTGTTTGCCTCATATTATGAGCTCAATTATGATCCAGGACTTTGTTTGGACTCAGTTCATTCCCTTTTGTTGTTCTTTCAGGAAAAACTCTCCCACAATGTTCCAAGATTGTTGTGTACATTTATTTGTTCAACACAACATTCCCAAAAAGTTATAGAGTTTTTATTTTTGTTCTTATTTACTCTTCGGGTGCTCATTTCACTAATCCCACAACTTTTATAAAGAATGTTTTTTCTTTAGAATTTTACATATCTTCAAATAACAATCTGAAAATTTTTGAGTCTAGTCTTGATAACATTATACTGAGGTTTCCTGTTGGTAATCATGCAGGCAGTAATTTAATTTCAAGAATTTTGAGCAAAAGAAGCAACTTTACCAAAATGGTCATATAGCATCTTTAAGCGCTAAGCACTATACAGTAGCTTATTAAGCTACTGTATATTTCAAAAACTTTACCCTGTATTTCCTGCTGGTAGCTTTCCAGATAAACCTCTCTGAGAAAAACATTCTGAAAACATTCTACAGACCACATGAACTAACTTTTTTCTTGTTATTTATTCCAATCCCTTGAGGTTCACTGTTGGTTCCCAATCTTGGCAACATTTTTCACAATAATTTTCTCAATTTTTACCACATGTAGCAAATTTCTTTAACATTTCAAAGTGTCACGACTAAAACGATGGGGATGTGAACTGAGGTGTAACAACTTTCTCACCATTTCATGCATTTTAAATTATACTACATTAAGAATTAGAGATGTCTCCACAGATATTAGACAAGAAAAACAAGCTAAGTTCATATTTGATGGAAATGTGTTTTTGAATGTCTTCATGACATTTAATTATTTCCCACCAAAGAAGTAAATAAGTCAGCCAAGAAAGATGTAAAAAAAAAAAAACCACTGTCTCTCTCACTGTCTCTCTTAATTGTTTTAGAAGTCTTAATTCTATCATATAAAGCATGTTTTAATATGAATTTGTGATCATGATCATGTGTGCATCTACTTTATGTTCTACAGGGACTACAAGGGTGTTTTTGCTCTGCAGCATTTTTAGGCAGCATTCCCACAACCTTCCTGGTTACAGGAATATAATAACCTTCCTGTCTTTGTTATACAAGGACAAATAAATTACTTTGACCCATGATCCATTGCTGTTATCAGTCCCTTCACAACTAAATCCACACAGATGCTAAGTCTATTGTGTATTTCTCATTTCCAAAATACTGCGTCATGAGTTCCATTTAAAGGCCCCATCTGTTCAGTTCGGTCGTGTCTCCAAACAGGAAAACAAACAACTGCTCACCAAGATAATACCAGACCTTTTGGAAACACTCAATATAGTTTTGAGCACCAATTCAGCAACACACACACACCACGTCTGGACGCAGGATGTTCAGCGTTGTGTTGTCTTACCCTCACAGGCCTTTCCATCAGGAGTGGGGATGAAGCCCATGTCGCATTCACAGCGGAAACCTCCCGGCATGTTCAGGCAGTGGCCGCTCTCACACAGGTTGCTGTTCTCAGCGCACTCATCGCTGTCTGTAGTGGTGATCACACACACACACACACACACACACACACACACACACACACACACACACACACACACACACACACACACACACACAATCCATGAAATAAATGCATCCTTTTGTGTATTAAAAAAGCTAAATTTCCTTGTGTGTGACCTGAGCAGTAGAATCCATCTCCAGAGAATCCATCCTTGCAGGAACATCTGTATGAGCCCATGGTGTTGTGACAATCAGCATTGTTGTTGCACATGTGTGTCCCGTTCAAACACTCATCAAGGTCTAAAAACACACAAAAATATCCAAAGCAATCGTTTGCAATCAGTTGGAAACTCCATTGTTAACATACAAAACACAAAAGAATCCATTGCTGTATCTTTTAAATCTTTTTTTTAATTTTGTGGCCATTGTTATTATACATTACCCAATGATAGGCTGAAATCTTTAAAATACTGGCTTATGATTTTTATTAATTTCCCTTAGGGGATCAATACAGTGCATAAAATTTAAAAAAAAAAAAAAAGATTTAATTATATTGTGCATAGCATACCATAGTCTTAAACAATAGATTTTTATTGGTTTTATTTTCAATGGTTTTGATTTTTTATGCATCATCATTTGCATTTAATATTTTTTTCTATCAATGCAACAGCTGAGCAGCCATTTAAACTCTAGTTACATCCTCAGACTCACCTGTGCATTTGAGGCCATCACCAATCCACCCTGGAGCACAGTTACATTTGAAGCTTCCAGCTGTGTTGGTGCAGGTAGCATGTCTGTCACAGTTATGAGCTCCAATCTCACATTCATTGATATCTGGGAAATAGGAAAAAAAACAGGTAAACAGCAAATAGATGTTTGTCTGACGGTTTAATGATGTGGGTCTGCCTGATGGTTCCCGGCATTAGAGAGCTGAATAAAGACAGCAGCAGGGGACGACAGAACAAAGCCTCCATGGGTCACTGTTTCCATCCATTCAGAGCAGAAGGCACAGAGACATTCTCCTGATCTCTGATTCTAATAGAATTCCTGCAGGGGTTTAATGAGCAGAGCCAGTTTCTGCTCTTTCATGGTGGAAGTGACTAGAAGAGTATAAAATACACCAGGAAGGAGAATGATCCTAATGGAAGGCTTGCTCTGTCTGAGCTACATTTTCTAAGGTTATTCTAGGTCACATGAGTCAAACTCATGGCCCGGGGGCCAAATGTGGCCCTTCACATCATTTAAAGTGGCCCGTGAGAGTATAAAAGGTCAAAGTGTCTAAAAAAATAGGTCAAAAGTGTGTTTCAACCAACAACTACATTTCCCACAATGCAGTAATGAAGTTCATTTTAACATTGACAAAACCATTTTGAACAAAGTTAACGTCCTAACTTGTGTTTGATGTTATTTTTCTTTATTCGTTGATAGTTTGATCCTTGATTGATGGAGTTCTGTGGGTTTAATAACCTGACAAATTAAAAGGATTTATGTTAGAACAGAGTAATAAGTAAACATATTTTTCTGTGTAACTGTAATGTTTATAACTTGAATAAGTAGTAAATTCAGCGTTATTTAACATTAAACATTAATTTTACATTACATTTAGTCACATCTAGCTCTTTGAGGACAGCCATTATGCTGATGTCCCCCCTCAGTGAAAATGAGTTTGACACCCCTGATCTATGGTGATGGTTTCCCTCAAAACCCACTTAGTCTCATAGATACTGCTCCTCTGTCATGGAGCTTTTATAACAGGCTTTTTTAAATACCTTTGTTTGGTTTTCACACTAGCCAACGTGTCAGATTTCAATTCAACCTTTCCAAAATTTTATTTCTTTAAAAATGTGATGTGGTCATACAGCAACTCTAAAAATACACATTCCTTCATGACAAAATCATTCTAATTATATTTGAACTCTGCCAATGAATAAAATGTTGATGTGTTCAGTAGTTGAAATAATGTGGTAATAAAAGGACCTTTATTTATGTACCAAATTATTGTATGCTGCACTAAGAGCTAATAAAACAAGAACAATTACTACTAAGGATTAAAGTGGTTATTATTAAATTACTGCTCAGGATAATGGAAAAAGGCAGAAATGATGACGACTGCTAATTAGAATAAAAAAAAACCATGCTGTGAAACTAGGGAGCAACACAATCCTGACCCTGATCTGGAGGTATTTAGCTCTGATAGACGGGTCCACGAACATCAACGACAGCCGTAAAATGAACTTGATCAAGATGTGACATCAGCCAATGACACACACTCCTCTTTAAGTCGGTCTATGCGTGGTAATCATTCAAAACATCGTCAATTACAGATCAGCGGTGCAGGTTTACAGTCGTCCTGAGGAGAGGGTACGGGGTATTTACACTTCATTTGATGACGGGGTTTATATGAGGGCTGGAGGCAAACAAATGTTCCTGGATTACAGACGGAATCAAAGATCGTTTCCCCCAAAGACTTTGATGACACAGACACACACACTTATCAACACACTCATGTGGAAACTTAAGATACAAACATGAGAGGAGCTTGTTTGTGGTCACAGAGGCCTGAGAGCTAATGTTTGACAGAGAGAGGAAAAGAAAGAATAAAAAAAGGAGAACAGAGAATTAAGTAGCAGTCTTTCAGCAGCTCTATTCTTTTCTAACATTTTTGAAGCACACAATTTCAATAATATTAATTATCAGCAGCCATAAATTGTGTAAAAATTCTTCCCACAACCGAGTATGTACGATAGAATCAAACATTATCTGTCGGAGGATATGATGACCACATCTTCCCGTTTTTATTTTGATAAATTCATATTACATGTTAGTCTCATCTCTTCTGTCTATAATGTATTTTGCACTACTCTTTCTCAGTAGCTTTACTTCTGTTAAACCTCTTATGGCGTAAAGTAACTATACATTAATATTATCTCATCCAGGACTGCAAACTAGCAAACACATGGACCTACAGTACCAGCAAATACATCACTTCCTAGTATTTTGTACTTTATAAAACTATGAAGCTATGCTTTCATTGTAGCATCCCCAACAGCAGCAGTGTTTGTGATGAGTCTAGACCAGTGGTCCCCAAACTACGGCCCGCGGGCCAGATGCGGCCCACCTCCACGTTTGGCATAGCCCCCTAAACTGTACCAGAAAAATACCTTATTTTTTATCTATTTCATAAATTGTGTGATTTATTTCATTACTAGCTACAGCTGTGATGAGTAAGCGTCAGAACGATTGTCATGATTTGGATTTGATTTGTTCTTTCTTGAATTAAGGTTTATGGTTTGCCTCCTTCTGATTTCTTGTTAGTTTACTGGTATTTTAGACATAGCCTGCAATTTGTTTTTTCTATGTTTTTGCCTGAGTTTGTCTTTTTTCTCTCTTTAAAAACCCTGAAATACATGTCCCGCTTTTTTCTTTGTCTTTTTGAAACTTGTTTTAGAATGAAACACAACACAAAAACAGTGATTCTCATGCAAGACTGAGCAAAACTAGTTAAAGTGAGGCAACCTGGCCTCAAGATTTGCATCCACAATGTAAGATAATTCTGATTAAAATGTGGAGATGAGTCACAAGCTTATTAAACCAAATGAGTAACTTTATGTCATGATATAGTTTAACAATATCTACCTTGTCCTTAAGTCATACAGGGAACATTGATGCAGAATTGGAACTCCTGAGCCTTTTTAACTGATTTGTTTTTAGAGTTATCTCCACATCATCTCAAATTGTTTGACTATTTTGTCATTTAGCTCTGATAAAGTCAACACACTTCATCCTGCGCCGTGATCTTTAAAGCTCAGACACGCCCTGTCTTGTAAACTCCACCAGTGCGTCTCCACCCAGTCCAAACTTTCCAGTACACATGCAAACACAGAAGAGTGCGAAAGTGTACATAAAAACACTCACACCCTCAGTTCTTAGTGTTTTAGAAATAAGGGGAGAAAATAATTTGTGTGGGAGATTCATCAACAGATGGATCAGATTTGGGCTTAATGCATGAAAACCGATGTGGTCAAATAAGGCAGTTTCACAATAGCGGCCAGTTTCATATACATGTTGCTTCTCAATGTATTTGAAAGGGATTGGTTCCAAAAAGAGTAGCAGGCTTTGTTCACATAACTATAACAAGAAACAAAGCCTGCCTGAGAGGAATTAGCATCTTGACTCTCTGGTATTCTGGGATTGGAATTCCAAACCTATGACTCAGACTCTGCTCTTTTCACTGCACTGCAGCCTTCTAAAAAAACACAGATAATATATTATAAGGACATTTTAATGGTATTAGAATGAGCAGGAGTGTCTGAAGGACTAATTTGGGATCAGAGAGTCTAGGACAGATGAGATGAAAACTCACCCCTGATCACAATCTTTCAAGTGGTCGTATAAATTAAACCAAACTCCGGCCGGGTAAGGAGTGGTTCCAAACTAGAGAAAGCTCTTCTTCCAGCCAGTCGGCTTTGTATTTATGTTCTTTGGGGCGATTTCGTGCAACAGAACCATTCCAAGCATCACGTAATGTTTAAATGATGTTAATGAAAGAGTAACAAAGGAATAAACAATGGTGCGATGTGATGCCCGCATCTGACACATGATAGCAATCTCACTGCTGCTGCTGCTGCTGCCGCTGCTGCCAGCAAATGTGAGCCGACGTTTCTATGGTTGTTTCTCATCAAGTCAGACAGAACGCAAAGCCGGAGCTGCTTCTGCATCATCATCTCACATCTATTTCTTTCACTTCTCCTTCTAAATCAGCATCACTGTGTTCTATAATGACAGGACGTTCTGTTGCGGGTGGTTGTTTCTTTGGCTCACCTGTGCAGCCTGTCGTTCCTTTGCGCACAGAGTACCCCAGGTCACAGTGACAAATGAAGGATCCCTTGGTGTTCTCACAGTTCCCGTTTAGACAGATGTTTGGGTTTAACTCGCACTCGTTCACATCTAGACAGGGAGGGGGGGAAAAGATTGAAAAATGGAACGAACAAGAATATTAATACGCTAAACACAGCTACAATAAAGGGAACGTTTATGACGATGAATAAAGCAGAATTAGCAGCTGTTGATTCAGCCTGCCAAAGTGGTTTTGATAAGATGTAATCATAAGCTGTATTGAAGCCATAAAAAATGTGTTTACTTTAATTAATACAGCAATAGCAGAGTATGTGTTTGTGCAGATCCATTTAGAGGACCTTCTATCATGGATGTCAGACTTTTTGTTTCTGTCTAAATGTCACATATTCCTCCCTTCCTCATACGAGCCAAGACAACAACGAATGTCTTATAAATAAACAAAAAACAACATTTCTCTCTGTTCTGTCACACACACACTATAACAGAAGTGAGTCAACAGTCTCATGGCTTGTGTTACGGTCTGTGTTGTCAGAATGTCTGGAGCTGAAGCGTTTTTAAGTGAATATAATGTTCATGCATCACCAAGGCAAGTCTTCATATCCTCAGATGACATGAAGCCGTCGAAGCACAGGCACTGGTACGTCCCCGGGTTGTTGGTACACTGGCCCCCGTCACAGATGTCTGGACTCTCCTCACACTCATCAATATCTGAGGAGTGATGACACAAGAGGCAGGAAAGTGGATCAAGAGCAAGATGGGAGTAGACGATGTGCAGTGGACAGAATGAAGTGTTCTCAATGCACCTGCTGCAGATTTATTATTTGGCTTCATGCAGCCTTTCTATACAGGAAAACACAAGGTTCACTTTATCACCCATAATGAAGCAAAGTCACTTCAGGACAGACTGTGTGGACAAAAGTGACAAGCAATTTTTAAAAGAACGTACACTGACTTACTTAGGCACAGTATTTACTTTGGATCAACACTATATGTCACATAGGACCGGTTAATATGATGTGTCAGCTGAGGTTTCTATAGTTATAGCTCTATAATATTTTGGTGAATTACCTATTTATACTTGGATATAAATATCCAAGTATATCCAAGTGGATAGTTTAAGATGTATGCGTTTATAATGATGGAGCTGTATGTTGTCTGTTTCCATGCTTAATAATCTAATAAAATGTTGCAGCAGATTAATAAATTGGATTTTTTTACACAGACTAGGTAGTTTTTGACAATTCTAGATTTGATGTAAAAATTGGGGGAAAAAAAACCCTACCAAATATCAAATTAAGACACTTAAGAACACAAAATGAAAACCCATGGATGGTTGGTTATCAAACACGTTTGGGTGTTTCTTTAAGGATTGCATTTGTCATGGATCAGATAACAAGCACTTCTGTTCATGATATTCTATATGTACTGGAAAGCCAATCATCTACTGAATGTCTCTCATTTGTATTTGTAAATGGTTTTGAAAGGGAAATGGTGAGAAAAGAACTAATATATACAACATGTAAAAAATGACATGGAATTAGAGTATCATCTGCATAGAACCGAGTTTGAAAATGGTCGTGTTCCTTTGCTCCAGATAAACTAGCATGGTAGGGTCGTCACCGATGGAAACTTTGGGTTCATGATTTTTAATTTCTAAGTGCCTCAAGTGTTTCAGAAATTTTTTTTTAAAAAAGATTAATTCTGATGCTAAACAATGCTATGTTGCTACGTACCAGTGCAGCTCCTCAGGTCGGGCATCAGGGCGTACCCACTGTGGCAGCTGCATTCGTAGCTGCCCTCGGAGTTGGTGCAGAAAGTCTCACAGCCTCCATTCTCAATGGTGCACTCATCGATGTCTATGAGGAAGACGAGCACCCCGTCGTAAATACATCAGTTCAAACCAAATGAACGTTGCTGAGAGGAAACAGCTTGTCGTTCCATACGCACCCACACAGTCCAGCCTGTTCTCAGTTGATTTGTATCCCGTGTCACAGCTGCACTGGTAGCGGCCAATCATGTTGATGCACTGACCGTTCCTGCAGAGCCGGTCACTCAACTCACACTCATTGATATCTGTGAGAAAATAAAGACACAAGGTTTAAAGCTAAAGACACATCAGATCAGAATCTCATTGCTGATTATTTTGCTCAGTATTATCTTGATTGATTGATAATCCTGATGAATTCAAGATCAAAGATTAATAAATATGTTTGCATTGTACTCATCTCTCTGGAATTTGACATAGAAGTTCAGAACTTGTTTCCTTCAGAGATAATTAGGACTATTGTCTTAGAGGAGATGGGGAGGGTCGGTTTCAGCCATGCTTTCATTACTTTTATAGCTTTATGGTAGTAATAAAGAAAATAAATGAGCTTTAGGAGAAGTGATTGAGCATTAGGTCACTGGCTAAATCCTGTCTGATGTCATGGAAAGACACCAAGTGATTAATGTGAGATTAGCTCAATGAGAGACTACAGCAGGAATGGGGATCTTTTCCTGTCAACCAGGTGCTAACAACCAGAGACTGAGCATCATTAGAGACTCTGTCAGTGATCCAATGAGAAGCAGATATGACCTCTAAATGATGCTGCTCTCGAAATGTAGAAATTCCACATTAAAATGACCTAAAAAAGTAAAATATACAATATATAATCAAAGAAATAGACAGTATTTCAGAGATGAATGCATTTACAATAAAAGAACTATTAGTCAACCCATGAGGAAAATACAAACTGTGCACACAATGGAATTGAACCCAGAACCTTCTTTCTCAATTTCTCATTTCTTTTTTATCTTATTTTATGCGCACGCAACAAAGCAAACACTCCTTTGAAGTTTATCCATTAAACTGTCTGCTACGTGAGATCATCTCCGCTCTCATGTCGTATTTTCACACTTTGTGTTTCATCTTTCAGGACAACAGAGAAAAATCTGTCTGCCACACGTACGTATTTACATGGTCAGAAAGAAGAAAACATGGCTCACCCAGACAGGCTGAACCGTCGGGGGCGATTTCGTGTCCTTCGGGGCAGGCGCACTGGAAGCTGCCCTCCGTATTCACGCATTCACCTCCACGGCACAGCAGGGGGTTCCTCTCACATTCATCGATGTCTGAACACACATTTAAAGAACACACAGTTAGTCTTGTTCTTTTTTCTTTTTGTCATTTATTTTTTAGCCACTCATAATTTAAATCCAGCTCAGATAATTTCTATCCCTGGGTGCAAATTTTGTTTTGCTAATTTGGGTCTAACGGTGGCTTTAGGCTGACAAAAGTATTGAGACTTTCCATTTTTTGTGTAAGGTTTCCTCAATAATTTAACCAAATGGCGTCAAAATGTGGACCGTAACAGAAATAGATCATTAATATTTTTACTGATGGTCAAACATTGCATATAAACATATTTTTTGCAACTCACATGTAGGTCAAGTGTCTGAAAAAACACAATCTGTTAGAGTTGATGAAAGTGTGACATCATTTGGGCTGTGGGGATTACATTCTTTCAGCTCTCTCTCTCTCTCTCTCTCTCTCTCTCTCACACACACACACGCCCACACACACACAGACACACACACACACACACACGCACAAATACATACAGTGGTACCTCTACTTACGAATGTCTCTACTTACAAAATTTTCTACTTACGAAATTTCTCAGCAGGAAAATATTGCCTCTAGTTACGACAGAAATTTCGACTTACGTAAGGCAAAAATACAGTATCGGCTGATACTTGCAGCTCCCACAGGTTCCTGAACGCAACATTCTCATAGCTGCTCTGCCATTAGCACTTACCTACTATCTTCCTGGCATCCCATTGGCTAAGAAGGACCTCTGTGTGGAGCTAGATCGGTGTTTATGCAGCGTCCTCGTCATTCAGCTCTAGACCCGTGAGGTGTTCTGATAGTTTTGCGCAAATATACTGTATTAACTTTTGGAGTATTCACTATGGACCCCAAGAAAGTGACGGAGAAAAGAGGAAAAGAAAAGACAAAGAAAAGACTTTTTTGTCCATACAAACAAAGCAAGAGATCATAGAAAAGCATGAAAATGGGATGCGTTTGGTTGATCTCGCCAAAGAATATGGCCGTAATGCATCTACAATCGCCATGTTATTAAAACAAAAGGAAGTTTAAGGAGTTTAAGGCATCGCGTGGGTGGTTGGAAAAGCTCAAAAGGAGGACTGGAATTCACTCTGTTTTCCGGCATCGTGAGATAGGAGCGCATGAACCAAAGAGAGCAAAAAACAATGAGGACAGTACTTAAAAGGTAAATGACCGTTATTATTATTCTTTACTCTATTCTTTGTTTTTTACGTTATGCACAAACGCTCATTTATTGTGTAATAATCTAATTGTTACATGTATTTGTTACATGTTTTAATGCATTTTCATGCATTATAAAATATTTATGTCGGAATTTTTGGGGGCTTGGAACGGATTAGGGCATTTGCATGGAAAATGCGTCTCTACTTACAAAATTTTCTACTTACGTAATTTCTTCCGGAACAAATTAATTTCGTAAGTAGAGGTACCACTGTACAAATGCATTCAAACTGGAAATTTCAGATTACTTCAGGCATGTGAACAGAACGTTCCAGGTCTGTTATGTTCCCCCAAAACATCTCACCCAGAGTTTACGGCCCAGGAGGGAACACGGGGGAGCTGGCTGGCTTGTGACTGGCGCTGGGGTTTTCTTGGCAGCCCTTCCCTATACTTTGGGACCTTTATAGGTTGGAAAAGCTCTCTGCTGTCACATCTCCAACTTGTAAAGAGATCAACTTTCTTACACATATCCTAAAAGCCTAAATTATTTCATATGGAAGAATGCCTGTCTCTACTTGGAACTGCACCAAAGGATGACAAGCTGAGAATGGGATGCGATGTGTGCATCTGTGAGGATTTGTCACTCACCCATGCAGTTTTTCATCATCATGAAACCACTTTCATAACCTTCGAAGCACTCGCATTCAAAATCTCCAGCGGTGTTGACACACCTCCCTTGACCACAGAGGTCCGGAGAGATGCGGCACTCATCGATGTCTGCAAGAAAAGAATGAAGCAAAAATCAGAGAATCAGAGTCTTTATTTGTCATGCTGACACACGTTTTCACATATGACAGTACGAAATACGTCTCTGAAGGTCCCAGTAAGCCCGGTCAATAAATAAGATAAATAAGATAAGTTAGGAAAAAAAGGGGTTAAAAATGTAAGATAAATAAGAGAACGGAGAAAAGTTAAGAATGCACACAATGTATAATTTCTCTTTAGAACTAAACTGAAACAGTAAACTCAGATTCTCATTAATAGTGATGGAATGTGTTTAACCCTAAACTTGACTCAATATCTGAGATACACACATTCATTCACTTATAAGAGGACCAATGTCCAGATGTTGATCAATGATGTTGTACAGTATATCACACTCACAATACCACCCCATTTCTAATTATCATCCCCATTTTAAATGTAAGATCTCCACTGCTGCTGTTATGAAATGGACTTTATGAAATTAAAGCTACATTCCAATTAAATAAGTCTGTAAGTCAATTTCAACTTATTACATCAAGTTACTGATTCTCCATTTCAGGGAAAGAGTGTTATGACATCCTGATTAAATAAATCTAATCTGTTCAAATTTAAAGTCCGGTAATTTTATGGTGAATAATGTCTGACACAATTCTGTGTTAATAGCAATAAAGAAATTCAAATTAAATTAAATATAATATAATTAAATATGGAGACATTTAGTATGGCCAGATTTTTTTTTTATTTTGGGTGATATAATGATGTTAGTTGAGTGATCAATTAAGAAATACATTTTCCTTAAAATAATAAGTTAAGATAATTATAGTGAATTACATAAGTAATTAATCATTATAAATGAATACATCAAATAAAAATAATTAGATCCATTTCTTAAAGAACTAATCTTTGAGTGCAGCCCTACATTAGGATTTGTGGATATAGAAACAGGGTTGCAGGTTTTGTCTAATAAGGCTTTAATTTAAGTTATAATGTAAACATTTTGATCACCCGACACCGTACCCTGTAGTTTAATTGAACGTTTGTCTAGAAACCTGCACGGAACAAAATCAGAGGTCAAGAAATCAGTCCATTGTGAATAATGACCTTGAAAACCAGCAAAAAGGTAGATATAGTTTCATGTGCAGATTTCAAGTTTTCTGACAAAGAAATTGAACACCAGAGTTAGAAACAGACAAGGTCAATAGCAGAATTCAATGAAGTTAAGGTATGCAATATAAGTGTAAGACAAAGAAAGTATAAAATGCACAAAGTATTTAACCAAAGGTTAGTGCATGAAAGAGAGGCTATAAAATGAGATTAAGAGGTGAATTTAAGGATGATTTAAGCAGCCTTAGCTCTTCAAGCAGATTTTTATAAAGTCAAAAGCTGAAGGCTTGATCCCCTTTGAACTGAATCCAGATTTTGAAACACTCAGTACAAAGACATTGGACTGGGATCTCATTCATATGGGGTTAAAAGGTCCCAAATATCATTTACTTACTTACTTATTTTATTTCATGTATTCATAAATTATGTCAAAAAGGGCATTTAAAGCTAAAATAACGTGTGCTCATTTCAACAGAACAATGATGTGGCTAATCAGACTACAGGGAGCCAGACTCCTATTAGACGGCATGAGCTGCATGTAGGCAGTGGTTTTTACATCACTTTACTGTAATTACAGTTGGCAGAGGGATTCAGAGAGGGGGAGTGATAAACAGTGTTAAGACTTGTAAATACCAAATGGAGCTGAGATATTCTCAAAGTTGACATTGATTCATTCCAGTTAAAATGGAACCTATACGTATACTGTATGAACGCAGCACGACTGTGATTACGCCTAGCGTAATGTGTAGATTATTATTATTAACTTTGTAATTTTATTTATTTAGTGGCAAAAAAATGACATGATAAAAAAAATATCTGAGTCTGTGGAAGATGTTCATGTTTTTGCATTCATTTACCCATCTAGCCCCACATGTTTAAATGTAGTTTGAATGGTCCAACCAAGCAAAATATTAATCTTATTGTTTACTATGTCTTTTCTGTCATTTTTTAAAATTAATTAATGAGTTACTTAGTTTGGTTTAATCAATTTCTGCTAAATTCTGTAACATCCACATTATATAAATCAGTGAAAAGCACCAAGGCCTCACACTTCAGAAACTTGAATCAATAGATGTTTGACATTTTTACTTGAAAAATAAAGGTTGTATCAATTATTGTTATTATTAAAGTTGTTTATGAATATCATGACCTTGAAAAGAACTTTAAGCTTTAAATTAATACTACTCACCGGTGCAGTTCCTCTCATCAAAGTCCAGAGCATAGCCGTTGTCACAGCGACAACGGAAGCTGCCGATGGTGTTTCTACACCTTCCGTTGGAGCACAACGTGTTGATCATCCTGCATTCATTGATATCTGCGTTACAGAGCAGAGGGATGAACACAGGTTAGAAACCACTGATGAAATAACTCAAATCTATAGAGGGTGGGTGCATTACCTTTGAGAAAGGGTCTGCCATTAATGAAGTCCCCCCTGTGAGAGAAACCCGGGCCACGAGGACAGAGCTGGGTGTACTCTGGAGTGCCTTTCTCTGGACATTCATCACATTCAGGCCCCCAGGCGACACCCACTGAGCAGCAACAGGCGTCCACACGGTGCCTCCCTGAGATAGGGGCCCCACAGCGCTCATCCTCATGGGTGAGGTAGCACTGCTCAGTACGCAGGTCTAGAAGAAAGATTTACACAACCATGTGACAGTATAAAGTTACACATCAACGAAGAGATGTAGAGACTCCTAAACCTACGGCACACCCACCAATGCACATCCTGCCACTGACATCAACAGTCATTCCTGGGGGGCACTGGCAGAAGAAGGAGCCTGGAGTGTTGATGCACTTTCCATTGATGCAAACTCCAGGAAACACCTGACACTCATCCACATCTGTCAGCCAGCAGAGAAAGAACAACATCACAAACTGGATCAGGGCTTCACATTGTGGGTAAAATGATGAATTCCTGGATCCACATGGAAGGAAAGCAGATCTTACCTTCACAGTCATTTCCTCTGACTCGAGCAAACCCTTTTCCGCAGATGGAATCTGACAAAACAATGATACAACACAGTGTTAAAAAGTCTTTATCTCTGTATGAGCAGCAGTGGATTTCATCCCAGTATTTTTTCTATTTCTCATTCTACAACAAATTCAACTAGAGAAATTTTTGCTTCATCCCAACATTGATTCTTTTGATTCCATAATAAAAATTGAAGACAACCATAATTACCAGATACGAGTGACATATAGATTTGAGTGTCATCTGCATAGTGATGATAGGCTATTTTTCCATTATGTAAAAAGGGAAGAAATTAAGTGTAAAATTGTAACAGGGCAAGTCCTAAGATAGACCCTTGCAGACACAAAGTTCAGCACCTTTATGAGTGTAGTTTGTGCTGACCAGGGTGATATCCAGTGACGTGCGGTCAGGGGAGGCAGGTGAGGCACAGCCTCACCTGCCATCATGAAAGAAAAAAATGGAAAATGGAATGAATAAATTAAATACTAATATTTATCCAGCAATGTGTACTATAAACTTATTTTCCATTTAACGTCACCAATTTTAGGTTATTTTTACTCAAAATCGCTGAATTTTCACATTTTCCGCTGAAATACAGAGCAGAGACCTGCGATGAGGCACCAGCCAACAGAGCCTCACCATGAATTGCGCAGTAGCTCAGATAGCTGTGCTGGTATGCTATACAGTGAGACCGTAATGCAATCTATATGTCGCTATTAAAATGTTCAAACATGTTTGCTCTATAAACTAAATTCCCGTAATTTAGCTAATGTATATAATGTACAGTGTTTTTGTGTCAACAGCTGTATGTGTGTATCGTCTTTCTTGAGTTGAGCGGTCCTGAAACCGCTGTTAAAAGGCACGAGGTGAGGCACAAAAATACCCGGCCTCATCAATAGGGGGCGCTGGTGATCCCAGGGATTCGTCTTGGGACTCCTCAGCCGAAGAAGAAGTGAATGCAGGCTACGATCTACATTAAGTCAAATGCAGCAATTTTTTTTTTCCGCTCGCCTATTCAAATGGAGGATTAAATATTACAAACTGAAGGAAGATACGGAAAGTTCTACAAACAAGTTATTGATGCGTTTGTTCATAGGGAGCGGCGCATGAACTTCATTTACAAGTAAACCTGACATTAACAGGTAGGTAACAACATTACGTTTTTTTAATCAAATATGCTTATTTGTGTGTCACAGTTTGTATGTGTAAATAATTCTGCAATGAGACTTTAACATAACACACTCACTGTTGCTAATTAAATGGTGAATAAGCTACACTGTAGGTTCCTATTTTTGTAAATCTGATCACGTGATCATGATGACGTTGGTGCCTCACCAGCCATGAACTTCACCGCACGTCACTGGTGATATCAAAAGTAAAATATATCAAAAGTATTCTTCATTGTAAAAAAACAAAAAGTAAGTTGTTTGTCAAAACCTTTTCTAAAATCTCACCTTTTTCACATTTGGCACAAGGACTGTTCCAGGCTTCTCCCAGTGTAGCACAGCAATGAGACTTCAATGTAGCCCCATTGATATTGACCTCACAGTGATTATTGATGTATTTAAGCCAGCAGGTGCTCTTAGTAGTCTCTATAAAGTAAAAGAAATCTTACAGTTACAAGACTTTCAGTCATAGAATGAAATAAGATGTTGATCAGCACAGGCCTGTTGTCTTGTCATGTAATTCATGTCCATTAGTAAACTAAAAGATGTGAACTAAAAGTCTTGTGTGGACAACAAGTAGTTTTAACTTTACACAAGCATATTTTCCATTTCAAAGCAAATGCTCATTTCCTTAAAATAATTGTACAGCAATTGAACTTTTTGTTTTCTTCACATTTATTTTTTTGAATCAGCTGAAATGAAATTATATTATGTCATATTTCTATCAACTCGCTGTATGTTGAATAAAGAACATACTGTTTATTACATCCCGTGAAGTGGTGACGTATTGTAATTGTCAATGTTTGTGTGTTCATGTGTTCGTCCACCAAATATCTTCACAACCGTTGCAGATAGAAAGATGAAACAAAAAGCACATTACTCGGGCAGCAAAGGGGATGAAAATGAAATGATGACCTTGACCTTGAGAAAACAAGATCAAAATCAAATTTAAATTTAGGTACATTTTTTTGCACTAATCTCAGAAACCTGATAGGATAGAAAGATGAAACAAAAGGCGTTATATTCAGGGAGGCAAGAGGATGAAAATTAGATCACAACCTTGACCTTGAAAAAGTAGGTCAAGGTCAAATTTTCACTTTTATACCTTTTTAGGTACACATCTCTGAAACCCGATGAGATATAATCACAAAATAAAAAGCAACATTTTCAGGAAGCCAGAGGCACAAAAATGTGTAGGTCAGGGTAAAATTTTGAATTCAGGGGTGTCTCAGTCTGCCTTGTTCAAGTACTGTTTTGTACTTTGGGTAATGCCTTGGGGGTAATTTTGCCAAGACATTTTCCAAATGCAATCAAATATTGGAATACTCTTGAAGTTCTTGAAGCTCTAAAAAGGATTTTTAACAATGGAGTCCTGATAAATATCCACTCACCTATACACTCCAGTCCAGTGCTGTCCAGCGTACTCCCCACAGAACACAAACAAACAAATGACCCTTGGCTGTTCTTACAGTCTCCGTTAATACAGGGGTTAGATTTACACTCATCCACATCTGAGGGCGACAAAAGCAAACATCCCCTATCTTATCAGTATGATACAGCAGGAATGGGACATACAGTGATGAAGTTGTACTGTGTGAACATCACCTTCACAGATATCTTTTTGAGGATTAAACACGTATCCTTTGGGACACTGACAGGTGAAACTGCCTGGCGTGTTCCTGCACAAACCGTTATCACACAGCAGCCTGTTCATCAAACACTCATCAATATCTGTGGACAGACATACAAAGTGACTTTCCTCACACTGGCTGCTGATGTAAGGACAGCATGTGTTCAGTTTCATCGCATTTGACCTACCAACACAGTTTTTGCCCGTTAGGTCGACTTCAAAGCCTTCATTGCAAGTGCATTTGTACGTCCGCAACATATTTTCACACACCCCATTCTGGCAAATATCAGGGTCCAGAGCGCACTCATTGATATCTGAGAAGGCAGAGAACACCCTGTTAAACATCACAACGAGAAAAAAAAAAAGAAATAACCCATTTCATTTTTTTACAGCTGTGTTTTTTTTTTTTTGCAAGCTGTCCTTTTTGAACAGAAACACACTCGATTAGTTTGCATTCATTACCTCTTCCATCACCGGTTATGCCCTGGCCGTTGGGGCACAGAGCCAAGAAGTCAGCTGCGAAAAAAAAACAAAAAACACACAAATACACTTTGTGAAAAAAAAAAAGAAGTAACAGCGTTTTGGGAAAATATCTCACTTGCCAAAATTCAAGTTATCTCAAAAGAAAATATTTGAAAAAAACATGTCATTACTGTTTTCCATGCTTTCTTATTTAGCTTGGATGTATATAAAACGGTCCCCATAATAGAAAGCCTCTCTGGTTTATTTCAATATAGAAACTTTAATTGGCATGACTTTATGACTTTGCGTGTGTGTGTGTGCGAGTGTGTGTTTGCATCTGGTGATTTCGTCACTGGTTTTCTGTCATGTGAACATAAGCTGTTATGTCAGGGAAGACTGCGTATTAAATTATTAAATGGAGTCATGCTGAATATGACAGGTGTGTTTCCGATTAAATACAGGCTGTGTGTGTGTGTGTGTGTGTGTGTGTGTGTGTGTGTGTGTGTGTGTGTGTGTGTGTGTGTGTGTGTGTGTGTGTGTGTGTGTGTGTGTGCGCCAGGCAGCAGGAGATGACTCTGTATGCACACAGGGTGGAACAATTTGAATATCCTTACCAGAGCTCTGTGGTGGGCAAGGTTGGCAGGGTTCTCCGTAGGCGTACTCGGTGCTGGCACAGCAGCACTCCGACTTGGTCACAGCTCCAAATAACGGTCGAACACATTGCCCCCGTGTGTAACCACCATAGCATGAACTTCGCATATGCGTGTCTGTTACAGACAAAATCATAGAGACATGTATCAGAAACAGAAATTGTGAAGATTGTGCAAAACAGAGACAAAGGGAGGCAAAAGTCCACAGCTCCAACACACAACAAGGGAACAACTGAAACAAAGATTGCTCTCTTGCCATAATATTGACGGATATGAAGCATTCTCCTGTGCTGATATCAACCTGACAAAAACTCATCCTGACTGAACAACAGCAATCCTCTACACAATACACAAAGAGAAGTCAGTTGGGCAATGGAAGAATGTCGAAAAATAAAGCCTGAACACATTGACTCTCTGAATGTCAGTCCAGAGGAATGGAGGCAAAGTTTATCAGGACTGATCAACAAATGTCCAAATATGGTCAGTGTCAGTTATTATCTTCTGAATCAGGGGGGTCAAACTCATTTTCACTGAGGGCCACATCAGCATCATGGCTGTAATCAAAGGGCCAGATGTAACTAATAAATGTAACTAAATGTAACTCAATGTAATGTAACATAATTGTAACTACTACTTAATGTTAAATAACTCTGAATTTGTTGCTTATTCAAGTTACAAACATTACATTTGCACAGAAAAAACACGTTTGTTTATAACATAAATCCTTTTAATTTGTCAGATTATTAAACCCACAGAACTCCATCAATCAAGGATCAAACTATCAATGAATAAAGAAAAATAACATCAAACACAAGTTAGGACATTAACTTTGTTCAAAACCTTTTTGTCAGAGTTAAAATGGGCTGAATTACTGCATTGTGGGAAATGTAGTTTTGGGTCAAAGCACACTTTTGACCTTTTTTTTTTTTAGACACTCTGACCTTTTATGCTCTTGTGGGCCACATAAAATAATGTGGAGGGCCACATTCGGCCCCCGGGCCTTGAGTTTGACACATGTATTCGAAGCTCTAAGAAAATGTAAAGCTGTGACATGACAACAAAAATTCTACTCCTTTTTTTTTTTTTTTACAGTTATTTTTTTCTTTTTTTCTTTTCAGAAACACAGAAAAATCTTTTTCATCTTCCAATAATTTTCTTTCAAAGCTTTGTCCGGTCACGGGTGAGTGAAAAAGATATGTAAACTCCTGTTTGAGAATCCACCAGAAAATGAAGTCTTTAAATTAAAAATTAAAAAAGAAAGATAATAATTTTTGTGTATTTTTTGCAACAACAAAAAGAAAACCATGCAGAAAATCATCACCATTCCTGCAAACAGAGAAATAAACTCACCAACACAAACTCGTCCATCGAGGCCCACGGCCATCCCAGCCATACATTCACAGCGAAACGACCCCTCCGTGTTGACACAGTGCCCGTTCATGCACATGCCTGGCGTCTCACACTCATCGATATCTAAAAACAGACACAACAACACGTCCTCATACAATTGTCGTCGCACAATGAACAAAGTTAAGGGACAAATCTATTCGAATAAACTCATTTCCTGCTGAATCGAGTCCTCAAGCACTTGATTCATTACCAGATACAGCTGCGCAGTTTCACTTTTATGACCTCAGCTAAGAAAACATTCTTTGCCTTTCCCCTTCATCCCATCAGCATGCTACAATAATTAGAAAATGAGCTTAAACAATGATGCTGCATATAAGTGTCTGTTTACACTTGTGTGTTCATTCTGTCTGGGTGTGCTGGGACACAGAGAGAGACGATGAGGCCCCAGGGCCCCTCCAGACCACACATTTTATTAATGACGACATATATCACCACACTTCACCCACACCCTGTCTTATTTATTTGTTCTGCTATGATTAAATGAGGTCAGTGTCTCGGAGATCTATATCTGAAGCCATGTGGCTGCAGGTCACACACTGAAAAGGCCGTTCTTTACCCTCAGCTTTGTGCTCTAAACATGACATTGATTTAATTCATATTTGATGTTGCAGCTAATTCCCCCCATAAAGTATCTCATGGAGCCCATTTCCATTTCGACTCATACATCTGGCCTCTGAATCCATCCTGTTCAGCTATGGAATGTTTTTAGAAATACCAGAAAAAGGTCAAATGTCTAGAACTCAAATAGAAACACTTTCTTTTGGTACAGGCCAAAAGAAAAAAGCCTGTAAAAGTGATGTAAAAAATGTTTGAGCTTCCTGACAAACACACCTACACACATTCGTCCACTGCTGTCCAGCAGGAACCCGGGTTTACAGATGCATTTGAAGCTGCCGTCTTCATTGATACACAGTCCGTTGAGGCACATGTTCCTGATCAGACACTCGTCCTGGTCTGTGAATGCAAGCAAATAAACTACCTATAAAAAGGTTAAAATCACAAACTGGTGGTCCTGAATCATTTTGGGAATAAAAGCACACACTGGGAAGCTGATCGCTCACTTCTCAGCATGTCTGTGTGTGAGCGATCAGCTCACATACATTCCAAAAACCAAAAGCAGAAGACAAATCAGAAGAAACATCGAAATTTTGGTCTCCATGCTAAAACTTCTAGGATTAAATTACTGTATACAAAAGAAAATATAAGGGGTTTATAGCTGTTATGAATGTTGACACCTCCAATAACATGCTTTAAGAAGTTTCTGGAACCATTGGACAGTTAAACAAGTATTCTGCCTCCTCAATATATCAAGACTTTTTGAAAAGTATGAATTTTTTAAGATAAATTGTTAGATGTGAGGTAAGTATTACTATTTAAATCCTTTGGAAAAAAGTCGGCTGAAATACAAATGAAATAAAACATTTATAATTATGTATTTTCACAGTGTGGCTACAAAGCTTATTACAGTTATTATTACAAGCTTATTACAGTTTGTTTTGCAAATCCTGAGGTTTCCCAACTTTGTATGACTATCAATATGACAAGAAAGAATAGAGCTCTGAAAAAACTTTAAGAAGGCAGCTGGATAATCTAATATATCTAGTGATGCAAGTAAACTTAAATGACGCTGTGAAACAAAAGGTGAATATTTACATTTGATGTGAACACACCATTACAGCTCATGTCTTTTTTAAATTATTTTAATAGTTTTTTTAAATGTTAAAATGTTAAATGTGAAAAACCTACTTGGTTTAAAACCTAGCTAGTTAGTTTCTACTAACTAACTAGGTTTTAAACTAACGAAACTACCTATGTTTGGAACAAACTAGGTTTTGAACTAACTCACTGGGTTTTGAACTTACTAGGTTTTAACATAGCAAGTTTTTCAACCAACTAGGTTTTTAAACTAGGTTTTGAATCAACACCCTAGGTTTTCAACTAACTGTGTTTTTAAACTGACTAGTTTTTGAACTAAATAAGTAGTTTTTTAAATTAACTAGGTTTTGATAGAAATAACTAACTAGGTTTTAAACTAAGTAGTTTCTGAACTAACTTACTAACTAATTAACTGAACCATTAGGTTTTGATATTTATATCAAAACCTGATAGTTTATTTATATTTATGTTATTATTTAATTATTATTTACATTTATTGGTTATGTTTATACTGTTTATGTTTACTTTGTATGTTTTATACCTATCCTGCTTTATGTGCTTTCAATCGCCCCTTGGGAACTAATAAAGATTTTTTTTTTAACTGAATGTTACTAAACATCATTGGTTTGAAATCCTATCATGTATTATTCATAACCATGACACATTCTATGCATACATTCCCTCCATAAACACAGACGCTAGACCCTGACAGACCTTGACAGTTCTTTCCGTCTGCTGAAATCTCAAAGCCGGCGTTGCAGACGCAGTGGAAGCTGCCCTCAGTGTTCACACACCGGCCGTTGTTGCAGATACGACCATTGGCCAAACACTCATCCAGATCTGACGCAAACAGAAGACACATTGAACACATTGAGCTGCACATCCTCTTGTGCGTTAGCCTGAAAAGTATGTGTGTGTGTGTGTGTGTGTGTGTGTGTGTGTGTGTGTGTGTGTGTGTGTGTGTGTGTGTGAATGCAAAACCTCTGCACTCTGTCCTGGTGGCTGTGGTTTGGAATCCAGCAGGACACTGACAGATATAAGACCCAGGTGTGTTCACACAATCTCCATGTGCACACGGGGTTCTCTCACATTCATCATCATCTGGAAGACAAACGTATCGCTCATCGATATTCTTCACCTTCATGTTGATGAAGCTCGTTCCTCACCCCATCAGAAACTTACCGATGCATTCTCCTCTTCGATCTGACCTGAAGCCCATGTTGCACTCGCAGCGATACCCGATCCCAGGCATAGGGATGCATCTGCCATTCAGGCACAGGTTACGGTACGCCTGGCACATGTTGGTGATGTTTTGAGTTTGGATAACAAAAGGACCTGTCAGAAAGAGTGACATAAATGTATAAGATTATATAATAAGGTAAATGTATAAGATAAATGGAATATTCTACTTTTTCTTTGTAATTCTTGCTTAAGCAAGGATTTCGTATTGGCTACTCAATCTGCTGACATCATTTGGTCTACAAACATGCAAGACTGTTTTCTTTGAGGACATTTTCTGCACAAATCAGATCAGAATCAGAATCAGAGTCTTTATTTGTCATGCTGACACACATTTTCACATATGACAGTACGAAATACATCTCTGAAGGTCCAAGTAAGCCCGGTCAATAAATAAGATAAATAAGATAAAGTTAACTTCGGATGTCTTCTCAGCATTACCCTAAAGTAATGAGCAATCCTGCATCTTGCACAAGTAGCATCTTTGAGATCTTTAGCTGGAAAGAATGGGTTTTAATTGCTTTAAACTGGATGTTGGGGAACTACTCCTAAAGGAAACTCCAGCAGAAACAGGGGCATACCTGGTGGAGGGGGCTGTAGAGGTAACTGTCCTGGGAATTGTCCTGGAATAATGACTGGAACCTGACCAGGATATTGGCCTGGATACTGCCCTGGAACATGTCCAGGGATCTGACCTGGTCCTTGTCCTGGGATGTGGCCTGGACCCTGGAGGGGAATTTGATCTGGAATCCCAGGAACTTGCCCCGGTATTTGCCCAGGTACTTGCCCAGGAACCTGCCCAGGGGTCTGACCAGGATATGGAAGTGGGTAGATGCCAGGTAGGTCAGGGCTCCCTGGGAAGCGACCAGGTATCTGTCCCCCCCCATCAGGTATCTGTATGCACAGCTTCTGGTGCTCCTCTGAAGAGACCACATGTCAAAAACAGGAAGTTTCAGCTTTGTGTTGAAGCACTGAGGACACATTTATCGTAATGTTAGCGGGCGTGACCTGTTCCTTGAATGGGACACATCTCGGGGGTGGTGCCATCCGACCAGCAGCGTCCGCTATCGCAGCAGCATTGCATTTTGGTTAACAGCTGTGAGTTTTGGTTGGCACAGCGCCCGTTCAGCAGGCTAGCGTAGCAGTAGCCACCGCGGGAATCTGTGGGAAGAAAACACAGCGTGACGTCCGATAAGCCGACTACGCTGCAGGGAGAAGGGTATGTTAATAAAATTACAGGAGCACAATCAAAACGTAGCACCACTGATTCACATTTTCCATTATTTAGAGGACGGAGGCCACTTCCAATAGTCACCACTTCCTATTTATAAGAACTTTTCCTGCATCCTGCAGGTTCTGGCAGTCTGAGCCAGCATGACTAACACCCATGTTCCTTAATAACACAAATATTTCAGATCTTGTTTCACACCTAGACCATTCAGGATATTCACTAAGTTGGAAAAATGAGGTCAGAATAGATGTTATTCCAGAGATGCTAAATATTTGGAATACTGTATCTAGAAAAAAAAAAACACACATTCCATCCTCACAAACATCTCATAATGTGAGCATATGTTCACATATGTTTGTGTGTGAATCTGTGCACTTCTGAACACTATTTGAACATAACTAATGGAGTATTCTGAACTAAAATACCTCCTTGGTCTGTTTTGGATAAAATGGAGCTGAATTTGGGAGTACAGGCTTCCTCTGGTGATTGCAAAAAAAAAAAAAGAAAGAAAGCACACACACGCTTCTCTCATCACGTCTGTCCTCAGTTTAAGGAGAAAACGTAGCTCATTGTTGTGGAGAAACAAGCAAGTGACTTGTGCTGACCTAAATTGCACCAGCTGGAACGCTGGACAGATTTCATGTCTTTTTGCTCCCAGCGCCAGGAGCAAAAGGAGAAAAACAAAAAAAGAAAATAGGCAGCACATTTTTTGGAGAACTTTTTTTTCCCTTCCTAATTTTTAAAAAACATAAAACAGTAAGATTTCTAGAGACAAATACATATGAAGACCTGCTGCCGAGATTATGATAGAGGACTCACCTATACACCTGGATCCATCCACAGAGGTGTAATATCCCTGAGGACACTTACAGAAGTAGCTTCCAACAGTGTTGGAGCATTCTCCGACACCACAGAGGCCTGCGATGTTTGCACACTCATCCAGATCTGAGGAGAGGAAAGGAGGAGAGGAGAGGAGAGGAGAGGAGAGGAGAGGAGAGGAGAGGAGAGGAGAGGAGAGGAGAGGAGAGGAGAGGAAAGGAAAGGAGAGAAGAAACATAATGCCTCGAACACATGTTGGAAATATGGAAATTTCGCTATACTTTAAATTCAGGTGTCTCAGTAGCTGCCCTTCTGTTAGCATTGTTAACCACCAAGTGCAGATCAACATGCACAAATAAATATACCGCAAGTTAGACTGTTTGAAATGTCTTTTACACAGTCCAGAAGGTTTCCGCCAATTATTTCTGGGAATAAAGTAACACATATTTCACTCAAAAAATGAGCACCACAAAACCCAGCTCTAGTCTGTTTCACAAGATTTTAACCTGGTCTGGAAATCGTCACATTTACTTATGAATAAGCCAATACTTTTCATATGCTTACTGATGGTTGTCTTTTGTGGGAGAAAAGAAGTGAAGAGAGGATTTTTAGTTGAAATGTTGGAGCCAGAAACATTACAAATAGTTTGAATCTCTCAGTGACCACAAATAGACTTTCACTCGAATGCTAAACTAACGTAACGGCATCACAAATGGAGTCACAAGTCATCAAAGTGACACAATGGTGAACATAAAAATATACATTAGCAAAGAAGGATGAGTTTTTAGCAACAATCTATGGCAGTATGAACTTCAGCAATGGTGAATTTTATTGCTAGTAATTTTAATTTGACAGAGCAAAAGAGTTCCGTGGTTTTACAGTAAAAAAAAAAAATCTAACTAATATTGAAATGTTTCTCAGGATGACTGAGAGAAAAGTTTAATTAAACACAGTGTATTTTATAGGAAGGGCAAAGTGACTGACGTGTTTTTTTTTCCACACAGCAATAATCAAATGACCACGACTGAGGTCAACCTGACCTCAAATACACGGATGTGGCTTTTAACCCTGCTTTAACATCGTTTATTAAGACCTTTAAAAATGATCTGTTTAACCTCCTCAAGTCATTCAAGCTCACCCTGAAAGTGTAGATATTTCATTTTGCTGCTGTTTGAATTCTTACCTTCACATTTCTGTGAGATTTCATTGAACTTGTGCCCAGCGGGACATTTACACTCAAAGGATCCCACTGTGTTGAGACAGTTTCCTCCTTGGCAAATACCAGGAATGGCCTGACACTCATCCACATCTGTACATACACAGAATACAATAAATACACACCCAAAAACAAACATGCGAATACACAAGCAAGCGGAATACAGTATTTTCCGTACTATAAGGCGCACCTAAAACCCTTTAATTTTCTCAAAAACCGACAATGCGCTTTGTATGCGAAAAAAGGTTTAAAATGGGCCTTTCATTAAAGGTGCGCCTTATAGTGCACCTTATAATCCAGTTCACGTTATATATGAAAACAATTTTAACCCTTACAGCCATATGATCACGCACCCGTGATGTTTTTAAACCATTCATAACAAATAAGGTCTGTCATGTGGATTACTGTGTGCATGTTAACCTTACAGTATAGATGTAAAACTGTCTTCCAGTTTTTATTCGGAGCCGATTGATCGTTTATATTTGATCTAAGACAAGCGGTTCTTATGATCAGGCACCATGTTTCTGTCCGTGTAGTCGCCATCGTACAAGCAGGCACGCATGTATTCACGTGATTCAAACATGTCTCGCGATTCGTGCATTTTGTCACATGATGCAAACGTGCGTCACAATTCGCGCATTTCTTATTTTGAAAACTCCTTTAAAGAGTGGCACAAGTGACACAAACTGTATATAATTATGTTAGAAAATCAAAATCAAATTGATGAGCATGTTTTTGGTTTTTATGTTGAATAAAATACAATTTTTCCATTTCCGAATTTGACCGTGTATGTCTATTTTGCCCCAATATGTCAATATAATAAGTTATAAGGAAATTAAAAACTCTTTTCATATAGCTGAAGTTGTGCTGAAGATAAACATACCAAGCATGGGTATGTTAAATCATTTTTAATGTGGTATATAGAGACAAATATCAAAAGTAGATAGGTCAGGGCTGTAAGGGTTAAAATAGGTAATTCATTGAAGGCGTTCCTTATAATCAGATGCGCCTTATAGTGCAGAAAATAATGTACCTCAATGTACAGACGCTGGCATGAAGACAGAAATATACACACTGGGTCTGTTTTAACAGTTCAGCTGTGATCAACAGAGTAAGAAGGGGAACAGAGAGAGAAGTTTGCAGAGGTTTCTAGCAGAAATTGTGACTTTGATGGATAAAAACGTCTGACATCGGGTCCTGGCTCAGGTCTGCGTCCCCTGCAGAGGTCCTGATGTTGTTGGGTCTAGAGAAAGCAGGCAGTGGGCTGTCTTTACCAGGAATGAGCTCTACCATGTGGCACCGCCACTGACCCGTGGTTACTGACTCTGACAGTCCCGCCACAGCGGGTGTCTGCGGGCATTCCATACACATGTGGGAGGCACTGCCACCCACCCCAATTTAACCCAATTAGAACTAATCTCCTGAAAAGGGGATGATGGGGAGATATGAGGGGGTGATGGTGGGAGAGGAGTTAAAGCAGGCAGAGGGGGAAAGAGGCAAGAGGAGAAACTACCCAACGCCGGGGGGAAAACAGAGCTGGAACACGTTACCTTGGCACGCCCCGGTGCGGTGGTTTGGTATGAACCCTCTGCGACAGGGGTGAGGCTGGGCGGGGCACATCTCACAGGGGTGACCCCACGCCCGCCCCACAGTGGCACAGCACAACGTTTTGGTGCACACGATGCCAGTGAGCTGACCCTGACACATCTGGTTGTTCACTGAGGCGAAGCACGGCCCAGTCCGGTAGTCTGAAGATACAAGTACGTAAACCAGAGGGGGGTCGGTCACCAGGTGGAGGAGAACACAGGAAGAGGAAAGAGAAGCTTCTGATTTCAGCATTCATTTATGTTGTATTTGTCAGATTATTAAACCCACAGAACTCCATCAATCAAGGATCAAACTATCAATGAATAAAGAAAAATAACATCAAACAGAAGTTAGGACATTAACTTTGTTCAAAACATTTTTGTCAAAGTTAAAATGAGCTTCATTATAGCATTGTTGGAAATGTAGTTTTTGGTCAAAGCACACTTTTGAGCTACTTATTTTTAGACACTCTGACCTTTTATGTTCTCGCGGGCCACATAAAATGATGTGGAGGGCCACATTTGGCCCCCGGGCCTTGAGTTTGACAAGTGTGCTCGAGATTGAACTGACAGGGTGTGTCTCTGGAACTCAGATGGTGAGTTCCAGCTAATAGCTGTACAAATAGCATATGATGATTATCCACTCAAAAATATGCAGAAAGTCCTTCAATCAAGATTCTTCAGCTCACCTCCCCATTGAACTGGTAAATCCTAATTCCTCATCCAACTATGCCAGTTGCTCGATCGCCTCACATCCACCTTTCCCCCAAACACCTAATCTTTTATTTGCAAACTCAACACAGGTTGAACAAAATCAGAATCTTATCAGATGATGGACTAGTAGATGGTGAAATAGAGATAGGAGAATGACACAGGGCAGACAGAGCTCATCCCTCCCCAAAGAATCTGGCTGACATCCAATAGCAAAAATCATTTCCACATTTCACAGCAGACAACAGACGGCGAGAGGAAAGAGGGAGAGCAGCTCCAACAGCGCAGTCGTTTAAAACAAACGGGACATTGTGCGTTCCCGTGTGGACCGGGGCCCAGCCCAGACGGGTCACGTGCACCACAGCCTCCACAGCCTCCCTGCCTCTGGCACCAGCGCCGTGTGAAACAGAACTGGGTCATCTCGCTGTCTCTTTCTCACTCCCTCCTGCTCAGCTCGACAGGAGACAGAATGCTTTTGATTCTTTGTCTTTTTCTCTACAAATCAAAGCTGGAAAGTAACCAACTACATTTACTTCAAGTCCGCCCCCCCCCTGCCCCCCCCCCGCATTCGAAAATATGTTTTTCTTCTTTTTTTTTTCTGCAGTGGAATGTTTGAACGTCAATGCACACAGAATCATGCATGATTCACATTCATCTGCTGAAAACTCAAAAATCACACAGTCAGGGTGGGCCTTCAACCCTGTTATCACAAAAAAGTTTGGATACTAATTCCAGTCCAATAATCTACTTGCAAAGGTGAGTGGAATTCACAATGAAGTAACGGCAGATTAATTTATCTATCACTTAGCACAAAATATGCAGTGTGTAAGTGTAAATGCTACAGGTGCAGTTGTGATTTTCATGCTCATAAGTAGGAACTGGTCTCAAAGTGACTGAAAAACAACCAAACAAGGGCCTGGTCTCAAAATAAAGGCACATAATTTAATTTATTTAACTATTTATCTCACATATGTGAAACTCAAGGCCCAGGGGCCAAATGTGGCCCTCCACGTCATTTAATGTGGCCCGCGAGAGCATAAAAGGTCAGAGTGTCTAAAAATAAATAGGTCAAAAGTGTGCTTTGACCAAAACCTACATTTCCCACAATGCAGTAATTCAACCCATCTTAACTCTGACAAAAACGTTTTAAACAAAGTTAATGTTCTAACTTGTGTTTGATGTTATTTTTCTTTATTCATTCATAGTTTGATCCTTGATTGATGGAGTTCTGTGGGTTTAATAACCTGACAAATTAAAAGGATTTATGTTAGAACAGAGAAACAAACTTTTTTTTCTGTGTAACTGTAATGTTTGTAACTTGAATAAGTAATAAATTCAGAGTTATTTAACATTAAGGAGTAGTTACATTTATGTTACATTACATTGAGTTACACTTAGTTACATTTATTAGTTACACCTGGCCCTTTGAGGACAGCCGTGATGCTGATGTGGCCCTCAGTGAAAATGAGTTTGACGCCCCTGATTTATCTGATTTAATACTTACAGATGGATTCACAGGATTCACAGTGCACCCACCACTCACCCCAAACAGATTCTCTGAACATTTTATTCCACCTTTTCTGGAAGACTACATTGGCTACATGGGAGTTTCCTTAAAAAAAATTCCTTCCATTTATTTGTACAATCCTGAACTGTATTTGTGATTTGATCGCATTAAATAATTGTACCTCGTATCTAAATATACACTGTCAATTTCTATTCAAATTTTTAAAAATTCAAATTAAAAAAGAAAACTTTATTTGTCCCCAAGGGGTAATCGAAAGCACATAAAGCAGTAAAATACAAAATACACAGAAATGCACAATATAAACAGGTATGTGCAATGGGGAGATGACCTAATAGTTTCTACAATGGGGAATCGCTGTAAACTATTGCATTCTCACACCGTATGTACTATGTTAAAAAGAGAGAGTTGTATACTTCTGCACATCTAATTCTAAGAAAGTCAAGCTCATACTTGGCAGAATTCAACTACTCCTTTAAAAAAGTAGTTAAATTTTAGCAAAAATACTATAATTTTGAATGCAGGATTGCTTTTAATTTTTATTTAACTAGCCTGACAAATGAGAATCATTTTTCAGTACCACTTTTACCAGCGTTACACTTGTGGAGAACAAACCCAACCAGTATGCCAAGCATAATCTGGATCTAATTTGTAATTATAATCTAAACTGTGCACCTTACAAGCAACATTAGTAAAATAACACTATAAGGAAAGTAATTACACAAGCTATGGAACCTTTTTTTTTTTTTTTAATCTGGCGCCCATTTAAACTAAGAATCACTTTTTCATTCTTACTTATATTCAGATTTAAGCATTATTACAGTCGAGTTGCCACACATAATCCATCTGACATGACACCTGGTTATTACAGCTGTTAGCGGAAGAGACCTAGACTCACAAACGCCTGAAACTGAAATAAAGCAAATACAAGCGTTGCACTTAAACAGTCATCCGATGTAAACAGGGAGAGGCTGACAGCTGGAGGGTGAAAGTGGTGTCATTTCATCTATCATCCTAATGCCTCTCTGAGAACTGCATACAGCTGGGGGATCCACCCATGTCCTGTACATCTGGGAGCAATTGCACATGTTCAGTCAAACACACACACACACACACACACACACACAAAATCTCAAAGGCAATATCCCAAGCCCTCATCTGCAGTCTAGCCAGAGATGATCTCAAAACCTACAAAAATGTCGTTTGTGTTTCTGCTTTCCTGCTCTACTTTTGGAAACATGGCTGCAGACTGAAGCTCATTGGGTGAACGTGCACCTCCAGACCTGAGAAGGTAGTTTTGTTTTGACGTTGGTGAGCGAGGGATTTCACAATTGTGCGCATCTTACTTTTGGGAAACAATAGAAATATAATCTTTGTCAATCCCACGGTGTGAACAGAAGGGAAGCCTTGCCGGGAAGTGGGTCAAAAGAGTTTCCTGGATTAACTCCAAAATGTTTGTACACACACACACACACACACATACACACACACGCACACACACACACACACACAAGCATTTCCACATCCACCCTTCATCAATCTACCACTTGCAGATGGCGTTCACGACATCCTTAACTGCTTTAACATATCCCTGCGTTGTGTCCATGCAGCCGTGTACGGGTGTGCATGTTGCATTATGGGGTCTGGGTGGGGTCTTCCCATTGGCCCACAAGTAAATTTCTCCATTCTGTCAGAGCTGACACATTTTGTAAGAACTCAAACACACACACACACACACACACACACACACACACACACACACACATACTCACAAACACACATTCCTGGACATCTATCTCCTGAACTTTGCATTAAGACACCACCAGACACCGGACCCCCTCAGCTGTCAGGCTGATCACTTTATTGTGTTCTGCCTGACAAACTCCAAAGCTGTTTAAATCAATCTACAGGACTTTAATAAAGTTTCTTGAAGGCATTTGGCCTCTCATCCAAGAGGCTTCTTCAGTTCTGGTGTAACAATAAAATAAGAACTGAAGAAGCCTCCTTGACTCAGGAGCTAACTGAGCCCTGCATGCAATCATCAACAGTGCTGCTGGATCGCACCAATCCTGCATTCCAGCCTAAAATCACAATTTACATTGATTCATCAGTCAGTATGAATGTAAAATGAAAATTTTTAAAAATAATAATAAAATGTTGACTAAATATGTACCTTTCCACCTGGTCCCCCATGTCAATAATAATGTAGATGCTATGAAAAAAATATTCTTCACTACATAGTAGCTGTAATAGGAATATTTTTGTCCTGGATTCGAAGGAAATAGTGAGCACACAATGACACAAATTCAGCGCAATAAATGGTGTTAAGATAAATCACTGAAGTCGCTTTACGAGAAGTGTTTCCTAGATACACACCAACACAGAAACACAGAAAGCCCGTGTCTATTTGCCACTTAGAAACACACTTCCATAAGAGCAGAAGAAAAACCACGATTCATTAACAAACATATTATTAACTGGCGCTTAGCTTACTCGTCTCCTTTCACAGCAAATCATTAAAATTAGATTTCTTTGCCTTTGCTTTGCCAGTTCTTAGGTCATTTCTTCACCAGAAACCAAGACCAGAAAGGCAGAAAGTGTGTGGGATTCACTGCTCTGACTATAAAAAGTATGAAAATGTAGAAGACCTAATCTGGACATCAGGAGCAACAGGAGAACTCATGATTGGCTGATCAAAAAATGTGATGGCTAAAACAACCAAAATAAATATTTCAATTAAATGGAAGAAAAAGACAAGAAGAGCGGCTAAAGAGGAAAGGGCTGAAAATTCTCTGAAATTAAAGATATCACCAGCAAGAGTTAAGAACAGACTGAACCACAGGTCAGATACGATCGAATTCTGCCGAGTTGATAAAAAAAATTCTACAAGTTGAGGCGGTACAGGGATCTGGTTGGGATGCTTCCTGGTCAACTCCCTTTGGAAGGGAGGAGACCTCAGGGTGGATCCAGAACTCGCTGGAGGGATTACACATCTCATGAAGACTGGGAACGCCTCGGGATTCCCCCAGGAGGGGCTGGAAAATGTTGCTCGGCAGAGACTACATCTGGAGTCCCCCCCCCGATTAACGCACCGCGAGCAAGACCCAACCCCAGGGCCCCCAGTGTGAGGGGATGGATGGATGGCCTCTACCACAAAGTTCAGTCATGGTTCTGAAGACATGGCAGGTGCCAAACAATCCAAAAAGCAAATACACACACACACACACACACACACACACACACACTTGCCCCAGTCACGGCAGTGCAACTGTCTTGAAATCAAAGACATTTTGGTCATTTCTACATATGTTATATGTTTTTATAAGTCCTGTTTCTGTGCTGGACTGATGTTAAATTCCCAGCCTGAATTATTTTCCCAATCCACTGCTGCTAGAAGACACTGCGCTGAAAAATTGTTCTTAATTTGAATTCCTCATGAGCCTCACAAACTCCCTCAGCCAAAGCCAAGTGGAAACATGTAGAAGTGTGCGTCAGTAGATAAGACCTATTACTGACCAAAAAGGCTACCAGATAGAGTTTTAATAGTTCCTGGGTTGGAGAAAACACATGAAGTAAACCAGAGGACAGAATCTTCAGCTGACAGGACTGAAGCATGATTTTGTTAAAAGGGATGTAACTAATTAGGAGCTCGCCGCCAATCCAAATATTAGCCTTACGAGGTTGTCTGTTTCACTTCCACAGGTCAACCGTGGCACAGACCCCCAGCAGATATCCAAAACATACATGAGGGCCCGTATATGTGCATGTGTCACTCCACAACATTGGCCAGGCTCATCTCAATTTGCTTGTGCTTGTATACTTTGGAGCCCCATGTGCCAAAGAGCAACCACAGGAGGTTGGGAGGTCTCCGGTTAACAAACTGTGCACATTTTCAGCGTCGTTTCAGAGCAGATGTGGAAAATAACGGTCATTTTCTGAGCTCTGTGTTCACATGCAAATGTTCCACACAAACAAATGTTTAACAACAAACAATGACATGACTTAGCAAGAATCAGAAAAACAACCACCGTTGGAGTGAGTAATATTTTCACAATCGCAGCAAATATGTCTTAGTCGTGACCTACAGCGTGATGTAAGATGAGTAAGCAAAAGGTGGAACTCTGCAGAGCGGCGCTCTTTACCTCGTTCACACTGAGCGCCGGTGAAGCCGTAGGTACACACACATCTGTTAGGAGCCACACACCGTCCTCCGTTGAGACAGCCGTTCTCACACACAGCTGGGGAAGAAAATAGCAGAGAATAAAACAATGAAAAAACAGTGAAAGTTACAATTCAAAAGATATTTCTGATTTAAACATCGTATGTCTGTAGTTTTGCATTCATACTGTGACTAAAAAAAATTCCAGAGATCTGACTGCAGAGATCAGGACACGCAGTGACTAATTACCAGTCACAAATAACTTAATTCAATTTTTTTTCCTTTCAAATGGTACAAATCTGGCTTCTTCAGGACCATGTGAACAGAAAAAATCACCAACATTTTTAAACCATTACTTTTTTAATCCAAAGCTAGATTCATATGTCATTCGTGTCCATGCAACTTGAATGCAAAAGGTCAGATTGTGACCTAGGTGACTTTTAGCATACATGCATTAAAATCTGTTGTCAAGGCAAAATATCATTAACACATTTACAGTATTTCCCGCACTATAAGGCGCACCTAAAAGCCTTAAATTTTCTCAAAAACCAACAATGCGCCTTGTATGCGAAAAAAGGTTTAAAATGGGCCTTTCATCAAAGGTGCGCTTTATAATCAGATGCACTTTATAATCCAGTGTGCCTTATATATGAAAAAAGGTTTATAATATGCCATTCATGGAAGGTGCACCTTATAGTCCAGTTGCCTTATACTGTGGAAAATACTGTAATAATAATAATAATAATAATAATAATAATAATAATAATAATACTGATAATGATAATAATAATGATAATGATAATAATTATAAATTTGATTTAAAGGCGCCTTTGTTGGCACTCAAAGACACCATACAGAAATACACAAAATCCATTAGAAGAATCAACAATAAAAAATAGATAAAATCAATAAAAGAGCAATAGGTTGCTATTGCAATTAGCAATTGCTACTAGCTTGTCCAATTCAGCCTGAATACCATGAGTCAGAGGTGACTATAGTAAAAACCCATCAATGTGAGCATCCCTGTGGTTTTCACTGGCAGTTACATTCACATTACAGCAACAAAAAAAAAGTTCCCACGAACACATCTCACTGACTCATTGGGTAAGTATTAAGTTATCCAAAAAGGAGTGATGTAAAAGTCTCACTAGCAGCTCAGCATTAAATGCAGCAGAGTTACCGAACACCTTCATCTTCACAAGAGAGTTTCAGGATGAACCTTACGTTGACCACAGTGGTTTCCCACGTAGCCTTTCTGACACTGACAGTGATCCTCTGCACACGAGCCCCCGTTCATACACCGAATATTACAGTTCTGGACTGTGGGGAGGACAACACACACAAACACACATAGAAAGAGAAAGTAATGTTCAGTTTAGAATTAACATAAACTGCTAATCTAATTTACAATTTAAATAAAATTCACACTAATTAAAGTTGTCCTTTAAGTTGTGTTCAGATATAACTTCATAAACCTGATAGTGTACAAACAGATGAGATGGAAGAGAACAACATAGTAAAAAGACCATGATTTCCTCCACAGCACAGATACACACCCAGCTGACTCATGCACACACACGCGCACACACACACATACACACACACACACACACACACACACACACACACACACACACACACACACACACACACACACACACACACACACACACACACACACACACAAACACAAACCCATGAGATTAAATACCATTTGCAATAGCTTCAACCTCTGTCAGTTTGTTAAATGGCTCATTACTCAGAGTGGAGACAGACAGCACAGTGTGTTCTGAACTTAATAAATCTGTAATAATTACGCAGTGATCAATTTTTAGTGAAAAAAAAGCAGTAAAACAAGAAGATCTGTTTTCTGCAATCCATTATCTGTAATTATTACCATGTTAAAATCTACTTACTTTATACAAAATAGTCCAAAAATATGTTGCATAGATGTTTTTCATGAAACACACACAAAATATTGTCTATTTTTAAATAAATTATACCATGAATGAATTTATATGTTGGCCAAGCACCAGTTATCCACTCTCATCTTTGCACAATGTATAACTTGATGTAAAATAACAATAGAAACTTGATGTAAAATAACAATATTGCCTCCTTATACTTTATACTTGAGTCCTTTTTTGCACTGAGAGTTGTCTATAAAATTTCATTGTACGCTTGTGTATGATGACATTATTCTATTCTATTCTATTCTATTCTATTCTATTCTATTCTATTCTATTCTATTCTATTCTATTCTATTCTTATAGACGACGGTTCATCTCAGTTGGTTTATCCTTCCCATACTGGACCAAGTGAGCTTCATTCCTGGAGAAATGGGAGCTGCTGTTTAACGACCTGACTTGGATCCGCAGGACGGGGCGATCTGGCCGTTGGGACAGGTGCACATGTTGGGTCTAGAGCAGAAACCGTCTCCACATGAACTCCTGCAGATCGCTGTAAAGAGGAAAGTGACACTTGGTCAAACAACATAAAAAACTTCACCGTCAGGTGCAAGCTAAACTAACACTTCAAGACGCTTCAGGGCGCCAGGATTTTTCTTTAGCGTGAGAAAAATTCATGTTATGCATCAGGCTGTCCGGTGCAGGTATTCTATTTCAGGTTGGAATTTCATTTGGTGCAACTTAGGCCACGATCTAAACCTAAACCTGAACTCCCTTGTATAATATTTTAAAACTCAAACACACCACAGTCCCAATGTTCCCAAATGTTTCTTTCTTTTTTCATTATGGTGAAGTTTTACAAATCCATTTGGCTTTAGCTTCCCGCTATTCAATTTCTTTCACTTTGCGGCCATAAAAAGTGTGTTTTCAGCGTTGCTGCCTGTTTTCAGTGGCGTTCTTTCCCACAGACCGTTGGCATGGCGCCCTGCCCCGCGCTCCCATCAGGTAGAGTCCCGCCGCTGACCCCCACCCCCTGAACCCCACTGCTAAACAATGTCATTAGAGCGGCCACAGGCATCGGGCCAGCCCACCAACCCGACGGCAATCACACAACTCTAGAGCCTCTCGGACGTTCCTGGGGGAGAGATTGGGGGGGACAGGGATAGTAAGGAGGGAGGGGTGGGGAGGAAACACTATAAAAGAAGAGTAGAAATCCAGAAAAGTAAACTATGACTAGAAAACCAGAGCAAATGAACCAAAATTTCCTCTGACATGATTATTATTGGTTCATCACCAACATGAGAAAAACCATTGGGAATAAAAACAAGTCTGAGATTCAAGTTGTTTTAATAAGTAAATGGCAATATTTAGTTAATGATCCCCCATTAATAAAAAAAAAGATTAAAAATGTAAAAAAACAACAACAATATTTTCTTTTAATCTCACACCTTTATAGCAAACACAAGTGCATCAGAAAAAAAATGTACTAAGAAAAAAACATTTATTAATTAGTTACATTATTATATATTAAATTATTTTGTATCATTTCCTGATATTATAATCATTACATGTTGGTTATTATTCCTTACTGACATTACAATCATCTATAATCTACTGAAACTTCATTTTAAAACCAGAAACACCTGAACCATAATGTTGAAAGTTAATGCTCATTGACTATCTGAATATTATAGACTTTGCTTAGGTTGCTTATCAATTTCATGAGCAAAATACTAACTTTGTGATTTAGATAAAGGTCCCATACTTATAATTTCTATTTAAAAAGCATAATTTGTCTCTCAAGTGCTGTGAACGAATGAATAATTCCGTGTTGTTCAGGCCTGCTCAGGACATTTGTGTTGGATTTATCACCAGCAGAGTAGAAACACTGAATTAATGCAACGTGCGCTCACTCTGCGTCACAGATGGTATGTAATATACCCTCTGGAATGCTCCAATAAAAACAGACGACTGCTGTTAATGTTGATGAAGGGCTCAGCCTGTAAGCCTGACATGGAATTACGTATTGGTGGAGTAATGGAGGTGCTACTCACGAACAATGCACTGGTTTCCTCCGGTCAGTGTCTTCCAGCCTGGGCAGCAGTAGGCATTGTTTCTTGAGCCACAAACGTTTGGTCTGTGGAGAAAGGAGAATTTAAATCATCCATTAACACAGGTCAAGTCACGTCTACCATGGTTATGTAGTCTATTATCCTAAATTTGTCTTTTTGCTTATTGATCGTGGCAAATTAAAGCACCATCAGTTCTTAGACCCTTGATTATTCAGTGGTGAAACTATTTCTCGGCCCCCATTTGAACCTGTGATGTTAGATCATCCAGGTTAAGGATTCAAATCGAGATTCCAGTTGCCAAAAACACAAAATGTATTTATTGTAAAATGTATTGCAGTATACTGTATATTTGTTATTGGGTTTGCCTGAGGTAAAGCCAACAACGAAGCAAAGCCATCTTACTAGCCTCCATCATGGGGGTCGTGAGTCAAGAGCAGTTTGATTAAAGAGGATTTGTCACTTTTTCTTTAGTCCAGAATAATTAAAAATCAGTATTTGATTTTAAACACTCTTGAAGACAGGATTGTGGTTCTGATCTTGCTGTGGTTGCAGCCCGGCATGCAGCTTCCTGGTACTTCCTGGTTCCATACGTTATACTGAATGAGTGCAGATGGTGTTTTAAGACATTTGGTGCAGCTCTAAATATTTCATCTGGAATAGAAATATTCCAGCTCCTTTGACCAATCATCAGGCTGACATTTATTTCTGATCACCTATATCTGTGTTTTGATCCTGAGATCAATGCATACTGTACCACCTTCCAGTCAGGTGATCCTGCTGCAGCAAACATCAGCATGACGGAGTATACAAACTGTCGTTTCTTGTTTTCTTTCTTGTTATTCATCTGTCGATCTTTCTTTTTCTCTCTTACACCTCCCCTCTTTCTCTCTCTCTTGTGCACACAACCTCTCCAGCAGTGACCCACTGTGTACAGCTGCAGATGTGATTTATCCACAACTGGGGTGTGGTGTTTTTGGCCACAAAGAGGATTAGGCTGTTAGTCTCTCTCTCTCTTTCTGCCTGTCTTTCCCTCTCTTTCTCTCTCTCTCTTTCTGCCACAGCCACACACGACCAATGGCCTCCTTTGTTTGGAGGTAATTTATTATTGCAGTCAGCAGGAATGTGATCTTCTTGCCAAAATTTAATTACTCAACTTTCCTCCAAACTTATCATCCCAGACAATGTCAGTCTACATTATTAAACACACACACACATGCACACACACACACGAAGAACCAACAGGTTATAGGTGAGAGGGGCAGACACCTGCTCGGGGTCAAATCGACAGCAGAAGCTCATTTAAATTAAAAAATCTGGAGGAAAGAAAAGACATTGTTCTCCAACTGGACCTCATGAGGATTATCAGAGTCACATTACCCTCTGAGGACGTCCGTCCCTCCCCTCCTCTTGGCCCTGTTGGTTCTGGAGTCGGTGGGTTTGTTCATCAGCTCGCTGTCCCCGGTCTCCACCACCTCCACCGGGCGGCCGAGCTGGGCGCAGAGCGCCAGGAGGGCCACCAGTGCCACGGCCAACTGCAGCAGCCGTCCACTGCGTCCACTGTCCGGCATATCCACCCTCAAGTGTGCAAAAACCAATGCGCAGTAGAATAAAAGTCTCCTGAAATCGCTCTCCTGCCTCCCGTGTACCTCTGCAGTCTAGAGCCAAAGCTGCAAAAACAATGAAAACAGAAAATCAAAAATCTAAAAATGGGAACATTTGGAGAAAAAGACGAGCAGGAGATGCTGCATAATGGAGAGAAACGACCCTCCTGCACTTTGTGGAGAAGAGTTGTGACACAAAAAAGTTTCAGATCAGAGTCGCACAAAAAACTTTCAGTGCAAAAAATGATCGTGCGCAAAATTACGCATGGCTAAATGAGTGTGAGTTACTTTACCTTGTCTCCCAGACAGGAGATTAGCCTGAGACCCGACAGAGGACTGTACAACTTCACTTCTACTTTGCAGGTATTGCTGATTAAACGCAAACTGCGGACAAAACGAAGAAGAAGTCACTCCAAACTTGTGGCTCAGCTGCTATAAATAGACGCGCATCGTCACTCCTGGAGTCTGTTCGTGCGCATCCAGTCGTGTGGTGACTTTGCACTGATAAGTTAAGAGAGCTGATGAATTCCAGAGGATGACAACGGCAGACTCACTGTGACTCTCCCTCTCTCAGCAGAGCAGAGCTCTTTCCTCATCCCTCCTCTGATCAAACCCCCCCACCCCCTAAAAAAACTTCTTTCTTTTCTTCGTCTGTTCTCGCGATACAAAAGCTTGGAGCGCAAAAAAGTTATTCCCTGAATAATAAACGAAGGAGCGCACTGAAGGTTTTTTTGTATGATAAGAAACAGCATGACTTACAATGCAAGTTAATATTTTTATTTACCAGTTCTAACTCATTAAAAGAACTTTTGCTACTCTTTATTATTTGTATTTCATAATAATGACTTATAGCAGCTTGTTTATTACTTATATTTAGAAAGGTTTTGCGTTTGATTATCCATTAAATCTTCATTTATGTATCTTAATAAGACAGAATATGTTGGGAATGGGAATGTGTGCATCCAAATTCCCAAATTTCCATTATAAGACTTCATTTCCTAATTGCAAAAAAGCACTAATTCCAAAGGGATTCTTCATAATCTGATAATCATTAAGTTGTTGACTTTGAATTATTATTGCTGCAGCTTAAAAACCTCGAAAAATTATCCCTTCCTTCTACCAAAATGTAATTTAAAGCAGCTAACCTCAATCAGACGGTGTCCCCTAGCCAGGACGAGTTGGATTTGGCTTTTAGAAATAAGTCTAGCTTTTTTTTCTTAGTTTAGAATAAATGATCAGGCTCAAATTCATGTAAGGATAACACAAAAACTCTTTTATTACCCCTCATTAAGTATGAAATTATGTGCTATAAATATTGATTCTGTCCATACGGAGTGTTTTGAAGAATTTTTGTCCAGTGCAGTGATAGTTTTCACACATGCTGATTTACGCCTGCAGCCACACCAAGCAAATATAGAGTCAGCCTGGCTGCTCTGTGAAGTCAACTATCACCCTAACAGCACAAAACTGTATGCAACGCATTCAGATAGTAGAATCTCATTACCTCCCCTTGTATTTTCCATTCTTTGACCCTCATCTCGAGGCATCATCTCTCTCTACTCGCCCTGCTGACATCTCCAACTGGACGTCTTCCCACCACCTCAAACTTAGTCTCAACAATATCACGCTGCATTTTTTTTCCTCTGGAAAGTCCTGCCCTTTGCAAGGCCTCTCCATCACTGCTGACAACACCACGTTTATTCCTGAACAGGTTGCCAAGAGTCTTTTTCTGCTTTGAGGCAACCAACACCAGAATGAGACCACGTGTTGATCCCGCATTTTTTTGCTCTAAATAACATCCATCATTTTTTTAATTCCTTATCAGTTTCTTTGCAAAGCTTCTTTACCTCTAATATGGTTAAATTCTGCTTTGGCGGCTGCAGCTCTCTCTTGGACGGCCACCTGATACATTCTCCGTGAAAACCAACCACTGCATCAAAATAATAGAGGCTGGTCCATTTTCAATTTCAGAAGTTTATGCATTTTACTCCCTTTGTCCACTCTCTTTCCTGCCTGACCATGACCTTGTGCATGCAATTTTAAATGTTCTGCCCTTCATGGAAGGCTCTAGAGATATGCTTCCATACTGTACCTCAATCATTTTAATTAAGTAATAATAATTAGATCAAAATGTTTGATAAAATGTGCACATACTTTTAATCTATGTTTAATATCCCTTGGAAAAGTTCAAATATTTTTCATTGTGGATATGACACACACACATACACACACACAACCCTTCTGTCGGTGCTGATGTTGCATACACTCTAGTCTTCACCATCACTGTCCAGTATTTACAGATTCATAAGCCACCACTAGTGTCTGCACTCTAAGGGGATATTCATCATCCTGCTGCTTGGGAAAGATACCCTTTAAAATAACTCTGGAGAGTTTAGATGCTAAAGACATTCTCACATACAGTATATTATATCACACATTTAGATACATTAGATTATTCTTTAGGGCGGCACGGTGGTGCAGTGGTTAGCGCTGTTGCCTCACAACACGGCGGGTACGGGTTCGAGTCCCGCTCTGTGCGGAGTTCGCATGCTCTCCCCGGGTCCGCGTAGGCTCTCTCCGGGCCCTCCGGCTTCCTCCCACCTCCAAAAGCATGCGCTTCAGGTTGATTGGCTGGTCCCAAATTGCCTGTAGGAATGAGTGTGTTTGTATGTGTTTGTATGTGGCTCAGCAGTGCAATGGCGTCGTGCCCAGAGTGTCCCCTGCCTCACGACCCATGCCAGCTGGGATAGGCTCCAGCTCCCCGCGACCCACCGCAGCGGTACATGAAAATGAATGATTGAGATTATTCTTTACTTCATTCAAAGTCTCTTCTGATTTAAATTGTGTGAACAATTTGAATTTCCCAAGTCTTAGAAATAATAATAATAATTATTATTATTATAATAATGGATCATAATATATTTTTGATCATATTTGTATTACTAATATGAATCTATAGGTTAAAGAAAATAACTTATATCAAAACTTAATTTAGTAATTCTTCTCTCTGCTATTAACATTTCTTTGTATCTGCTCTTTAACAACCTTATCTTGTCTCTAAAACATAATTTAGAACTCTGAACCCATTTCCCTGGGCTACATAATAGATGTTATATAGCAACGTACATACAGTATATCTCAGTATTTCTTAGCGATATGAGAATGTAAACAATAAAAGATGAATTAATTCTGAATATCATATTCCATTTATGGCCCTAATGCAAGGAAAAGTCAAATATATCTATTTTCCTTACTTTTGAGTTGAGATTGTGTAATGTAGCCGCAAGAGGGCACAAGCCAGTGTCTTATTGTGCCGGTCCCAAGCCCGGATAAATACAGAGGGTTGCGTCAGGAAGGGCATCCGGCGTAAAACTTTTGCCAAATCAAAGATGCGAATCAAACATATGACTTCCATACCGGATCGGTCGAGGCCCGGGTTAACAACGGCCGCCATCGGCGCTGTTGACCTACAGGGCGCCGGTGGAAATTGGATTACTGTTGGTCGAAGAAGGAGAGGAGGAAAGTGCGTTCGCACGAAGAAAGAGAAGAGGAGCGCCAAGAGTATAGGACTAAGAGTAGGGACGTTGAATGTTGGAACTATGACAGGAAAAGGTAGAGAGTTGGTCGACATGATGCAGAGGAGGAAGGTAGACATACTGTGTGTCCAGGAGACCAGGTGGAAAGGTAGCAAGGCTAGAAGTTTAGGAGCAGGGTTCAAGTTGTTCTATCATGGTGTAGATAGAAAGAGAAATGGAGTAGGGGTTATCTTGAAGGAGGAGTTTGTTAGGAATGTCCTGGAGGTAAAAAGAGTGTCGGATAGAGTGATGAGTCTGAAGCTAGAAATAGAAGGTGTGATGTTCAATGTTGTTAGTGGGTATGCTCCACAGGTAGGATGTGAGCTGGAGGAGAAGGAGAAATTCTGGTTGGACTTTGATGAAGTGATGCAGAGCATACCTAGAAGTGAGAGAGTTGTCATCGGTGCAGACTTCAATGGACATGTTGGTGCAGGTAACAGAGGTGATGAGGAAGTGATGGGCAGGTTTGGTATCCAGGAGAGGAATGCAGAAGGACAGATGGTAGTTGACTTTGCAAAAAGGATGGAAATGGCTGTAGTGAATACTTTCTTCCAGAAGAGGCAGGAACATAGGGTGACCTATAAGAGTGGTGGTAGGAGCACACAGGTAGACTACATCTTGTGTAGACGATGTAACCTGAAGGAGATCAGTGACTGCAAAGTAGTGGTAGGCGAGAGTGTAGCCAAACAGCATAGGATGGTGGTGTGTAGGATGACTCTGGTGGTGAGGAAGATGAAGAGGGCAAAGGCAGAGCAGAAGACGAAATGGTGGAAGCTAAAAAAGGAAGAGTGTTGCATGACCTTTAGGAAGGAGTTAAGACAGGCTCTGGGTGGTCAGGAGGTGCTTCCAGATGACTGGACAACTACAGCTAATGTGATCAGGGAGACAGGTAGGAGAGTATTTGGTGTGTCATCTGGAAGGAAAGTAGATAAGGAGACTTGGTGGTGGAATGAGGAGGTACAGGAGTGTATACAAAGAAAGAGGTTAGCTAAGAAGAAGTGGGACACTGAGAGGACTGAGGAGAGTAGACAGGAGTACAGGGAGATGCAGCGTAAGGTGAAGGTAGAGGTAGCAAAGGCCAAACAAGAAGCTTATGATGACTTGTATGCTAGGTTGGACAGTAAGGAGGGAGAGACTGATCTATACAGGCTGGCAAGACAGAGAGATAGAGATGGGAAGGACGTGCAGCAGGTTAGGGTGATTAAGGATAGGGATGGAAGTCTATTGACAGGTGCCAGCAGTGTGATGGGAAGATGGAAAGAGTACTTTGAAGAGTTGATGAACGTGGAAAATGAGAGAGAACAAAGACTAGAAGAGGTGACTGTTGTGGACCAGGATGTAGCAAAGATTAGCCAGGATGAAGTGAGGAGAGCACTGAAGAGGATGAAGAGTGGAAAGGCAGTCGGTCCTGATGATATACCTGTAGAGGTTTGGAAGTGTCTAGGAGAGGTGGCAGTAGAGTTTCTGACTGGGTTGTTCAACGGGATCTTAGATAGTGAGAAGATGCCTGAGGAGTGGAGGAGAAGTGTGCTGGTGCCCATTTTTAAGAACAAGGGAGATGTGCAGAGTTGTGGCAACTACAGAGGAATAAAGCTGATGAGCCATACAATGAAGTTATGGGAAAGAGTAGTGGAAGCTAGACTAAGGGCAGAAGTGAGCATTTGTGAGCAGCAGTATGGTTTCATGCCAAAAAAGAGTACTACAGATGCAGTATTTGCTTTGAGGATGTTGATAGAGAAGTACAGAGAAGGCCAGAGGGAGCTGCATTGTGTTTTTGTAGATCTGGAGAAAGCTTATGACAGGGTGCCCAGAGAGGAACTGTGGTATTGTATGAGGAAGTCTGGAGTGGCAGAGAAGTATGTTAGAGCGGTGCAGGACATGTATGAGGACTGTAAGACAGTGGTGAGGTGTGCTGTAGGTGTGACAGAGGAGTTCAAGGTGGAGGTGGGACTGCATCAGGGATCAGCTCTGAGCCCCTTCTTGTTCGCTATGGTGATGGACAGGCTGACAGACGAGGTTAGACAGGAATCTCCATGGACTATGATGTTTGCAGATGACATTGTGATCTGCAGTGAGAGTAGGGACGAGGTGGAGGAGAAGCTAGAGAGGTGGAGGTTTGTCCTGGAAAGGAGAGGGATGAAGGTTAGCCGCAGTAAGACAGAGTACATGTGTGTGAATGAGAGGGACCCAAGTGGAAGAGTGAGGTTACAGGGAGAAGAGATCAAGAAGGTGGAGGATTTTAAGTACTTGGGGTCAACAGTCCAGAGCAATGGAGAGTGGGGAAAAGAGGTGAAGAAACGTGTACAGGCAGGATGGAATGGGTGGAGAAAAGTGTCAGGTGTGATGTGTGATAGAAGAGTTTCAGCTAAAATGAAAGGAAAGGTGTACAAAACTGTGGTGAGACCAGCGATGTTGTTTGGTCTAGAGACAGTGTCACTGAGGAAAAGACAGGAGGCAGAGCTGGAGGTAGCAGAGATGAAGATGCTGAGGTTCTCTCTGGGAGTGACCAGGAAGGATAGGATCAGGAATGAGTACATCAGAGGGACAGCACATGTTAGAGGTTTTGGAGATAAAGTCAGAGAGGCCAGACTAAGATGGTTTGGACATGTCCAGAGGAGAGATAGTGAATATATTGGTAGAAGGATGCTGAGTTTTGAACTGCCAGGCAGGAGGCCTAGAGGAAGACCAAAGAGGAGGTTTATGGATGTAGTTAAAGAGGACATGAAGGTAGTTGGTGTGAGAGAAGAGGATGCAAAGGACAGGGTTAGATGGAGGCGGTTGATTCGCTGTGGCGACCCCTGAAGGGAAAAGCCAAAAAGGAAAAGAAGAAGAAGAAGAGTTGAGATTGTGTGAGATGGAGTGTCTTCATATATGACTTCATTTACATGAATAAATACATTTAGCAAACTGTTTAACTCCCTTTTTAAAGACACTTCTGAGCTGTATATTGTTTATGATGCATATTCTCCTTCTCCATTAGCCTGGATATCTCTGTTCTGTTTTCTACTTTTATATTTTACTGACAGCTTAAATCTGTGCATCCCATCTGTCCTGTAAACATAATAATCCTACAGTAAACCCCAAAATGTATACAACATTGGAACAAAGTCATCATGTTAGAAGTTTCATGTCTCTGAATCCAAACTGCGATTGCTCAAATGATGTCACTTGTGTACCTTATTCAGATTTGAATATAAATCTGTTGGAATTATCATGCAACTGTTTCCACATGCTGGTAATCCCAAACTGGCCGACATGTGTAACATTACTGGAATGTCCTTTGAGACGCAACGCCCTGACATGCAGTGGACAATTTGGATAACAAGGCAGAGATAACACCACTTAAAACACACACACACACACACACACACACACACACACACACACACACACTCACACACACACACACACACACACACACACACATCCAGTCACAGCGTGACAGCAGTGATGTCAGAGCTGAACATCCTGCAGGATTGTTCCATGCAGAGCTACAAGTCCTGCTTCTGTGTAATGTAATGTAAAATAAGTGTAACTACTCCTTTATGTTAAATAACTGAATATATTACTTATTCAAGTTACAAACATTAAAATCATACAGAATATATATGTTTGTTTCTCTGTTCTAACATAAATCCTGATAATTTTTCAGGTCATAAATGTCACAATCTCTCCACATTTTTGTTAAATAAATTAATTTTTTTTCACTTACCTCTCATGCTTCACATTTGGGTCTTGCAGTAAACCCTGATAATTAAAACTATCAATGAAAAAAGAAAAATAACATCAAACACAAGTTAGGACATTAACTTTGTTCAAACACGTTTTTGTCAGATTTAAAATGAGCTGAATTACTGCATTGTGGGAAATGTAGTTTTGGTCAAAGCACATGTTTGACCTATTTATTTTTAGACACTCTGACCTTTTATGCTCTTGCGGGCCACATAGAATGATATAGTGGGCCACATTTAGCCCCCGGGCCTTGAATTTGACACATGTACTCTAGATGGTATTTACACCTCAAACCACCCTCCATCATCTGCATCCTGCCCCATCGATTTCTCACTATTCATGACCGTAAGAGGGATTCATTTCAGTTTCACTCCTTTAGACAAGAGTAGCTAAAATAAGAATGTGAAGCAGCAAGAGTGAAGAAGACAAGTCTTGTCTGATTGTTTCTTGGATTGCTCCGGTAGCAAACAAATATCCTTCCGTCATTTGATGAAATGCTTTAATGTTCATCCTGTTAGAAGCTTATTTTCCACTGGCTGCTATCCACATATTCTTCTTGACTCTTGTTCTTCCCTAGGAGTTTCATGCATTTCAAGGCTCTTTTAGATTGAGATCTTCTCTCTCTCTCTCTCTCTGGGTTCTGTGCAGTAACTGTAGCAAGACTTTCTCACACTGTGTTGTCTTTGGCTCCAGCGGCCATGCTTAATTTCCCTTTGTCTTCTGCAGCACAGCCGCTGCCAATAGTAATTTGAAATGCTTGAATAAAAAAACCTGCAGCAGAAATTAGTCTCTCTCTCTCTCTCTCTCTCTCTTTGTGTCATATGGATCATGCAATGATGCAACTCCATCGACTCTTCGGCTCAGTCAGGCGGTATTTTCTCACACAAGGCCTCCTCCTCTCACATGGGCTGCACACAAGCGCACGTCTGCAGCGCAAAATCAAATTTAACCACAAAATAACTCCCTTATTCCCTTTTCACTGCAGAGTGGATCGTTTTCCTTGAGTGCACCTAAATGCTGCATGAACTCATTTCCCCCTCATTTGTTTTTGTTTTTTTTATCCAGAAAGACAGAATAGAATTTTTGTGGCCATAAAATGTTGTAAATGGTCTCTTTCATGGTGAGAATGTCTCGGTTAGTTTCACATGTAACACACAAACAGGAGAGTGATATTAATTTTCTTATCCAACCCTCAGCAAGAGGATTAAAATCTATTTCTTTAATGAAATTTAATGATGATATTATGGAATATGGATGCTATAAATACTACTTTTCGTTGATTCTAATATATTTTTATAAACGTAAGCTTTGATTTAATTTTATAGTGATCATTGGGGAATTACTAGAATGCAATATATAAGGTGTTGGTGTTATTTTGTCCACACCCTGTGTCTGAACACACAGATTTATTCAGGGTCTTTCCCCTATGGGGCACACTGAATAGTATTTTTGGCTTCGGGCTGGTCTAGCCGCCCACTTATCTCCCCTCCACATGTGATTTATGCAGAGTCAGTGCCCCCCCCAACACAAATCTGACCATCTTAGGGATGGAAAACATTCCCTGCTGAGTTTTCCCGCCAGGGGATTCGCCACCACCATTTGTAAAAGACACTCAAAGCAGATGTAGAGACCCATAAACACAATCCAAACAGACAGATAGAGAAACACACCTACAGTAGGTGCACACAATTCATGCATGCATGAACGCATATTTTTATTGCAAAAACTAAGAAGCAGAGGTAAGAAGGATGGCTGGGGCTTTTCCCGCAACGATAGAGATGAAGAAAGATTTTGGTGGAGCAACACGGAATGTAGAGCACAACCCTTCAGTCGTGATGACATCATTGTTTGGGGTCACATGTGATTCAGCTCTGCAAAGCCCAGTGGCATTCTGAACTGCATGTTAATATCTGTATAACAAAGATAATGTTAGATATTTGCTATGTATCCCGAAACACTAAGCACATGTCAAAGCAGTATCATTAGCTTTATAGGTCAAATATTTGGACAAATGTTTTTCCTCATGAAGCCAAAGTTGTTATCTTTTTGTTTTTTTCTGCAGGGAACATGAACATCTGTCCAAGATTTGATTCTAGTCCATCAACATTTACAAGTTCCCACTGGAAATAGTGAAAACTTTGGTGCTGCATGAAAAGTCAGAGCACAATGAACACGACTAGGATTCTTCCTCTAGGAACCACAATTTAATGAACAAATATTCATAGTAATCCATCTAATAGTCACTGATACACCTCTGTCTGGACTAAAAGAGAGAAACCCTGATTCACATTTACCATCAGCCAACAATAATAGTTGCTAAATTAAATATCTTCACTTAAAAATACTTTCATTCCTCTTTTCATAATTGTCCAGAAAATGTTTTTAGTGGTGACCCCTTTATTCTGTGACAAACTGATCTTCTAATGAAGTTCACGCCATCTTATGATAAATTAATGTCATTTTGCCAAAGGAATTTTTCATATCCTTGCCAGAAAGGAAATGACAGACAAAAGAATTGTTCAGTGGTGCAATCTTTATCTTGTGAGGAATAAAATGTCAAGAATAAAACCACAGAAACACTAATTTTGGCTTGTTTGTATAAATTGTAACATTAATGTCAGTAGAAATAATACAACTTATTAAAATGTATTGTGTTTATAACAGCAACATCTGTGGTTTTTCAGTTTTTCAAGATTTTCTGGATCTCTGAAATATGTCACTAGTTTAAACTCGTGTTTGCAAGCAATTCTAATAATATGAGAAGCCAGGTTACAAAATATTTAATGTTTTTGAGCTGCTAGTAGAGCCTGGAGTTAACATGACAAACAAAAAAGTCCAGCATTCTGAAGTAACTCTCCTGGTGTTTGCAGGAATCCAAGTTTTGATCTCAGCCTGTGCCTGAAATCCGAGGGAGAAGTGTGAGCCGCCGGCCAAAGCATGAGGAAACAAGAGAGGAATGGAGGGCAAAAAAAAAAAAAAAAAGACCAACAGTGGAAGAAAAGTCAGGTTTTGAAGTTTTGATTCAAGTCTCCCACATCTGTCCACTGCCTCGTGCAAGAATCCTGGAATCCCCCACCCCCTCATCATCACCGTGTCACACAAACGCACACTCAAAATGTGCAGACTCCATTCCAATCCACCGGCGCGGGGCATGAAAACAAACATTTTCAAGGAAGTTCTTAAGCCAAATGGCAGATAAGCATGGCTGCTAAATGAGCACACATACACACACACGGAGCACAAGTTAATGACGTGACCTGACACTGAACTACTTTTGAATGATAAAGCGAGAGTGGACAGATGTAGAGGTAAAGAAACTCTAGGACATGTTTCGGTACACAGTGTGTTTTTTGCACAAGAAGGTTTGTGTGTGTGTGTGTGTGTGTGTGTGTGTGTGTGTGTGTGTGTGTGTGTGTGTGTGTGTGTGTGTGTGTGTGTGTGTGTGTGTGTGTGTGTGTGTGTTTCTGCTCAAAGAGATCTTAACAGTCCACCCAACCATCACAGTCCCAATAACACATCGTGAAGTCGATGTAGGGGGCTGTGACCAGAGAGTCGAGGGCCATCACTGTGGGGGTTACACACACACACACACACACACACACACACACACACACACACACACACACACACACACACACACACACACACACACACACACACACACACACACACACACACACACACACACACACACGCACACACACACACACACACATCTATTATGCACTGACTCCAGCCAACAGCAACTTACTGTATACTCATTTAACAGAGGCTTTTGGCTCACCCCCCTCCTCAACATGCCTTTACTGGTTCCTGACTGGTGGAAACAGGAAACAGAACCCGGCACAGAGACCAGGTCGTCTCTCTGTTTGGACGCATTTTGTTTGTGAACCTCACTTTCCTCCTCCGCTCTGAAGGAACACACACTCAATGCAGTAACTTCTGCAGCGCGACGTGGTCAGCAGCCAAGTCCTGTTTGGTTTCCTCCCAGATCTGAACTCTGGGTGGCACAGATAACATTGAAACAAGGAACAATTTCATGCTCCTGCACTCTGGACTCTTTTTATGGCTTTAATTGTTCCATTAAGGTGCTTCAGGGGTCTGGGAATGCTTTGTCATACACACAATGTGTGTGTGTGTGTGTGTGTGTGTGTGTGTGTGTGTGTGTGTGTGTGTGTGGGTGGGTGCGTGCGTGTGTGTGTGTGTGCGTTTAGCGTTAATGACCTCAGGTTCGTCAGTGCTCGAGTGTGTTCTGTCAAGGAATTCAAAGAGTTCTGGCATTTTAATGCTTCTGGTTCTGAACCAAAGTCACAGAACATGAAGACTGAACTGAATATTTATCATCATCGTTTCCTGCTTCAGAGTCTTGTCATGTCACGGTCCGGGTTCACGGAATGCACTCAAAACACACGATTGCATTGATTAAGATGGTGTGTGTACTGCCGTTTCAGATGCAGACTTTTAATTTCTCACAGTCTCTTGTAATCAAACCATTGATCAAATTATATTTATCCTCAAATCTCATCTGTCACTTCAAGCATGTAAATATGCGTTTAATCACACTATCAGAAAAAGAGCTGCAGTTGATCACAATGATAATTTGGTGGAAGATTAATCTTTGGCTTTGTATAGAAGCCAGTTAATAATATCTGATTAACCCTGAGATTGATTTTATTATCAGCTACACAGATTATCATTTTCTTTCTCAAATCATTAAGTATTTAGTTTCTGAATGGTAGAAAATGTGTCACATGTGTCACAGTCAAAAACAATGAAGTAAAAGACAATGACAATTTCTATTCTGTCGTCTGAGTGGTAGTAATATTTTTAAATGTTATATATGGTAGCATGTACGAAACATTATGTGCGAAATAATTACAAATGCAAATATTAATTAATATTCATAAGTAACGTGTTCTATTTGTACGTGTACTCAGAAGGGAGGATCTATCAGGATTTATAATGCTCAAAGAAATTATTACCTATTTCCTCTTCTTGCATTTAATTAAAGACCTGATAACATTATTATATTAGTGGCTTAAATGGTAAACTGCTGTTGAAAATGAAGTTTGAGCTCATCTACATTTATTGCATTACATAAAGTTGCTAAAGTTAAACCAGAGCTTATTAGATCTGTACAATAAACATGTGTTGACCTGCTAATCCAAACTGTTTTCATACATGCAGTGTTTTCTTATGAAATAGTTGACCCCTAACTTCTCGGGGTGAACCCTGATCCAGGTGATGTTCCAGTGCGCTCACACCACACAGACTGTCAGCTGCTGCTTCTGTGTTAATGAGGGTCAAATGTTAGACAGTGACTTCACAGGTTTGACCAACAACACGTCTCACAAGAGTAACATCATCACTGCTGATGAGGTAATCCTTTCAGTGATGCTGCTGCGGGATATGTGCAGCAAAGGAGAGAAAAACAAGTTGGAAAGGTTGTTAAAAATGAATTTATTATATATTTCATGTCAGTAGATGAATGTTTTCTCCTGAGTTTCATCTTCTTTGATTTGATCCTATTTCACAGAATGAAGAAAAAGTGCCAAGCACATTCATTTCCTGGTCTTGGTAGCAGCAAGGAATTGTGGGAAGTAGGTGAATTATCAGAACATAAAGGCCGTAAGTGTTGTTTTACTTCAGATATCCCATCAGTTGCTATCTTGTATTTTGCTTCTCTCCCCTGCGCTGCCAGGGATCCGTGATCTCAGCCCAAAAAACTTTTCTAGGGTGATTAATGAGGGCGAGGACCTCTGGGGCCCTCAAGGGATGGCGAGGGCCACAGCCCTGCAGCAGCTGACTGCATGTTTCCAGCTCATAGTTAACTTTTATTTCACCAAAATCTACAAGTGACAAGCTGCTAAAAAAAAAACAAGGAAGGAGTGTTGCAATAATTATTACAGCCGGTTTACTACCAACCATTTTCACATTTTCAGATCCACATCTGTGTCTAGAAAAATGACAGAACCATGAGAAGCAGGATGTGGTCATTAAATCTTCATATCTGAAGGTTTTGAAGAGATACAATTTTACAAACCAGCAAAAGAGAATTGATTGTTCCAGTAAAAATATTTCAGCGTGCTGTGAAGGAGAATGGGTTGTTGTCCAGACTGATAGTACCATCTAGTGGTTCAAACATTCTGCTAAGGAGGCCAACGGAAGCCGTGACCCTGTGAATCGGCTGATGTCAACCAATCAGATGTTGATTTTAAAAAGATGATCTTTTATCATCATCTCCTCCGAGAGCTGCCACCTTATCGTGGTGGGGGAGTATGAGTACCTGAATGATCCCAGGAGCTATGTTGCCAGGGGCTTTACGCTCCTGCTAGGGTCTCCCTTGGCAAACAGGTCCTGGGTGACGGGCCAGACGAAGAGCAGCACAAAAACCCCTATGATGAGTACAAAATCAAGGACCGTGACGTCATCCCGTATGGTGCAACCGGGGACCCACCCTGGAGCCAGGCCAGGGGTTAGGGCTCGGAAGTGAGCGCCTGGCCTCTGCCCACGGGGCCTGGCCGGGCTCAGCCCGAAAGGACAACGTGGGCCCAACCTCCGGTGGATTCACCACCCGCTGAGGAAACCGTAGGGGTGCAGTGTGGATTGGGTGGCAGTCATCAGCGTGGGGCTCGACAACCCAATCCCCATACAAAGAGTCTAGCTCTAGGGACATGGAATGTCACCTCGCTGGGGGGAAAGGAGCCAGAGCTTGTGAGGGAGGTTGAGAGGTACTGATTAGATATAGTCGGGCTCACCTCCACCCACAACTTGGGCTCTGGAACCCAAACTCTTGAGAGGGGCTGGACTCTCCACTTTTCTGGTGTTGTCCAAGGTGAGAGGCGGCGGGCTGGTGTGGGCTTGCTTGTGGCTCCACAGCTCAGCTGTCATATGTTGGAATTCACCCCGGTGAACGAGAGTGTCGCGTCCCTGCGCCTTGGGGTTGGGGACAGGTGTCTCACTGTCATTTCGGCCTATGGGCCAAATGGCAGTGCAGAATACCCGGCCTTCTTGGAGTCCCTGGGAGGAGTACTGAATAGTGCTCCGACTGGGCACTCCATTGTTCTCCTTGGGGACTTCAACGCTCACGTGGGCAATGACAGTGAGACCTGGAAAGGGGTGATTGGGATGAACGGCCTCCCCGATCTGAACATGAGTGGTGTTCTGTCATTGGACTTCTGTGCTAGTCACAGTTTGTCCATAACGAACACCTTGTTCAGCCACAGGGATGTCCATAAGTACACATGGCACCAGGACACCCTAGGCCGGAGGTCGATGATTGATTTCGTTGTTGTATCATCAGACCTCCGACCGCGTGTGTTGGACACTCGGGTGAAGAGAGGGGCAGAGCGGTCAACCGATCACCACCTGGTGGTGAGTTGGATCCGCTGGCCGAGCAGGAGGCCGGACAGACTCGGCAGGCCCAAACGTGTTTTGAGAGTCTGCTGGGATCGTCTGGCAGAACCCTCTGTCAGTTAGGTCTTCAACTCCCACCTCCGGGAGAGCTTCTGCCAGATCCCGCAGGAGGCTGGGGACATTGAGTCAGAGTGGACCATCTTCTCTGCCTCCATTGTCGAAGCGGCTGCTCGGAGCTGTGGTTGCAAGGTCTCTGGTGCCTGTCGCGGCAGTAACCCCCGAACCCGGTGGTGGACACCGGAAGTAAGGGATGCCATCAAGCTGAAGCAGGAGTCCTCTCAAGTCTTGTTGAATTGAAGGACTCTGGAGGCAGCTGACAGGTACAGGCAGGCCAGGCGTACTGTGGCTCGAGTAGTCGCGGAGGCAAAAACTCGGGTCTGGGAGGAATTCGAAGAGGCCATGGAGGAAGACTATCAGTCAGTCTCGAAAAAATTCTGGCAAACCATTTGGCGCCTCAGGAGGGGGAAGCGGTGCACAGCCAACACTGTTTACAGTAGAGGCGGAGAGCTGCTTACCTCGACTGAGGATATGGTCGGGCGTTGGAAAGAATACTTCGAGGATCTCTTCAATCCCGCTGCCATGTCTTACACAGAGGAAGCAGAGGCTGAGGTCTTAGAGGTGGACTCGTCCATCACCCAAGCTGAAGTCACCGAGGCGGTTGCCAAACTCCTTGGTGGCAAAGCACCGGGGGTGGATGAGATTCGCACTGAGTACTTCAAGTACCTCAAGTCTCTGGATGTGCAGGGACTGTCATGGTTGACACTTCTCTGTAACATCGCATGGCAGTCAGGGACAGTCCCTCTGGATTGGCAGACCGGGGTGGTGGTCCCTCTTTTCAAAAAGGGGGACCGGAGAGTATGTTCCAACTATAGGGGGATCACACTCCTCAGCCTCCCGGGGAATGTCTATTCCAGGGTACTGGAGAGGAGGATTATACCGATAGTCGAACCACGGATTCAGGAGGAACAATGTGGTTCTCGTCCCGGATAGTGGAACACTGGACTAGCTCTACACTCTCCATCGAGTGCTCGAGGGTTCATGGGAGTTTGCCCAACCAGTCCACATGTGTTTTGTGGACCTGGAGAGGGCATTCAATTGTGTCCCTCGTGGTATCTTGTGGGGAGTGCTTCTGGAATATGGGGTCCGGGGCCCTTTGCTGAGGGCTGTCCGGTCCCTGTATGACCGAAGCCAGAGCTTAGTTCGCTTTGCTGGCAGTAAGTCAGACCTGTTTCAGATGCATGTTGGACTCCGGCAGGGCTGCCCTCTATCACTGGTTCTGTTCATAATCTTTATGGACAGAATTTCTAGGCACAGCCAGGCTCCAGAAGGAGTCCGGTTTGGGGAGCAAAGGATTTCATCTCTGCTTTTTGCAGATGATGTTGTCCTGTTGGCCTCATCAAACCTGGACCTTCAGCGTGCACTGGGACGGTTTGCAGCCGAGTTTGACGTAAGTGGGATGAAGACCAGCACCTCTAAATCCGAGGCCATGGTTCTTGACCGGAAAAGGGTGGTGTGTCCTCTTCAGGTCGGTGGACAGTCCTTCCCCAAGTGGAGGAGTTTAAGTATCTTGGGGTCTTGTTCACGAGTGAGGGAAGGATGGAACGTGAGATTGACAGATGGATCGGTCCAGCTTCTGCAGTGATGCAGTCGCTGTATAGGTCCGTTGTGGTGAAGAAAAAGCTGAGTCATAAGACGAAGCTCTCGATTAACGGTCAATCTACGTTCGCACTCTCACCTATGGTCATGAGCTTTGGGTCATGACAGAAAGGACAAGATCCCGGATACAAGGGGCTGAAATGAGTTTCCTCCGTAGAGTGACTGGGCACACCCTTAAAGTTAGGGTGAGGAGCTCAGTCACCAGGGAGGAGCTCGGAGTAGAGCCGCTGCTCCTCCGCCTCAAGCGGAGCCAGCTGAGGTAGTTCGGGCATCTGTTCTGGATGCCTCCTGGACACCTGGGGAGGTGTTCCGGGCATGTCCTACCGGGAGGAGACCTTGAGGAAGACCTAGGAAAATACGCTGAAAGGACTATGTCTCTCGGCTGGCCTGGGAACGCCGCCGGCTCCCCCTGGAGGAGCTGGAGGAGGTGTCTGGGGACAGGAAAGTATGGGCATCCCTGCTGAGACTGTGCCCCCACAACCCGGCCCCGGATAAGCGGTTGATGATGGATGGATGGATGGATGGATCTTTTATCATCAGGAAAACCATACAAAGAAGGAACTTGAAGAATATTGCAAGAAAATCCTGAAAAAGAATGAGAGAGAAAAAAAACAGAAAGAATATTGAAAGGGAAAATTGAGAATACTGAAAATACAGAAAACTGACGAAGCCGACAGAGGGAATAATGAGAAAAGACTGAAAGAGAATACTCAGACAGAACAGTGAGAGAAAAAACTGAGAGAGAAATTTGAGAGGCCGTCCGGCTGCTGAATAAAACAAATCTGTTGCTGAAATTTTATTGCATGGTACAGTAATATACACTCAACAAAAATATACACGCTTTTGTTTTTGCTCCCATTTTTCGTGAGATGGACTTAAAGATCTATAATTCATTCCAGATACACAATATTACCATTTCTCTCAAACATTGTTCACAAATCTGTCTAAATGTGTGATAGTGAGCACTTCTGCTTTGCTGAGATAATCCATCCCACCTCACAGGTGTGCCACATCAAGATGCTGATCTGACATCATGATTAGTGCACAGGTGAACCTTATACTGCCCACAATAAAAAGTCACCCTGAAATGTGCAGTTTTGTTTTGCTTTATTGGGGGTCTGGGGACTCAGAACCAGTCAGTATCTGGTGTGACCACCATTTGCCTCATGCAGTGCAACACATCTTCTTCGCATAGAGTTTATCAGATTGTCAATTGTGGCATGTGGAATGTTGGTCCACTCCTCTTCAATGGCTGTGCGAAGTTGTTGGATATTAGTGGGAACTGGTACACGTCATTTTTATCGTAATAATCACACCAGGGCACTTCAATAACTTAAATCTGATTTTTTTTTTTTTTTTACTCATCACTTTGTCTATTTATAGTAATTTTCAAACTTTAAATTTGAGTTTTTAGTGTTTTTTTAGTGTTTTTCTTAATAATAATCAGAATGTATACCGTATGTACTTATACTTACAGTACATACAGTATATACAGTACTCTACATATATACTGCATTTGTTTTGGACCGAGCCCTGGTGATTTCTTGGGAAATACTTATTGCTTAGACTTTAGCCTAGCGCGTCTATCCACCTACCAATATGACCTATGCTTCTAAAATAGAGGAATAAAGATGGAAGATTTTAAATTACATTTTACATCTAAATCATGAGGTTTTAATTTTGCTAAAACACTTCAGCGGCTAATTTCTCAGGCCGACATAATCTCTCTACTGTTTTCCTGTGATCCCTAAAACACTTTTGATGTGGTATTAATTTGTTGAGAAAACCTGGATTCCCATGACCCTGTGCAGACTAGGCTTAAGATTCCTGCGTTGATGTGCTTGAAGTTTCTACTAATACCGACTGATTAAAAATTCACTTTCATCACAAGTCGTGCAAAAAAGGTGCTTTTAAGTTGCAGAGATTCAAGAAGCAGTGTTTGTAGTTGTGGTTTTAGAAGGGAGGAGTGTGTGTGTGTGTGTGTGTGTGCGTGCGTGCGTGCGTGCGTGCGTGCATGCGTGTGTGTGTGTGAAATACAGAAGCTATTTACCCCCTTCACGTTTGTGTCATTTTATGATATTATGTGAACAATTATTTGTGAAACATGTTTGTAATTTGTCCACAGGTGTAAGAAAAGCTTCAAAAAAAGAAAATACGAGGTAAATTCATCCATTCTGTCAAAATATTTCAAAAAGTACTTTTTAAAATACTTCATGCGCAATAAAAACTTTATTCTTTGCATGCGTTATAGCTGATCTGAAAAGGAACCGCTTCAGCAGACTGTCAATAGAAAGAATACTTTAGCTCCACATTCAGAAGGTAAAAGGATAAGGAGTTTTCTATAGCAATTATTTTGTAAATCTTACACTACTCAGGCCATTTCCTTCACACACCAGTAACTGTGCTTAAACTTACAGGTTTAGAGTTCACTTAACTCAGGTAACTCATTACACAGCGTCCATGAATGTGTGTGTTAGTGTGTTTGTGTGTGTGTGTGTGTGTGTGTGTGTGTGTGTGTGTGTGTGTGTGTGTGTGTGTGTGTGTGTGTGTGTGTGTATGTGTGTAGGACGGGCTGCTTCAGACGCAGCTCACTGCTTCCAGACACGATGGGCGTCTGGTTCTTCATGTGGAAACGGACCAGGTGTCCGACTGTCAGGAACACCTGATCACGTGTCCGCACCTGATCACATACACATACAAAAAAGATACAACAGGCGTGAAAATGGATTACTGCTCCTCCTGCTGTGGAATGAAAGAACATCATCTCTGCTCTACCTGTCCATGTGGGTCCACCAGCAGCACGTGGTGAACTGTGGTTCCCTCCATGCCGCTGAGGACGTACTGACCGGAGGCAGAGCCGCTGTCCCTGACCAGGAAGTCCCCGCTGCAGGTGAGGAGCGACTCGGCCTGCTCTCGACCCAACCTGGGATGAAGGAGACGAAGTGACACAGGAAGGAAAAGGAGGTTCTGACGATTCACATACAAGGATGTCGATTCCCCACCTGCCGTGGAACCAGACCTCATCCTGGATCAGATCCTGGGTGTGCGTCTCAGACAGAAGACTGGATCGTTGAGGACTGACGTCAGAACCTGGTGAGGATTCAGTAGAAGATCAATGTGGGATTCTTCAATCATGATTTAAACTAAGAGAACAGACTGAATTTAACACCTTCTGTAATGATTCATGTGAACACAACCTAATATATAATCAATCACAGGCAGGGGTGTCAAACTCATTTTCACTGAGGGCCACATCGGTATATCAGCTGTCCTCAAAGAGCCAGATGGAACTAATAAATGCAACTAAATGTAACTCAAGTAATGTAAAATAAATACAACTACTGCTTAAAGTTAAATAACTCTGAATTTATTACTTATTCAAGTTATAAACATTACAGTTACACAGAAAAAACATGTTTATTTGTTTCTCTGTTTTAACATAAATCCTTAGAATTTGTCAGGTTATTAAACCCACAGAACTCCATCAATCAAGGATCAAACTATCAATGAATAAAGAAAAATAACATCAAACATAAATACTGCATTGTGGGAAATATCGTTTTTCTCAAAGCACACTTTTGATCTGCAGTATGTATTTTAAGACACTCTGACCCTCTATGCTCTGGCGGGCCACATAAAATGATGTGATGGGCCACATTTGGCCCCCGGGCCTTGAGTTTGGCACGTGTGCTTTAAGGTATTATCTTTTTAACTATGAACTGACAGTTAAAGTGTTTTAATGGTTGCACTGTCTTCTCCTTCTTTTCCTTTCGGCTTTTGCCTTCATGGGTCGCCACAGCGAATCAGTTGCCTCCATCTAACCCTGTCTTCTGCATCCTCTTCTTTCACACCAACTACCTTCATGTCCTCTTTCACTACAAAATAATGTGATTTCTACAAGTATAACATTATATTTTAATTAATTTAACTGAGTTTTACAAATCAGCTTGTATTTATTGTAATGCAGCAAACATGAGATTAGTTGTTCTAAATTTTTAGATTCTCATTATAATATAATTTTTATATTATATTATAATACTATGATTTATAATATAATTTATGATAAAAATTGTAATAATAAACCTGTCATATATATGCATATATATGCACAAACATTTAGACAGGAATCTCCATGGACTATGATGTTTGCAGATGACATTGTGATCTGCAGTGAGAGCAGGGAAGAGGTGGAGGAGAAGCTAGAGAGGGAGGTTTGTCCTGGAAAGGAGAGGGATGAAGGTTAGCCGCAGTAAGACAGAGTACATGTGCGTGAATGAGAGGGACCCAAGTGGAAGAGTGAGGTTACAGGGAGAAGAGATCAAGAAGGTGGAGGATTTGAAGTACTTAGGGTCAACAGTCCAGAGCAATGGAGAGTGTGGAAAAGAGGTGAAGAAGCGTGTACAGGCAGGATGGAACGGGTGGAGAAAAGTGTCAGGTGTGATGTGTGATAGAATAGTTTCAGCTAAAATGAAAGGAAAGGTGTACAAAACTGTGGTGAGACCAGCGATGTTGTTTGGTCTAGAGACAGTGTCACTGAGGAAAAGACAGGAGGCAGAGCTGGAGGTAGCAGAGATGAAGATGCTGAGGTTCTCTCTGGGAGTGACCAGGAAGGATAGGATCAGAAATGAGTACATCAGAGGGACAGCACATGTTAGAGGTTTTGGAGATAAAGTCAGAGAGGCCAGACTGAGATGGTTTGGACATGTCCAGAGGAGAGATAGTGAATATATTGGTAGAAGGATGCTGAGTTTTGAACTGCCAGGCAGGAGGCCTAGAGGAAGACCAAAGAGGAGGTTTATGGATGTAGTGAAAGAAGACATGAAGGTAGCTGGTGTGAGAGAAGAGGATGCAGAAGACAGGGTTAGATGGAGGCAAGTGATTCGCTGTGGCGACCCCTGAAGGGAAAAGCCGAAAGGAAAAGAAGAAGAAGATGATGCACAAACATTGATACATGTCCTGGCTCCAGTCATAAGACTTCTGGGTTGTCCTTTCCAGGTTACCATAGAAACATGGTTTACTGTTTTCCTGAGTCAGCATACTGACACAGATGAAACTCTTATTCTGATTAAAACATTTCTCTTCTGCCCCTGAATCCAACACACTGGACCCCTAAATTTGGACTGAGAGTGTACTGATGGTCTCAACCTGCAGGGGGAGCTGTAGTTCCTTCTGCCATCGCGCAGTTCTCCTGCTGTGGAGCTGGTGGAGATAAATAAGCCTGAAACAGAACTAGATCAGTCACACTACACTTAAAGCTCAACAACTGTTGTGGATGACAGGAGCCGGGTCACATCAACACAAACTCCAACAATATTTAAGTTTTTTTCTGCTGCTCAAATGCAGTTATTATACAAAACATTGCAGGATGAAAATAAAATGTCAATCACATATACTGGTAATAAACAATTATAATGTATTTTCACACATTGATCATATCATGTGTTCTCACCCTCTGGTCCTCAGCATCCTGGTCATCCTCTGTTGAGGCGGTCTGGTGCTCCGGCCCCCCAGCGGGGGTCATCCTTCCGTGGATCACGTTGTAGTAGTCACCGTGTTCACCGGCTTCAATGTCACTCCTGGCCTTTTGGTCTGTAATTGTCGTCACCGGATGCCATTTATGACAGAATGTCATGTTTGTTCTGCAGGAAAATACACAATATTCACACGGCGACCCTGGCTGTGTGTTAAAATGCACACAGTTAACATTAAGTACACACACACACACACACACACACACACACACACACACACACACACACACACAAACACACACACACAGAGAGAGAGAGAAACACATACAGATGATCATAATAATAGATAAGAATAGTGTCAAACTCAAGGCCCAGGAGCCAAATGTGGCCCATCACATCATTTTATGTGGCCCGCGAGAGCATAAAAGGTCACAGTGTCGAAATAAATAAGTTTTTTTTAAAAATGTTTTGACTAAAAACTACATTTCCCACAATGCAGTAATTATGCCATTTAAACTCTGACAAAAGCATTTTTAACAAAGTTAGTGTCCTAATTTGTGTTTGATGTTATTTTTCTTTATTCATTGATAGTTTGATCCTTGATTGATGGAGTTCTGTGGGTTTAATAACCTGACAAATTCTAAGGATTTATGTTAAAACAGAGAAATAAACAAACATGTTTTTTCTGTGTAACTGTAATGTTTGTAACTTGAATAAGTAATAAATTCAGTTATTTAACATTAAGGAGTAGTTACATTTATTTTACATTAAATTTAGTTAATGTGGGCGAACTTGCGGGCGGAGCCTGGTCCCCACACCTGTTGCTCGTCACCACACCTGTACCTGATCGAGCTGATGAGCCTGAGGCTTTATAAGCTGGTTTGGCCTTTGGTTGTTTTTGTGTTGCTGCTCATGACTCCAGTTTACTGAATTTCTTGTGTTTTCTTGATTTTTGCTTTGAATTGATTAAAATACGGGAAAAAAAACTTCTGTACCTCCATTTAGGTCCAAATCCTGCTCGGCATGACAGAGGCAGATTGGAATCTGATCAGTAAATCAGATTATATCAGATTTACTGATTGGCAACTAGTCGACCGATGTTTAACCGTTTGTTTTGGGCTTTGTTTAGTTTGTTGCCATTTATGTTGAAATATCTGTAAGCATGTGGAGGCAATGTGTGTGAATGCAGCACAACCTCTCAAATAATTTTGGGTTTTCATCAATAAATATATCATTTTGTAATTAAAAATGTCAAATAGTTGTGAAACATGGTCCTCGTGCATTCTGTAAAGCCAAAATTGAGATTCAAATAGAATATTTGGTCAAGTATGGGCAACAATAAAACCTGTTCTACATATAAGCGTCTACCCGGACACTTTGCTAAAAATTAAATCTGCATTTTAGAACGTGGAACCAAGAATTACTTTCTTTAAAATGACCTAAATAATAGTAGAGTTTAATGCTCTGTTGATTTTTAATAAAATTAATTATGTTGATGATTCATACGTGTCTATGGCTCTATCCAGATACACAAATACTACAACTAAACAACATGTGTCTGACACAAACTCATATGAAAGAATTGCTATTTACTGCAGAATGACCTGTTGGAAATAAATATCATTCTCAATTTTATTTGATTTCATAATTCGATTTAAAAGCGGCTATAGAAAATGAATGAATGAATGAATGAATGAATTTGATTTAATCAAAATGCGGCTTTTGGCAGTTTTTCCTGTGGAGTGACATCAAAAAGCGGGAAGGACAACCTGGGGTTGGATGAGAGGACCGAAGGTGTGTGCCTGAGAAGTTGGCGGAAACGCTTATCGAAGGCTTGACCGATGCTGTGGATGACCTCCCCCGCCTGACCCTGGGGACACTCCAGGATGTGACACGCTGGCAGAGACGGACACGAAAGGGGGCGGGGGGGTTATTACATCATAACGACGGGTAGACGCCCTTCTCATCAATGACAGGTTAAACGGCCCTCACCTCTCTGATTGAAGCGGTCCTTGGCAACGTAAGCGATGTAATCCGCCATGTCCTGGACAAAAGAATCAAGAGTGATTGAAACTGTGTGGATGGAGCCGATCTGTGGCCTCAAATGGCTCCAAGATGCAAAGTCCTGCATCCTGTGTGGCGTGTATACGCAGTTTAAACACAGCACAAATAGATTAAAATCATTCAATCATGAAATTGACTCAATAATAGGAGTTTTACAGCAGTAGCTGTCTGCTAACATGAGTTATCTGTCTGCTAACATGAGCTACAGTCACGCTAGACCAATTCAGAAGTAGGGGCGGGGGTGGATTTTATTACCTTTTAATTCAATATGTGAGGATGAATATGCTGTTTCTTCTTTCAAGAATAGCACACACCGTCTTCCAAGGAATGTCCTGTGGTTTTCTTCATGTCCGTGTGTTCATTAATAAAACAGTATTGATTTGTAGATCGCAAATGTTCACGTGTAATACAACAGAAACCATCCCTTATTCTTTATTTAATTGATTTGCTCCCTATCAGCTGAATATGTGTCACCATAAAATCTAAAGTGATTTTAATTCCCTCAACTGTCTATCATGTATGAGACAACTGAGGCCTAGAATGACCTGTCAGGTTACATTAGATAATCAATCACGGAGCTTTGATCCCATCAGAAGGCTGAGAAACTACCTCAATCTGTCATCTGTGGAAAGTGGAACTTCAAAGTGTCAAAGTGAGATATTAGAGAGTGCAGCCAATATTTTATTCCCTGATTATTTGAACTGAAAAGAAAACAGCCAGATGGAAACCAGAAGTTTATGTTGTCTAGCAGTTCAAGAAGCTTTACAGTGGCCGTTTTAATGTGAACACTGGTAATATATGACATTTATAAAGAAGATCTTCAATCAGGAGAAACCAAGTGAATTCTGTCATGATGAAATAATTTTGATAGGGAAATAAATATGGGTGATTATATTGGAGTAGATTCAGGGATCCATACAGATGATGAGTGCGCATTCCAGCATTGATGGCCAAGTTACATAAAAATAAAAAAAAAGGATTCCATGATTTATTTTCTTGTAATCATTCATCCGTCTATTTAATATTAGTTTATTTTATTTTATTCTAAATAAAATAATCTATTTTAATATTCTCTTCAATGAGAGAATATTAAAATTAAATTAAAAAAAATAAGATTAATAGCCACAGCAAAAAAATCTATGAATAACTTGGTGTTATAACACAGAGAATTCATTGCATGGTTTATAAGTGCAAAAAAGATAAATGTATATACAGTATGTATAGACTATATACTATATAAAGTACTATAACACCATTGTTAAAGCATGATGGCGTAGGGTATTTTATTATGTCATTGGAATTCTTCCTAAACTTTTAGTACTGTACTGTACTTTATTTATCTAAAATTAGTCAGGATGCACAAACAAATTACACACATTTATAAATACCAACACCCTAAGGATGCATTTGTTTTGGTTAAATTCTTATTCCATAAAAAAATAAAATAAAATAAAAATAAAAATCATGACACAGAACAGTGATAATAGAAGGGATAAATATAACCATGGAGGCACCCCTTTAACTTAACGGGGTCAGTTTGGGCTGTGGACCAAGTTTCATCTACTCACTCTCTATACCTGTCCCTCCATGAATGTGTGTGTTTGTGAACCATGAACATACCGGGTCGCCTCCAGAGGCAAATGAAATGGCCTGCATGGGGTGATGGACAATCTTCTGAGGAAGAGGAGCAGAAAAACACCAAAACAAAGGTAGCTTTTTACTCCATGCTTCAACAGTTCAGCTGTGTGGTAGTTATTATTTGATTAAGCGTGCTGAAGTTGAAACCTGTGAGGAGGAGGCAGCGATCAGAGTCACACTGTCTGTGGAGACGGAGAGGACCACCCTGTTCCCAGAAAACTGGAGGTCGATTCCACCCAGAACAGCAGGCAGCCGTCTACACACAGGCTGATGGTGACAACCATCAAAATCACTGTTCTGCTAATGTCTATGTGTGTGCATGTGTGTGTGTGTGTGTTAACTGCATTTGTATGTGACCGCTGCTGAGTGTGTTACTTACCTTTTTATTTTTCACTGTTGTCTTGGCTGATGCCCTCTCACACAGTCTGCTTATTGCCTCTCTGAACACGCAAACACAAGACAAATACACAGATTATAATCCCATACACACACATACAACCACACACACATACCAGCATTGATGGCCAAGTTACATTAAAAAAAAAAAAAAGGATTCCATGATTTGTTTTCTTGTAATCATTCATCTATCTATTTAATATTATTTTATTTTATTTTAAATAAAATAATCTATACAACCACACATACATACACACACACACACACACACACACACACACACACACACACACACACACACACACACACACACACACACACACACACACACACACACAGAGGTACCTTTGTAAACATGTGATCGTGCATGCATCACTAGCATGTGACTTGCATGTGAGAATATGAAAGGAAACATGACCCAAAGCTTGTCTGCAGAATATTAGAATATTATATGCTTAAACTGAGATCAGATTAAAAAGGACCACTACTCAGTGAAAATGGACAAAGTACATATTTTAAGTGTAAAAGCAATGAAATTATATTATGTCTAATAATTAAATAAATACATATTAGTGTCTTATATTTTCTTACGTTATGCTTCCATTTCTTGCCAGAGAGAAATATTGAACTTTAATTACATTATTTTAACTAACAGTTCTGAGTTCCGTACATATTATCACACATATATGAATAAAAATAAATGTTATAAACTGCGCTGCTTTCAAGATGTATAAGTCTTGAAATGTAATGTGAGTTTCTTCCAATATAGATAAAAATGCCCCAATAAAACAAAAAAGTGAATATTACCAGTGGTGTGTTTTCAAATCGCCAGACAGCACAGACTTCACCACTCTTACATAGTCACTTGATTGCTTGATGATTATTATATGACTCCTTTATCATAAAAATATGTATCCACAGGTTTGAATCAGAATAGAATCTATATAAACTTAATAGTTATTTGAAGAAAAATCAATATTTCACTCATGGGTGTCCCTCCTGATCCAGATCAATACCATCCACTGACACCGAACTGAGTCAAGACCAGTTCAGCTACATTTTTATCACAATCACATCTCTGCAGAATAAATTTGTGATATTTTTCCAGGTATCGTGGACATCAGTCCAATAATCACTTTTAAAATTCTATATCCAGTTGGTGACCTTTTGGTAACCCCGCTCACTAACAGACAGGCAGAGGGATGCTCAGATTGATGCAAAGGGGTGTCCTCATTATAATCACATTGATACTGATAAACTATCCATATTTTACTGGTTTTGCTGGGAATGGTGGAGCTTGTTTTAGTTACTAAACAAAGACCTGAATTCAGATTTGAATCCAGTTTGGGGCTGGTCAACTTCCAAAAGCTTCACAAGATAATTCTGGGAGACTGTGACATGATTAAGGGATCAGAATTGGTAAAAATAAAATTCTGTGTAAAAAGTATTATTTGTAATCACATGTCAAAAACTTCAAAATATGTTGTTTCATGAATCATATTGTTTTTACTTTAAAGTTTTGGTACAATCTGAAAAGTAACTGTAGTTACTCTTGCAACTAAAGATGTCACATGAATGTGGTGAAGTTAAAAAGTTGTCTAAATTAAATATATTAGAAAAGAAGTATTGAGTAATAGAAGTACGCAGATGCAGTTTAAATACCTCACATACTGGATGTGAGAGTAAAGGAGGAAACGTCACTTTTTTAACACATGTGGCAAACTCAAGGCCCGGGGGCCAAATGTGGCCCATCAAATCATTTGATGTGGCCCGTGAGAGCAGAAAAGGTAGAGTGTCTAAAAATAAATAGATAAAAAAAAGTGTACTTTGACCAAGATTTCCCACAATGCAGTGATTAAGCTAATTAAATCTTTGAAAAAACACACACACACACACACACACACACACACACACACACACACAGAGAGAGAGAGAAACACATACAGATGATCATAATAATAGATAAGAATAGTGTCAAACTCAAGGCCCAGGAGCCAAATGTGGCCCATCACATCATTTTATGTGGCCCGGGAGAGCATAAAAGGTCACAGTGTCGAAATAAATACGTTTTTAAAAAAAATGTTTTGACTAAAAACTACATTTCCCACAATGCAGTAATTATGCCATTTAAACTCTGACAAAAGCATTTTTAACAAAGTTAATGTCCTAACTTGTGTTTGATATTATTTTTCTTTATTCATTGATAGTTTGATCCTTGATTGATGGAGTTCTGTGGGTTTAATAACCAGAGAAACAAGCAAACAGATTTTCTCTATGCAAATCTAACATTTGTAACTTGGATAAGTAATAAATTCAGTTATTTAACATTAAGGAGTAGGTACATTTATGTTACATTACATTTAGTTACATTTAGTTACATTTATTAGTTATCTCAGAATGAGGGCTCGTCTGCTGCTCTGGATCGAATCAACCTCCAGTTTTCTGGGAACAGGGTGGTCCTCTCCGTCTCCACAGACAGTGTGACTCTGATCGCTGCCTCCTCCTCACAGGTTTCAACTTCAGCACGCTTAATCAAATAATAACTACCACACAGCTGAACTATTGAAGCATGGAGTAAAAAGCTTCCTTTGTTTTGGTGTTTTTCTTCCCTTTTCACTCTTCTCATGACCCCATGAAGGCCATGTCATTCGTCTCTGGAGGAAAACCACAATGTTCAAGCTTTACAATGTTTTATATGTACAAACATTCATGGTAATATGGAATCACAAGCAGAGACAAATGATCATGTGTGTCTATATTATTATTTGAAAACTTCAAAGTTTATTATAGTCTGCCACTCTGTAACGCTACGTCATATTTGTAAAAACATTTACACTAAGATGTGTGTCTAGAAGTGGAGGTCGTAACGGGAATTATTGACTCTGCATTGATAAGCTGCATTCAGCCAGTCAAACATCAATAATGTGGTGGGTTTTTTATTGATAAATGTTATTAAAATGTGTAATATCCACATCTAGGTGTTGGCTCAGTTCAAATTCAAAATCAAAAATATAAATGCTCATGTTAAAGTCTTCAAATATAAACTTTTATGATTGTACACCCATTATTTATATTCTACTGTAGGTTTTTTCTACCAGAAATATTTCTGTTAATAAAGAGATGCTTATCAATAAACCCTTTCATTGTCAGACAAAGCTTGAATACACAAGACAAAATATAATAGATAGAAATTAGATTAGAAAATCTGCCTTTAAAATAATGAAAACAAAACACTGATGTGAAATAAACATCTGACATTACATTTAGAGGGGTCACACACTCACCCATACACACACTCACCCATACACACATACAAGTAACATCCCACTACACAGGAAGCAATGCATTTTACCAGGAACTGCGTCTCCCCACAACAAAAAAATGAATGTAATGGATTGAGGTCTGTCTTCTCTCTCCTAATAAGAGCTATGTGAGATTATTTGGAGGAAATTGATCTAATTAGATTTTCGGAGCCATCACTCAGCAGTCCTGATGGGAACAGAGCTCATTTTATCCATCAGCGCTTTCGTGAGAAAAACTCCAGTTTATGAACAATTACACATTTAAATTGGTCTTGTACTTAAAACATCAACGATAATGTAAAGAATCTCAGAGCCTGACTGCAAGAATTGTTGAATGTGAAGCTGGAAAAGTGATGATCTACCTGGAAAGGCTTGGCACAATGGCACAAGGGTTGCGGGGGGGGGGGGGCATGTAAACATGTAAACAGTGATATGTGACGCGTTGGAGTATTTTCGAACAATGCTGAACAATCTGGTGCTCCGTAAGCTCTGCACACTGGGTATGCAGATGGATGCAGTTGAAGCAAAAACATTAGAATGCCTGCGTAGCACAATAAATACTGTTTGCTGTTTCTACTTTTTTCATTCATTTTCATAATGTTGATTTAACACCTTCTTTTTTCTTTTTTTTTTTTTGCCCCACTCTGATAGACCTCGTCTGCAAAGTACTGCAATATTTCAAACCTTGTGGTTCATTGTCAGCACAGCATCGGTTGTCAAGAGATCATTTAACATTTTATTAATACTTAATATGCACAAGGTAATAATCATTTCATTATATTAGTCTTCTTTATCCCACAACTACTCAAACATAGATTTCAGTAATCATTTTAGTTCGCATATTCTGGTTAGCATGTTTTAATCAAAATCCTCCAGTAAACATATTCATATTCTGAGCTCTGTGGTGGTACCGTACCGTGTGACGTGTTTTCTTGTGTCAAAGTCGAGGGTTCTCATGGACTGGGTCACCTCCACACTCCCCATGTACTAGAAAAACCCAACAGAAGCCCAGACGATGTGAAAAATACAGATAATATCTCTTTACCATTTGTCCTCAGAGAGACAAATCAGACATGAATGAAATAAATAAAAAAAACACACACTCACACTCAAAAAAGACAAAGAGAGGTTATCTTTCCGACATATCTCAAGGATGGCAGATTTTGTGTAGCACACTTCTGTTAACTTGCTCAGAATCTTCCACTATGCAGATGACACAGTTTTTTTACATGTCTGATGATTCCAGCAGTCCAACCTATTTAACAGGTTTCTTAAAATGGCTGTTCATCTGGGTTAGTAAATGTGAACAATTTAATGAATTTAATTTAATTGTCCCTCTTTTTATCTTTTGCACCAGTCTTTGTCTGGACTCCCAAAGAATTGCTGAAAACTATAGAATGCAAGTCATAGAGTTTTAACTAAAACACATTTAGTGGGCAGCAAAAGAAAGGTGCAAATCAGAACAAAACTAATTACATTCAATGATGTATCTGGATAAAAAGCCAGGAAGGATTCAACAGATGAATCCAGGAAATCTGGTGCCAGTCCATCAAGCACATGTTGACATATTTTTGGAAATAAGACAACTTTAACCTGCTGCTGATCCTTAATCCTTAAAAACCGTACCATCAGTTATAAAGATACATTGTCTGGACAATTTGTTCATCTGTACAAAATTTGTCTGATAGTGGTGCCACAGGAAAATTCGAATTACACACAGTTACACACACACACAAGTCTGCTTCTATTGGCCAGGAGCTTCATCACAACAGACCCCAGAGGCTAGAGGCAGGATGAGTAAGTCCATTGACTGGGGGGGCAGAGGAGGGGTGCAGGAGGAAATGTGGTGCATTTGTTGAATCACAGTCCATTCTCATTTCCATCAGTGATCAGCTCACAAGCCCTGCTCCTAATCACACACACACACACACACACACACACACACACACACACACACACACACACACACACACACACACACACACACACACACACACACACACACACACACACACACACACACACACACACACACAGAGGAAGAAGCAGTGTAGACCTAGAGAGCAGCAGAGAGCCAGGATGAGTCATTACTGCCTACACGGAGAAAGAGAGAGTGTGTGAAACTGAGTGTGTGAGAGACGGTGCATCTAAGTGTGTGACCCCCGTGTACACATGTGTGTTCATGTCGGGAAAGAAACTGTAACTCCTAAACTCTCCTCTGGGACCCCATATAGGAGATTAAATTCACTCTTTTTAACAAAATCAATATTCTGATAATAAAAAAAAAAAAAAAAATGCAAGCAAATTGTCAACAGAGAAAAACAAGCAGGTCAGTCAGGTAGAGGAATATCACACACACACACACGCGCACACACACACACACACACACACACACACACACACACACACACACACACACACACAAGACACACAAGGTACCTTGATGTGATGGTGAACCGCTCTGCTTGTGGTCTGCTTGGAGCTGGGGGGGCAGCTGGGGGTCAGTGTTATGGGTCTCCTGGTGCAGCTCAGAGCAGAGGGGGTGAGAATGTTCCCAGTTGATGGGGGCACACTTTGGGAATGTTGGCTACAGAATCTTTGATTAGTTCCTGAACTCCAATCACCGGTGGAGAAGGATCTATCGGGGGTCACATCTGAGGTGCAATCTCTGGATCGGTTTGCCTGCCCCCTCAAGCCGTGCAGGCAGACAGGGCTCTGTAGGCGGATGTTCGCCATGCGTGGGATGAAGCCCCTCAGGGTGGACATCCTGTGGTGGTGGGTGGGCATCCCCGGATCAACCTGGGCAAAATCAGATTCCGAGCAGAAGTCCGTCTTCAAGGGCCGATCCTCGAGAGTCAGCGATTCGTTATTCAGACGACTGTATTTTGTTCGCTTCAGCATGCCTGTGGGAGAAGCGTTACGATGACAGATGCAGGTTGATTTACTGTTAATGCCGTAAAAAGTGAAGATCTACCTGGAAAGAAGAGTGTCTTTGTTCTCAACCGGGGTGAGATTTGCTCTCTCATAATAGGAGAACTGGACCGTGGAGAGGATTTTGGGGTCAAACAGGAAAAAAAGTAAAAGAAATTTTGGACTTCAAGAAGGAACAAAAAAAGAAGAGATGGGAAATGCAAAAAAAATTTGATTAAATTACTAATCATTTGATCTTTGGGAAATGATCTTATAGCATCTAGTGTCCTCACAGGATCACATGAGATTCCCACCACACTGCAGCAGATTGAACTCACCTTAGTGGGACTGGGGGCCGTCCTGTCACGCTCACCACCGTCCTGTTCACTAACACACACTCACTCCACTGCCAGGCTTCCACTTCTGCTTCACCTCCGCATCCACTCCCCTCTCCTCTCTTTCTGAGGCACAATCATTGTGCAGCTTTTTATGAATGAACTTTCCCTTTTTTTATGAATGAGAGGCTCCCGCTCACTTCCTCTTCTCTGTGATGCTGCATGCAGATGAATGTGGAGGGGAGAGTGACAGACGGCCCCTGAGGCTGCCTACCCCCCTTGCCGCCCCCCTCCCTCACCCATGAACAGCCATCCAATCGCATACTGGTAGGGTGACTCATGCTGCACGCGCACACACACACACACACACACACACACACACACACACACACACACACACACACACACACACACACAAACCTATACACTACAGTACATCAGTTTAACTGAAACGTGCTGCTACAAGCTTGGCTCCAGTCTCTTTTCTCTTATGTTTACTCTGTAAATTTAGGAGGTAATTACTAAAAATTGAAGTTAAAACGATTTACACAGTAAAATTATGTTCAAATACAAGCATCAAATACAAGAAATATATAAATAGCCCACATGAAGAGACATTTGCATTAGTTTTGATAGCTTATTACCAACAGTAACATGCACATAGTGAAGCAGTTTGTCTATATTGTTATAATTGTAATGTTAAATATGTGAAATTTAAGTTAGAGTCTGAACTATTCCTGGCTTCATGAATTTTCTTCCAGTAATAACTACATCAGAGAAGCCTTCATAGGAGCATAAAACATAAGGGAGAGCTCTGTTCCTCCCTAGTGGTCATTCAACAGAACTGCAATCTACAAAGAAAATTAACATTTAAATTATTCACGACAGGTTTATTTTATAAATCCAGTTTCTCTATGAAATATTGATCAATATTTAAAAGGCCTTCTATATTTTCTGACCGTCCAAAACCTCAAGCTGTCATTTAGTTAATTAAACAGTTTGAAATGTATTTGTTAGGTTTATTGGCAAGTATATTTTTATTAGATGCATACAAAGTTCAGGAAAAAAAGATGAAGTCTTGTCGTAAAATGATGACTCTCTTCATGATCAGTCATAATATAACATTACAGCTAATTTAAGTCCAAACTGAATTAGTACGGTTGAGACTAATGACAGCAAAAGTATTGTCTTAAATGGAAAAATCTAATGCACTTCACTCATTAAAATGTTCTTATTTGTTTTCTGGTGAAATGAGTTAAGATTTTTTCCCCCTCTAATAACATGAAGACATTTAAGATCTGGGGGAAAAAAAATGATCAAGCTAGTAACACAGTTTTCTAATCAACATTTCAAGAATACTGTACGTCCAGAAAAAGTACAAAGTGGACAAATGACGAGTCAGTGAAATGATCGACATAAATACTTTAATGATGTTAACCATCACTCCATACAGGTTAAAGATAACAGGATTATGAGAAACAGCCTTGAACAACGTTGCTAGTGATGTACAGTCTTAAGTCTTAAATATCCGAAGAAGAACACATTGAAAAAAGTACTTCATTTATCCTTTTTGTTGGAGTATTTTTTTTTTTTGTGTTTACATTAGTTACACAACCTTTACCATTACATATTTACATAGTGCAAAAAAAACCCACACACTTGCTATCAGATAACATATAAACACTTTGATGGAAGTCAGAGCAACCAAAACAAAAAACAAAAAACAAACAGCGTACCTTTTATCAAACTAGAAATACTTGTATAATCCCGAGAATGATATTCAGTACAACTTCATCTCCCATCTCAAGGCTCCACATTGCATACAGCCCAACATACTGCACTATGATTCACTATCAGATACCATTATCAGATTGGATTCCAACTGTTTGAATGTTCAAACTATCAAACGGCTGTAAGAACAGGGTGATTGTATTTTTTTTGTAATACAATGCAGAATCAATATCTTATTTGTACAATTGTATTTACAATAGTAAATTAGTGTGTGCATGACTTGTTATTGACTACAAAATCTACATGAAACAATTCAGTTGTCAACAAACATTATGTTTAAAAACGGTAAGAACCTGCTGTTTCTAATCTTTTATCATGTATTTTTTTATTATTAAAGGTAATAGTCGATGCAGGTAAACATGATTTACAGTCACAATAAAAAGTTCTCCTTCTGTAACTTGGTTTGTTACAGAAACTTAATCCTTCAGGTTGGATGGACTTTAAACAGGTTGGTGAGTCGTTGAATAAATAGGCTTTCAGAAAATGGTGAAGGGCGATGAACAAGTAAGAGACCGCCCTGAGTCGGACAACAACCCCCCCAGAGCGAACTTGGGATCATTTCTATGAAGCACTAAGAACGACTGGGGGCTGAAGATTTAAGCCCACCCCAACATTGAACCATTCTATACTGTAGTAGAAACACGTGGACATTATATACAAAGAGCTTCTTTGAATACAAAATGAGCCACTTGTTTGTCAGAACATTAAACACTTTCTGAAGGGCGACGGGAGTGGTTTGGGTAAAAAAAAAAAAAAAATGAAGACACTAAATTTCCTGTGAGGTAAGCGAAAGACCACCCTAGAATGTCTGCTTCCTACACAGAGCCGTCAGATGCAAAAAAAATAAAAACACACAATTTGTACAAAGAAAGCCAATGAACACAGCGCGAGCGCACACACACACACACACACACACACACACACACAAAAATACTTAAAGTTACGTTTACTTTCTGAACAACTGGAACTTCCAACCTGGCTTCTCGTGAAGAAACACTTTAAATTTTGCTCCCAAAACATCCGTGACTCGAAAAGAGTTCAGCTTTCAGGAGGAAAATCAGAACCTTTCCCCTCAAAAAATTCAAGTGTTGCAGGTTACGGGCAGAAGAATGAGTCGTTTGTCTGCAACCCTGTGTAGTTTGTCAGATTCTCTGTATTTAATGATGGTGTGCCGAGGGTGAATTTTGGTCAGTGGGTGTGATACCTGAGATTGTGTCTGTCTGGGGGTGAGAGGTGTGACCAGAGGGAACATGTAAAACCAGAAAAAGAGACCGCGTCAGGCAGCGACTTTATCAACCTCCTCTTGTTCTTTACTCTTAACTACCGTCTCTGTTTCTGCTGATTCAAAGTCCTCCTCTTCATCACTTCGTCCTCTCTCTTCTTCATCATCTTCCTCCTCCTCTGTACTTTCCTGGCTCTTCCCCAGCTGCAGGTTTTCCAGCGTCTCTGACACCCAGGATTCTATACGGCTGCTGTGAGTGGGCACCTCTATAGAAATGGGTCCGGGAATGTCGTCTTCCTCGTCCTCTTCTTCCTCCTCCGCCTCCTCCAACATGCCGGGGACGAGGGTGGAGGTGGTGGAGGTGATGGAGGAGTTCAGCGGGCCCCTGCAGCTTCCATCTAACGAACCCGTCTCTGTACTCTGCTGGGAGGCCAGCTCCAGACAGTCGTCTGCGCGGACCTCGTCTCTGTCGCCAGCAGCCGCCACCACCCGCGGCTGGCGGGAGGTGGATTCAGGAAGGGCGATGCTGGAGGCGGCTGGAGGGGCCTCACAGTCCCTTTGGGTGGCTGGGGGAGCAGGGTGACTGGGTAGAGTTTCTGCAGGTTCAGGGGCATCTGAAGTCTCCACCATAATCCTCCAGTTGGGCTCTGAAAGAATGAATTGACCCGTTACTCTCTGGTTTTTCACCTCAGAAATGTTTTAAAAAGTTGTGGAAAGAGATAAAATAAATTTATTCCACTACTAACATCAGTGGTGTCTCTCAGAAAAAACGTCCCTATAATTATTTATTCAGATTGAGGACCATTTAAAAAAAAGATTATCAATAATTTTTCAAAGTATTCCAAAGGGCTTTTCACAAAGAGTCTTTTTGAGGCTTCCAGATTTCCTGTTGACAGTATCAGAGAAAAGTCAATAAAATTAATGCACTTTAAAATAAATTTGTTTTTCCTTCTTTGTCTTTTTCCCTCATTGATCTAAAGTCGCTTTAAGGTAGGACCTGAGTCCCTTTGGAAAACAAAAAATCACCAGAGGAACTTCACAATATGTTTCCTGAGCTACTTCAGCAGAAAAGGTGTTAACAATAACTAGTATTTCGATTTAGTGATTCAAAAACTTCTCCCACCTTCCATACAGTCACACCACAATAGTGAAAAGCAGAGAATCAGACATGAGGATGCTTACGGTATTCTTTCTCATTGACCTCTGACATGGGGTCAGAGATAATGGAGCAAAAAGAGAGGTTGGACGCAGCGGATGGGTTGCGGGAGTGGCCCATTTGATACGGGACTTTCTTGGCATTTTTCACCGCCTCCTCGGCCTGCTCCTGTTCCAGAGCCGACACCATGTCTTTGTAGGCCTTCCTGGCCTCTTCTGTCAGAGATACCAATCGATTGAAGAGGCCCTAAAGGAGGGAGAAAGACTTAGTGAGGTCGGTGTGAGTCGCTTTGAAACGATTGCGTTTCCTGATGACACTCTGACAACTACAGTATTTTCCACACTATAAGGCGCACCTAAAAGCCGTTAATTTTCTCATGAACCGACAGTAAGCCTTATAATCCAGTGCACCTTATATATGAAAACATTTTTTCTATTTTTATATTATATTTATACTTTTATAAAAACATTTTTTTTATTAAAAAAATGTATATATAGAGTATATATATATTTATTGTTTTATAAAAATATATAATTTTTTTAGGAGTAGGCCATTTTTTGAAGGTGCACCTTATAATCCAGTGCTCCTTATAGTGCGGAAAACACTGTACTGAACTACCGTTTAAAACCTTAGTCATTCAAATTAATTGCCTGTCTTTAAAACACATGGACAGATGATCCTGTGTCATTGATTGACATCAGTCCCTCACCTCGGCTCCTGAGTAGTTGAAAATGCCAACCACACTAACAGACACTATTTTGTTGACACATCGTCCGAGAGCTTTCCTTCCGAGGGCAAACACAAATGGGATCTCCTGCTCCCGAGCCATGGCGATGACATTATATAGAGCTTCATCCAAACCGCCTGGAACAACATCACAGTTAATGACTCCAATGCACAAAAAAAAACTTTTTAAAAAATGAAAAAACCTGGAGTTGGTGACAAATAAAAACAAAAAAATGTTTGCTCCTCATTGCAAAAGATGTAATTTCAGTCAAATTACTAAAAATATAAAAAGTTGAGAATAATTCATGTAAATTGACAGTTGTGTTTTATATTTTATTTCAAAGAATATGGACTTTTAATTAAGTTTTGATCAAGTAACACAACCACATCTGTGATTGAGGTGAGTAAGGAAAACTGGAGCAGCGATCCACTGTAGATCCATCACAACTAACGACTTGTTCACGTTCAATTGATAGATTGTGACTAAAGAGATATTTGATCACTGCTACCTCAAACACGCCTCACCTTTAGCTTGTATCTTCTCACAGTTGGGCGAGATGATGACACACTTAATCTTGTGCAGCTTCATATGTTTGGTGACCTCTCTGAGACCCATCACCAGACGGCGTTTGGATTTGGCCTTCGTAGGATCCTTCTGGTAGACGCGCTCCTGGAAGCGCACCAGTTCTTGCAAAAGTAGAGTCACGCTTTCGTCGATCTCCTTGTTGAGTACTTGGTTACAGTATCTGCAAGAGAACAAGAAAACACAGGAGGAAGAAAGTTGTGTGACAAGATTTCCATCCACTGTGTAGTTGTCAAACTTACACTAACCACAGAGTGGGACTGTGACATGAGACAATGGATATATTTAAACAGATAATATAATGTTAATTTAATTATAAACTTCATCACAACCAATGGGGTGCCTTCAAATAAATGTATCTGGGACTCCTTTTACCTGTTTTTCTGTGAAATATCTCGTCTATTGAGTCAAATCCTCGACACACATCAAACATTTAATCCAAAAACATTCTGTGATCCGTCACACCTATAGTATATTTGGTGATATTTTTGGCCCGGGAGCCAAATGTGGCCCACTACATCATTTTATGTGGCCCGCATTAAGAGCATCATAAAGTCTAAAAATAAATAGGTCAAAAGTGTGCTTTGACCATAACTACATTTCCCACAATGCAGTAATTCAGCCCATTTTAACATTGAAAAAAACATTGTTTTTTTCAATGTTAATGTCCTAACTTGTGTTTGATGTTATTTTTCTTTATTCATTGATAGTTTGATCCTTGATTGATGGAGTTCTGTGGGTTTAATAACCTGGCAAATTAAAAGGATTTATGTTAGAACAGAGAAACAAACATTTTTATTGTGCAGCTGTAATTATTGTAACTTGAATAAGTAATAAATTCAGAGTAATTTAACATTAAGGAGTAGTTACATTTATGTTACATTACATTTAGTTACATTTATTTTACATCTGGCCCTTTAGGACAGCTGTTATGCTAATGTGGCCCTCAGTAAAAATGAGTTTGACCCCCCCCCCATCTATAAAAAGGTTAAAATAACGTGGCCTGATGGGCCGGTGCCCTGAAGGGCCCTCAGAGGAAGAGCTCAGCAGTTGAGGCGTTCTGGATGCTTGTTGGAAGAGGGTGGGCTGGAACAATAGACCCACTAATGACGACCCGGAGGGACAAAGCTGTGTTTGAAACCACTGGCATACATTTTCGCTGAGACGGGACATCAGTGCCATAATCTACCATTCTTTATTGTACAGTCTCATCCTTTAAAACAACCACCAAACTTCTCTCACAGCCAAGGTTCTGGGACTTTGAGTGGGACAAATTTTTGTTACCACGTTGTGCATTTTTGAGACATTCCAACATTCCAATCCTCGGGATTCCTACTTGAGGTCAACAATGTGCTTCTTGCTCCGTGTTTGAGTGTAAACTTACTCTCTGAAACGGCGGCTGTGGATCTTGGTGATGGCATTTGAAGCCATGGGACTCCCAATCCCAGAACTGGCAGGAGAACCCTGGGATACTGGGGTGATGCTGTAGGGGGAGTTCTGACTGGCCGGTGAAAGGGAGGCGTCACTGGGAACACTCAGACCATTGTCTGTGGAAGAAACAGCAGAGCAGAAACAACGATGAGAGGACGTACCGTCGTTCAAACGATACTGAACCCAGACAATGAATTCCTCTCACCGTCTTGGGAGGCGGGCTCTCGTGCGAGGTCATCGGTGAAATTTAAAGACTCGTCCACGGGCTCCTCCTGGCCTGAGGACTCCTGTTCCACACTCGTCTTCCCCTTCTTCCCTTCACGTTCTTTCAAAATAATCTATGGAAATGCAAACACATTTCAAAAAAGTGGAATTTAAAAGCAGTTCTCCATTCCTTTTATCAATAAGCACTTTTTAATTTTTTTTTGCCAACTAAACAACATCTTAGAAATGGTTTCGATTTAAAGCTGTAACCTTCTTGAGAGCAGTTGGTCGTTTCACTTTGGGAATCTCTCGCTCCTTCCCCCTTTTAATCCGCGGCGCAGTGGAATCAAGGGGATTATGTTGAGTGGAGTACGGCTGATGACCCTTCAACATAGATGAGATGCTGCTGGGGCCGGAACAATGGTGGATGGGAGCGGTTCCCACTGGAGAACCGAACGGAAAAGTTAGAAATCATGTAGAATGAAGGATGAAACGCCCAAACAAATTGACAATTTTGCAAACCGTCAAAAAGCAAACTAGATGTTTAACGTGATGATTCCTACACAATTGTTTTAGTCGCCCACATATACAGTATATATTACAATATAAAAGCATTACTAGTAAAAACTGCAGCATAACAGACAATGGAAGACTAGTTATGCCTCTTGGATGAAGAAAAAAGCAAAACCACTGATGGAAAGACTCTTCTCTACCTATAATAAACACAAGCATCACATCAATGCCTTCTTAAGGCTCACCAATACCTGCAATAGACAGCGGCTTGGTGTTGGTGAGCTGCCGAGCCTTCAGAGCTTGCTGTTGCTTCGCCAAAGCTTCTAGCATGTCTCCCAAGTCCAGCTCATTGGAGCTTTTACTCTTCTTCCCTGCCGCTTTGGTGATGGTTTCCTGCACATGACACCGTCAGCGGTTAGATACGGACAAAGACTAGGATAGTAATCATTGGTGAGGCCAGCAACAATCATCAGAAACCAAGATAAGTCATCGGCAAGCAATGAAACCAACACACTGTACCTGTAGCTTCTTCTGCTCCATGCTGATCTCAGAGTATTCCTGCGCGGTGGCCAAGGCGGCTGCCAGAGCCTTCTTCCTCTGACTCTTGGCCCTCTTTGGAACGGAGGTTGTGATGGGGATGGGCGTCTGCACGATGTTAATAGGGGAGTCTTCTGGTAGGTTATCCAGCTGTGATGAATTTAGAGGCATAGAGAAGAGCCTATCAGGGATGTGAAGATTCAAATCAGGGATTTGGCTACAGAGACGCACAACCTGGCTCACAACGACCAATCGCACAATTCCATGCACCACACATCTCGCTGGTAATTTCATATTTGACATGTAAATTGACAGTGAAATTATAGACTGGAGCAGGCAAAAGAGTTACATCTGAGTTCGATTGAAGGCAAAACTGTGTGGACAGCGACCTGTTCATTGACTTACAGGCACAGTTTAATTAAAAATACACAATTCAGAGGCACAGGAAAGAACAATAACAATCTGATAAGCCCATATGTACAATCTTGTGTTTTACAGTTTCTGCTAACAGTCAGAATACGACGCAGGAAACCTCCAGAAGCCTTACTAGAGCTTTGGGCAGCTTAGCTTGAGTGTTTGTCTGGGCTGGAGTCGATTCTGTTTTGGTGTTGTGTTGGACGGCCCCTCCAGTAACCAGATCTGGGAACTCATCTTCATCCTGGAAAACGTGCAAAGAAAATTATAACACGTTAAAACAAAGTGAAACTATAAGAATTCTAAAATTCACAAGAAAACCAGTGTTCACCTCAAAGTAGAGGGGCTCTGGGGGAGCCACTGCCGGCTGGGGTCTTTGTTCTGAATGGATAGGTGGTACACGCCCGGGGTAGGCACCGTGGAAATCCTGAAAAAGCAGAGATGCAGAGTTTATTACGTTCTGTGCACACACAATCTAATGTAGAAAAAAAATGTGAGACAAGGACGAAACAGCATAAAGACCAGACCAATTCTCACTAAAGGTCGTTTGGGCATTTATTTAACAATATAATTTACATTATAAATTACATAATTTATAATTCACATTACAATTTAATGCAATGTTTGGCAAGTGCTGATGTGACTAGCGGAGGATTCACAATAAAATTCTCATGACCTAGTACTTGTCGCTGTATGGTTGGATGAACACATTTTACTACCGTACCTGTGAGAAGGCTCTCTGCTCAGACGTCCTCTGATGGGCCCGATGAAACTGACTGTTCCTGTCACCCCAGGATGGGGTAGCCTGAGAGGCTACGTTTACCCAGGTACCCGCTACAAAACAAACATTTGTAACTCTCGGGCATTTAATTATTATATGGTATATATTGTATATTCATGACGCATAAGACACAACTTTTAAATCGCTTTTGACATTTCGGTCAGAAACTTACCAGTCATGACCCCAGCCTCGACTCCCTACACAGCACCAAAAATACAGACAGATTAGAGAGCAAACACTAGTTGAGATGTCTGTATGTTCAATAATAATAACGACATGAGAGGGGGGTTGTATGGATGTGATAGATATATACTTTATTAATCCCGGAGGAAATTGTAATAGATTATTCCTCCCCTGTAGGTTTCCGCTCTGCTGTTACTTCAGTCTGTAATATTTCCTTCTGTCACATCTATGATCTCTACTAAATATTAATACTAAAAAAACTGTCATGACCATAACATTTATTTGCACTTATATTCTGTCATAGACTGAAAATACACACAAATATTATCTTACCTATCTTACAATGAAACTCTTGATTAAAAAAAACCTCTAGTAGTAAACATAGTAAACATTTCAAAATGATCTTCAGACCGTGAACGTATATTTCCTGCACGATAAGGGCACTGGATTATAAGGCGCATCTGATTATAAGACGCACCTTCAATGAATTGTCTATTTTAAGACTTTTTCATATATAAGGCGCATTGGATTAAAAGGCGCATTGTCGGTTTTTGAGAAAATTAAAGGCTTTTAGGTGCGTCTTATAGTGTGGAAAATACTGTAATTTTACTCAATAGTTTTACAAAAATAACGAATATGATAAAAATGTTAAAAGCATACATATCTGCTTTGTCTGTTGGGTCTGGCGCTGCTGACGATCAGCCGACTTACTGTAGGTGCTGCAGTACTCTCTGCTGGTCTTTGAGTCACTGCTGAGGCCTGGTTGTGTTTGGGGCTACAGTAACCGCTGTCGCTGTCTATGTCTGCCTCACTGGCACCAGGCTCGTTGTAGATTTCACCTGGATGGGAAGCCCGTCTCCTCTTTGTTCGGTTCTTCCACAGCAGGGGGCTCGACCGCTCAGCGGTACCCCTCCCTGACACCTCGCCAGGAGAATCTGAAGAAACAGCAGAGGTCTGAGCTTAAATGACTTTTGTTACACAGCGTTACACTGCTATGCTCTTTATAATCGTCAGTGAAAAATCAGGCTTTTAATCATGGAATTTAGCCTAATGACAACTGATCCAGTTACGGAACAGAGGACGGCGGATCAAACGAAGACAAAGAAGTTGCAGCAAATTATGATGCAACAAAGTTTGCGTCAGCGAGCAAGCACGGTGTCACGAAGCATCTTGCATTCAGTCAAGGATATAAAGAAAACACAGAGAATGTTGGAGAAAGTCCGATAAAGGAAATTAACTGATACTAAACACTGGCAGCGAATGAGTTAATAATCATAAAACCAATAATTAAAGAAAAAAAAAGGGTGGATCAGACACCTGGAACAACTTTGACGGATCTGTAATAAATATTTCACAGGTTAAAAAAACCAAAATCTTACAGGCTCATCAATCTTCCAACGAATGACGTCATTGATAATGTAATGACCGAACAAATAGGATTCTGCCCAACTGGAAACTCTACATTCCAGGTCTGTCAGAAGTTCAAAACCACCACCACTAACATTAAACCCACAAGTCCAAGAATGTCCTTACGGCCATCGTTTGCCACTTCCTTCCCAACAGGTAGAACTCCTGTTCAGGTAAAGCACGTCACTCGAATTAACATAGCTATGGCTGGAACATTTCAGGCTTCCACTTCCTTTAAGCTACATGACTAAATAATATTACAGACGTTGGCAACATACAGTGCCTTGCGAAAGTATTGGCCCCCCACAAGAACTTTTTGAAATTTTGCCACATTATCAGTTTGATACCAAACTGAAAATATTTTTCATGAATCAACAACATAGAGACACAATCATGAAGTGGAACCAACTTTATTCAACATTTTATATTGTCTTAACAAATTAAAAACTGAAAAGTAGGATGTTCAAAAATATTGGTCCCCTGTTCTCTCAGCTCAGCTAAACAACTCCAGAAGTTCCCCGATGCCTGCTGAATGATCCAATGTTGACCTAAATGACAACAATAACAAACAGTGCACCGGTGTGTCATTTGGTCTCACATTTTGCACATCCTACTTTTCAGTTTTTCATTTGTAAACACAATGTAAAATGTTGAATAAATTTGGTTCCACTTCACAATTGTGTCTCACATGTTGTTGATTCTTGAAAAATATTTTCAGTTTGTTGTCTTTAAGTTTGAAGCCTGAAATGTGGCAAGATGTCAACAAGTTTTTTGGGGGGGCCAATACTTTCGCAAGGCACTGTACCTCCTTAGCCATAAATTTAACCTCATAATTCTCTACCACTCAACTAAGCTTTTCCACTTATGTTGCCGACGTTTATATTCTACATTTTCTATATTTACGCACAATAAAAAAAACAAAACAGAAAACTGTATGCAGTGTTCTCGTCAAAGCACTTTAAAATGTCTGCTGATGTGATTAAGCTCAAAACAAATAAAGGTTGACTGATTATCAGCATGCCTCCGAAAAAAGATGCAAATGTTGGAGAAAAAGCAAGTGATAATGAGTGCTTTCTTGCATAAAAAATACAATCAAAAAGACAGATATTACTACAGATATTACTGAAATGTGTGTGTGAAGGTTCTGTTGGCTTGGTGCAGCGTCCACAGGAGAATATATGAATTAAAGACAAGGAAAACTATTGAGTGAAAAGCAAAATGAAAAAAATACTTTATCTTTTTTTCTTACTGTTTTTTCCAATGACTGCCAGGCTTTAATATTTTGATAAAACTAATAATTTTACTTTTTTTCTTTTAAAACAGTTATGATGTTATTAATAAATTAAGTTTATTTGGTCTTTTATACTGTACTATTGGGAAAAACTTGATCCTTGCGTACGCTTCTACCGTATATTCTGTTATTACTTTTGGGATGCATAAACGTCATGTCGGGATGCACAATGTTTTCTTGAAGCGCATCCCAGGATGCAATGCTTTCACGAGGTAAAATGAACTCTGTATGCACCCAGTCAAAGGATTCTCACCAGTCTGCTGTGCTGCATCCACCAGCATGACTGTCTTGGTCCTCCCATCAGGGCCGAAGGTGCACACCTCTTTCTGCACAGCAACACTCCTGGTTGGAGGTCGGCGCCCCCTTGGGGGCTGGCACAGGCCAAATTGTGGCTTTAGAAAAAAGAGAAAGAGGCCGAGTAGGAGGATGAGCACTTCTTGGTGACATAACTAACGCAGCATCACCGTGACAACATCAGGATCCTTCGTACCTTTGAGAGAACGTTAGGCCGGACCATGCCCCTCCCCCTCTGACCGGCCATCCCATAAGCTGGACCAATAGGCAGCGGCCTTTCGCCGACATCTGCTGAGACGGGGTTGACCACTCCGGCTTGAACGGGGCCCGCGTAGGTGCCGGGGAAGGGCTGGTAGAAGCCCATCACTGGGGGGCACGGGGCAGGCATAATCTGGTAGTAAGCATAGTCGTTGGAAACGGGGGGCTGGGGGGAGGACAAGATGGGGTAGGCCAGGTAGGAACCACCGGGGCTGGGGTTAGGCTGCTGCCAGCGCAGCTCCCCTCCATTATACATGGGATGTTGCCTGTGAAACAGCCAAGCAGTAACATGTTCAATTGTTTCTGCCGTGTTTTCGTTCTTTTTATAAAAGATATTCAAATGACAAACTCTGGATTTTTATTCTGTACCTTTTTGTGTGTATTATGCATTTTTATAAAGCAGCTAATAATGCCTTAATACTGGAAAAAACCATATCTTGATACAGATCATTCTTGGGGATAAAATAGAGACGTGCACCAGTGACGTGATGGAAATGAAAAAATAATAATAATATTCAACTGTTTTGACAAACTCATGAACACAGTTAACACACATTAACTGACATCTTAAATTCCATCATCAGTGTTAATTTTACAACATTTTACTGATTTGAAGACACTTATGCGTTTGTATTATCTCTGAACATTGACCAGCGTTAAAAATGTGTTCTGCAAAATAAGAATATGAACATTTTAGCAAAAAATGAAGTCATGAAGGTGATGTCGTCTGCAATGCCACAGAGATGTGTACAAATGACAGTAGTTTGGGTTTTTTGGGGGGTGGGTGGGAGATGGGGGGTGTTCAAGGTATGCAGAAATGTTGGTAAAGATCCAGATGACATTTTCACAGCCAGCCTACTATACACAGTATTTCCTTCCATTCAAATGGGTGGGAAGGAAACAAAGGAGCGGATGTGTGCAGGATACAGCAGATCACTCCGGACAAAGAAAGAGCCACTGGAAACAGATTCTGGTTTTATGTTAACTCTTTGACTGTGGTGAGGTTTTTTATTCATAGTTAAACAGTTAACGACAACTCAAAACAATGTTCTAACGGTCAGATTTGAGATTTTTAGGAAGTAAAACATTAGGAACACAGTGCTCCTACTTATTACAACACACACACACACACACACACACACACACACACACACACACACCTGTTGGGTTGGTTCTCCTGGACAAAAGGGTAGCAGGTGATGAGGTAGCTGGGTATGGGGGTGGTTTCCACCCCTCCGTTGACACCCCCTATGCCTCCACCCCCTCCACCTCCTGCCTCTCCAGAGAGACTCATGACTAAAGACCCTTCCAATCCTTTCTTCTGCGGGATGAACGGCTCCACTTCAGCTGACAGCTTCACATCCTGCACAAAGGCGAAAGAAAAGTCATTACCACCACGCTGTGATCAACAGCACTGGGTTACGCAGCTCGCGTCTTATCAGCCCCGTGATTTCCCTCTGGGTGGATGCATGTACAAGGTGCAACGGATAATATTTTATAAGTGTTATTGCCATTCTATAACTATAAAATAGGAGAGATGTAGGGTGGAAGCAACAAGCCATTTCAGTCTAGTCATGAAAACTACACAGCACCTTAATTTAACTTTATGGTTTGGGTAGGTCTGTGCAGTTGGAATGCATCACTTACCAATACAACCTCCACAAAGATAAAAATATATTTTAAAAATTGAAAACAATCAAATTTGGCCAGGCACTCTAACTTGAGTTCAGTCTGACAATTACTTGCCATTCAGTGTCTTGAGAAATTCAAAGCATAGAACAACAACAGACACTGGGCCATAAAACTTGTTCAGAGATGACACGGCACATACCTGGCAGAGAATCTAGGTAAAGTACACAGCATGTGAAAAAAATGTGCCCCAGCCATTCCCGTCAGTGCGTCATAGGATTAATAAATCTTCAATCTGATAACTAGAAGATAACAGCATAAACAATGACCAGGTCCTTGGTAAAATAATCTACAAGAAACATTCTCTGCATAAAGGCATCATAAAGGGTCTTTTTTTTTTTTTTAAACGGACAGCATCTGCATGGCTATTGGAAATTCCAGATATCTAAAAAAAATAATAGCTGATGTAATATTTTGTTTCAGGCTTTAAACAATATGTTCTTTAATTTCCTCAAAGCCTTGGGCACATGAGCTTTGAGAGCATCAAAATTAGCCTCATGAAGCAAACCAAACTGCACATTATTGTCTTTAACTCAAGGTCAGTGGAATACATTTAAATAATTTGTTTTATAACCAGTTAAAACTTCCGATTAGTGTGCAGACATAATTAATTTAAAAAAAAAAATACAACCAGAGGAAAAGTATTTCCATGCACCACTGTTGCCTAACATCAAGCAACGTAAAAGCTTTGCTGTATGCAGATAAAAGTCAAATTCCTGTGTATAACACAACAAACAATCAAAACGCTACAGAAGTAAATAAATCTGTCAAAAGAACTTCATACATTTAGAGCAAACAAAGGCACTAACTTTACATCTCCTCCATCTCAGTCTGTTTTTGGGTCTCCAAATTACAACCCAGACGTTCGGGCCATTAAGAAATGACACTCAGCCCACAGACAGGAAAATAATAATTAATTCTTATTATCTATCGCATGGCAGACCTGAGACTGAAACACTATGATCTATTTCTGAGACTGTTTTGTAGAAAACTGAAACACAGTCTCTGAATGCTAGAACATGTTTAGTGATGACATTAACTAAGATGCAGGGCTAAATATCCTTTATAAATTGAAAGCAAAAATCAAAATATTTCTTTAATATTGATGCACAGTGCTTGCACAGCACATAATAACATCATATTGACATTTAACCATACATTGGTATTTGAAAAAATAAAATATATTCCCAGTTGATTCCAAACTTCTAAATTTAGCAATCTTTACACCTGAAATTATTTCATCAGAAGGTCAATTGGTACCATAAAAAAATACTTTTATAATTTACCATGATTTACGAGGGGTGACAAGGTTCAGAGGACAAAGATGTCTCCTCACAGTGATCGGAATTTATGAATGGCACATCAGTGCATGTCGCACAGAAAGTTATTGTCTCCCGCTGAGTGTGGGAGGTTCCTTGACTTCTCCTTAGGTAACCTATTGATCTAATCGTATCTAAACAATGCCACAGTCAACATACCAATTGTGTAAAGGCCAATCTACAGCTGCAATGCAATTACTACAAATCCAATTTGCAATCTGATATGACTACAAAGGTTTAAGACAACAACAATAGTTGGTCTCAGTCCATCTGTGGTAGCTGTAAGTGTGGGAGGATAAAGGCACCATATGACAGGATAATCTAATTATCAAAGCAATGCACAGAAAGAGGAGTAAGACACACTGGTTGTGAATCTAAATTTCTAAAGTATGATCCAAGCATGTGTCTTTGTGATGGTGAGAGGGTCAGTGAGAATAGATGTGATTGTGATCAAGGCAATGAGGTCAGAGCCAGATGTGCATTCATCAGGGTTGAATTTGGAGTGGTTAGGACAGGGGGGGCACTCATCTCACAAGCCTCTGTCTGTGCAAGCATTTATTCTTCCAGACAATGTTAGTTTCTATTTGTTGCTGTGTGTTTAAAGCAGGGTGGGCAATGCAGAAAGAAGAAAACCTGCAGGACTTTCAGACAACTAATAATCATAATAATAATAATAATCACAACCTTAATGAGACATTCAAACGTAGTTAGTCATGTCCATTTGACGTGTCCCGTAATATCAGTCAAAAGCACCGACACAGGTAACAGGTTATTATGACACGTCGATCACCAAACCAGAGCAACACAAACAGCGAAACTTGAAGCATTGCAACACGGCCAGAGGAATGCTACACATGCAGAAGAACCAGACATTCCTCTTCTGACAATCCACAAAAAACCTCTTCACGTCTCATGACAACCATCTCATGCACACATTCCTTCAAGACTGAAACCTTTATTAAAAGTTTGCGTCTTCTGATAGTTGGATAAATATAACATGTTCGATCTCCTGCTAAATACACGCAACACAATGACAATCCAGTGACAGCTGAGAGGTTTAGCGTTAGCTTCAGAGCTAAAACGCTAGACTGATTCGAAGGGGTTGGACGTTGTGACAATTAAATATTGTCACGGAAATATGTTTCAAACTTTTTTAGGAAAACGACTGGAGACATTTGGAATTCGACAGAAGATTAAAATTATTTATCTGTTGTCTTTTGTTAAGCGGTGCGAAAACCGTTAGCTGGTTAGCATTAGCCCGCTAGCCCAATGGTAGCAATGCGGGTAAAATAACACCTACTGATAGAAATCAACATGATCAACAGCTGCTATCGGAGAAAAATAGAGAACGATGGCTTTCTTGGTAACGTTAAAAAATTTAATTTTCGGGGGGAAAAAACTGAGGTCTTTCTTCCTCCACCAGCTAATTCCTTGTTTTCAAACATAAAATGTACCTTGTTGTCACTGGCATCCATGTCAGTCACTACCGTCGCGACAAACCGCCACTGACCACGATGCGGACGTCAGGATGTAGGACTTTTAAATCTCTTCATTGCAAAAAAAAAATAATCACAAAGACTCACACCCAGTTCCTCCTCACCACTGGATCCCACTGCTAACTGGAACTGGGAGCTGCTGCGTCAGCTAGCTGCGCCCTGCTGCTGCACACTGCTACGGCTTTGGCTCGCTCCAAATGAACGGAGCGACGGGCGGAAGTGGGAGTCACCTGAAACGGAAGCCGTCGCGGGTCAAAAAGCGTCTGCACACACACACACACACACACACGGAAAAATAGGGCTGTCAAAGGGCCAGATGTAACTCATAAATGTAACTGAATGTAACGCAATGAAATGGAAGATAAACGTAAAATGTAAATGTGACTACTTATTAATGCTGAATAACTCTGAAGTTATCGCTTTAATCCTTTTTTCAGGTTATTGAACCCACAGAATTCCATCAATCATGGATCAAACTATTCAAGTGAATTAAGAAAAATAACATCAAACACAAGTTAGGGCATTAATTTTGTTCAAAACACTTTTGTCAAAGTTAAAATGGGATCTAAAATATCAGACAGAGTTCCACCAGTCTGAGGTTTTAGATATGGCTTTCATTAGGTCCTGTGTATGGCCACAGAGTACCACACTTATTTGTAACTTTATGCCTGCCATGCTTGGGTACTATTATTATTATTATTATTAATATCAATATTATCATTCCCTTTCCCTATTATCTTAATTTTCTTCAATGTGTATTTTCCCTTTTTGTCTGTTCCTAAATTTAAATGCTACTAACATTTAAATTTCCCAGTTTGGGATACAGTATATCTAATTACTGCATTGTGGGAAATGTAGTTTTTGCCCAAAGCACACTTTACACCTATTGATTTTTAGACACTCTGACCCTTTATGTTCTCGTAGGCCACATTTGGCCTTGAGTTTAACACATGTACTGTACGTTGTAAAATCAGCTGGAATTATTCAACACATTTCATTCAACGTTCAGTCCGTCACACTTTAAACTTTGCATAATTCAAAAGCCATATTAATCCATTAACTGCTGACAGATATTGTTTTATTACTAACATCCAAAAGCATACATTAAAATGTTTCCAGACACATTTTTGCTTTAGCAACTGAGGCATTTGTGTGCTGCACATGTTACAAACTGCCAATCAGAAACATAGAAAACAAAACTTTAAGTGTCATTGATTTCCTCTCCTCATCACAAGACAAAGTTCCTGGAGTCTCCTTGGAATCGTGTCCATTTTCAAAACCAGCACTGTGCATCTCATCTCAGAGGACTTTGTTGAAGAAGCACAGCAGTATACTCATGGATGTATTGAAACATGCCATTTTCCTTGTCTCTTGATTCAACATTCCATCATGTGAGTTTGCTAACAATGGCCTGGTTGAGCGTGTTCAGCTGATTTGTCCATTTGTCTAAAGCCGTGTAGCGAGCCCCTCCTCTCTTCTGGTAGTCCAGTTCTAGAAGCTGGTTGACTTGATCGATCCGACCGTGAATTGTGCTGAAACAAATATCAGAAACATTTTTTTTTTTAATAAGCAGAACGGCTTTCACCAAAGTTCAGTTTATTTCAACACTGGGCTAACAGAGAGTCTTGGCTTGTTAATGAATCCAGGGTGCTTGTGTGCCTGTTTTCTTCTAAACCTCTTACAGTGCAAATCAGCACTGCATCACAGCAAAATACAAAAAATGTATATAAAAAGAATTCTACAGAAAATCAATGTATAGCTGAACTATAAATATTGCAGATAGCACAGCAAATAGCAGGTTAAAAAATATGCAAACTATGAGGACCAATTTATGGATTGGAAGTAATTTAGTTTCGTCAATTTCTTAGCAAACAACCTGTAAGGATTAAACTTACTTATCCAAGATGCACTGTACCAGCAAACTCTCCACATCACACACATCAATGTTCAGCTCCTGAAACAGACAAAACATACAACGGTGAAGAACTGTGTCGAGTGAAATGATTTAACATTTAAATAATGCTCATAAAATCAACAGGTGCCCGACATGCAAAGCAGCAGTAACAACTGTCACATGTAGGACTGAGCAGCGCTAGAGGGAAACCAGCTTGATGGTATTCTCTGAGACGTGGCTGACGGACTTCGTACCCGATGCTAACGTCGGACTGACCGGCTTTTCCTCCATGCGAGCGGACCGGGACACGAACACCGCCGGCAAGAAGAAGGGAGGTGGTCTGATCATTTACACGAACAACAGATGGTGTCATCCAGGACATGTGACTGAAAACTACGCTGTGCAACCGGGATCTGGAGCTAACAGCTGTTAGCATCAGGCCCTACTACCTGAATTTTCACACGTCATTGTCCTCGCCATCTACATCCCCCCACGTGTAGACCCAGAGAAGGCAAGAGAGACCATCTGTACGACCACCTCTGATCTTCGGACCCGGCACCCGGGGGCACTTATCATCAAGGGGGACTTCAATCACGTCACCTGGACTCATCCCTCCCCACAATGTCCCAGTGTGTGAACTGCCCCACACGGAAGAACAGAACCATCAATCTGTTTTACACAAATGCCAAGGAGGCATACACCGCCACCCCCCTCCCCCCACTAGGTAAATCAGACCACAACCTCGTGCACCTACAGCCCTCCTACATCCCGCTGGTGAAACGGCTGCCAGCAACAACCCGGCAGGTCAGGAGGTGGTCCCCGGAAGCAGAGGAGACACTGAGGGACTGCTTCCAGACCACCAACTGAGATGTCATCATGGGCTCACATGGGGAGGACGTCGACGGGGCGGCCCAGTGTTTAACAGATTATATGAACTTCTGTGTGGACACAATGGTCCCTGTCAGGACAGTCAAGTGTTACCCAAACAACAAACCCTAGGTAACTAAGGAGGTGAAGGCTGTCCTGAACAGGAAGAAGCGGGCGTTCAGCAGTGGGAATGAAGATGAGATGAGGGAGGCTCAGCAGGCAGTGAGAGTCTGCCTGAGGAAGGCCAAGAAGAACTACAGAAGGAAGCTGGAGAACCAGCTTGGGCGCAACCAGGTGCAGGAGGTCTGGAGTGGCATGAGGGCCATCACAGGTTATGGAGAGGGACGTTCCACGCTCCACAGTGGAGGGGAACGTGGAGCATGCTGATGAACTTAACAGCTTTTTTAATTGGTTCAGCTCCCCCACCACTCCATGCCCTTGTCCCCAGAGTTCCCCCAGCCCAGCTGACTTGACTCCACATGCCTCCTTCTCCCCCTCTCCGTCCAGCTCACCTGCCTCCCCCTCTCCCTCTCCGTCCACCTCACCCATCTACCTCAGGCCAAATTCAGACCTTTCCCCCACCTCAACTGCCAGACCCCCCGGCCACAGGGATCAACGTGCCACCGCCCCACACACGGCCATCACTGTGGAACAGGTGACGTACGCGTTGAGGAGGCTTCGTCCAAAGAAGGTGGCCAGATCAGACCAGGTCCCCCCAAGACTCCTCAAGGCCTGTGCTGCCAAACTGGGTGAACCCCTACACCAGGTCTTCGACCTCAGTCTCCGGCTGGGGAGAGTCCTATCCCTATGGAAGACATCCTAGAATGTCCCTGTGCCTAAGCGGAGACGCCCCACAGAGCTCAACGATTACCGACCAGTCGCTCTCACCTCGCACGTGATGAAGACCCTAGAGCGACTGGTCCTGGAGCTCATGCGTCCCCAGGTGCAGGGCGCAATGGACCCTCTCCAGTTCGCCTACTGGCAACAGGTTGGGGCTGACAACGCCATCCTGTACCTCCTCCACCAGGCCCTCTCCGACTTGGATGTCGGGAGCTGTGCAGTGAGGGTGCTCTTTTTTGACTTCTCGAGTACCTTAAACACCATCCAACCTCGGCTTCTGCAGGAGAAACTTTCATCCATGGCTGTGGACCCCTATCTCGTGAGCTGGGTCACGGACTATCTAACAGACAGACCCCAGTATGTCCGTATGGGGGACTGTCTGTCATCAGTGGTGACCAGCAGAACAGGGGCCCCGCAGGGAACCCTACTCTCCCCCCTTCTCTTCACCCTCTACACGACGGACTTCCAACACAACTCGGATACGTGCCACATGCAGAAGTTCTCAGATGACACTGCAATCGTGACATGTATCAGGGAGGGTGATGAGAGGGAGTACAGGAGAGTGATGGACTTTGTGGGGTGGTCTCAGCGAAATGAGCTTCAGCTAAACATCTCCAAAACCAAGGAGATGGTGCTGGATTTCCGGCGGGCACCCCCCTCCCCACAGCCAGTAGTCATCGGAGGTAAGGAGGTAGAGGTAGTGGGGACTTACAAGGAGCTGGGGCTGCAGCTGGACAGCAGACTGGACTGGTCGCACAACCTGGACTGTGTATACAAGAAAGGTCAGAGTAGGATGTACTACCTCAGGAGGCTGGCCTCCTTCAACATCAGCTCTGATTTGCTTAGACTGTTTTACCAGTACATTGTGTCCAGTGTGCTGTCCTATGCCATTGTGTGTTGGGGTGGTGGTGCCAGGAAACGGGACACCAAGCACCTAGTCAGGCTAATCCAGAGGGCTGGTTCTGTGATCAGTCAGGAACTGGACTCTGTACAGACTGTCCTAGAGAGGACGACTATGTCCAAGTTTAGATCAATCCTGGGTAACACCACTCACCTCCTGCACACCACCTTCGCCCAGCAGAGGAGCTCCTTAAGTGGCAGACTGCTGTCACCAAGCTCCTCCACTGAGAGACTCAGGACCTCCTTTGTGCCTCGTGCCTCTCAGAAGGAGGGGGGTCAGAGCGGAAGCCGCAGGGTCAACAAGGTTGGCCGAGAAGGGAAAGACTAGGGGGGCCTGGGATACTTTGTGGGGGTCCATAGTGTCAGTTTATAGCTCGGTACATCCACGTGTTCTGATCATACATCTTCTACATCTAATGCTTCTTTCAGGTTCCTATGCTTCCTTTTTTAGGTTAGGTTCGTCTGTTTTTCTGTTGTTGTAACTATGTTAATGTGGCAGGATGATGTGCCCCATCGGTAGTTAATTGGGAGCTGCTGCGTAGTCACTGGCGGCCAATGACTACGTGGTGGCACTCTTTTAAAGGGAGTGTTGGCAACCTCCCCTCCCTCTTGCTCTGGCCGTCCTCGTTACTTCCGGGTCCCGTCGTTCCCTTCTTGCGTCTCCGGTACAGATACCGTTAGTCTGCGGCTCCCGGGATCACTGTCGTACGGGACCTTATACGATGCGCTTGTCTTTCTCCTCTCCCTCTCCCTCGTGGCGATCCCTCACGAGGGCTTGACAGGGGCTGTGAGGACCGGGTGGTTGCTGGGGAGTTTCAGCGGCGTTAAGTTGCACCTCCAGCAGTGGTACAGCTCCAGCAGCGCCAAGTACCGTAGGGACACCGTAGCTTGTCACTTTGTGGATGCCGCTTTGCCCTGCTTCGCTACTGCTCTGCTCGGCCAGGTTTCGCTGTCCTGACTGTGTCCCTTTGCTTGGTTGCGGGCTTCGCGTCGCTGCTGCTTTGTTTCCTGGTTTTATTTGTCTGCGACACCTATCCGGACTCGGCAGCTCCTTTTCGCCTCAGCCTGCAGCTGCGACAAGACTCTTGGTGCTCCGTGCGGTTGAGGCTACGGCTGCTGCGGCTGCTAGTCCCGCTAATCCGGCACGGTCGCGGGCGGAGCCGTAAGGATAGACCTTTAAAACCAAGGATAAGACCTCCGCGGCACAGCATACTGGACCAAATATTTGGTAGCTTTTAAAACTTGATTTTAATGACTGAGTGAGATCAGTGGGGTTATTTTGGGTTCTAATTACTTCGTTTCTCTTTTTGTTTTTTTTCATTTCATTTCTGGTCGAATTTGTTTCTACGAGTTGGTTAAATAATTTCTCCATTGATTTCTTCCTTTTATTTTCCTAAGTACTCAATTATTTTCCCCTTGTGTTTGCGACATTTGTCGTTTGTTTAAATGAATATCGGTTTTGGGTTTAATCATTGAATTAATTTGTTGTATTTGGTTACCTTGGTGTGTGTGTGACCCACTAATTCCCTTGTTCTTTTCACCTTTTTTTCAGTTGCTGAGAGCCGACGGTGGTGGTCCCTGGTGCCCCGGTGGTGGTTTCCTCGTATACTGTGCTGTGATCCCCCATATTTGAGTTTTCCACAGAGTGTGTGTAGTGTGTGTCACGAGTGATTGGGGTGCTTTTCTTCCCTGGGAATCCCGTTTGTGTTCCACAACCACTGCACCGTCGACGAGCCTCAGCACCTGAAGAAGGTCGTCCCTCCCGAGTGTGTGTGGTAAATTTTAAAAAGCTTTATTATTTTTAATATTGTTGAAAAATAAAGATAATTGTTTGAACCTGGAACCACGTCTCCTGCCCGTCGTAAATAGAACGAACCTGTGTGCCTTACTCTGTTGGGGTTGATTAAAACTATCTCCTTGGGCGAAATTCCCATGGTGGCGTTGTCGGCAATTATAACTTGGAGGAAAGTGTAAGATTGAGTAAACTCGACCCCAAATCTGCCCCTCGAGCTGCCACATTAATTATGTAATTTATGCAACGTCTTTTTGATTGTGTCAGTCACTGTTATATGTATTTATTTGTATCTTTTGTAAGCAGATGTCACCCTGAATTTCTCTCGGGATTATTAAAGTATATATCTATCCATGTACAAAGAGGGAAATCCGATGTATGACAACAAAGTAAAACTTCATTATTCCTGGCTTTTCACCTTCTGTTTTTACATTAATATTCCAAGTACATACACCTTCATAAAATGAAGGTGCTAAAAGAAATCAGTGCTTCTGAAAAAAAGCTGGCATTACAGCCAGGTTTGGGTTTGTGAAAGGTTTCCTCCAGTCCATTATATCTAAACCTGGAGATCAGTCACCACTCAAGAGACCTTAAGAACATGTCCAGTTGATGCTACTGCTAATAAACTCAATTAAAAAACACCTCTTTCTACTTAAACTCATCATTGTTTGGCTGAAACACTTCTGAGAAGACCGATTACATCAGTAGATAAGACGTTAAGTTAGAGAAACATAACTCTTGAGCCATTGATAAATCCATCATGTTTTGACGTGATCACTTTTGTTCTTCAGTTAACGTAGTATATTTTGGGGGAGGGATGAACACAAATGTCAACAGCAAAAGTTCAAATGCCACCACTGACTGAAGGATATGGAAGGACCAAATAGGCAGATTGTTCTTGTGAATAGAATTACGTACACATTCAGAATTGTTAAAGGAAAACTAGCCTCTCACATGATTAATGTTTTTCCAATAGAATGAGAACACAGAAGAAAACGGGCTTACCTTAGAAATGAAAGGGATGTGTATTCTAGTATAAGGTTTGATGAGTTTGATGAGTACTTGTGTTCTAATGTTCCTCAACAGCTCTGCAATACAAAAATCACACAATCACCTAAACGTCAGTACAGACAAATCTTTTCCAACAGGATCTGAAATCACGTTCTCCACTCACCCTCTATGTGCTCCCTAATGAAGGGGTCGTCCATTATGTTACTGTGATTTGTCTTCAAAATTTTCTCAAATTCGGTGATGTCATTGTTTTGGTAGGCGCTAGAAAGAGAAACAGTCAGCATTGTTATGCTTCATACATTGTGATTCCGTGATTGGGCTATCTGCCAACAAAATACGCTTTTTGTAAACACCATTCTTTTTCCAAATTCGGGCGGCCTCTCCTAGTTTCTTGTTTTTGGAATCTGAACTTTAAACTTTAAATGAATGCAACTCAAGTAATTTGAGACGATGGCTGTTATCGATTCCAGCACGAGGACAAAAGAGAACAAACAAGGAAACAGAAAACAACTCAGTCTGTGAAATGAACACTAATTGGACAGAGCAGTGCTTCAGTAGCCCCCGTCCATATTTGTGTGTTTGTTCGTGGATACGAAGATTTCACCTAGGTTGAATAAAAGGTTGGATTGTGAATGACTAGATTAACAAATAGAAACATCTTACAGAAAGCTTCATGACTTTTTTAGTGAAGGATGTTGGCAGGGAAAAATGTTTTGATCTGTTACAGAGTTCAGAACATGAACCGAAAGATATGAAGTCACTGCAGAAACATCACTGGTTTAATGAATGTTCATAATATAAACTCAGGAGTAGATATCAGTTAGACGGCTGGGTTAAAAAACTTTTGGTACCAAGGTGGTCCCACCATTCTCACTCTTTTGTGACCGACAGTATGGATCAGGTCTTTGTATTAAATAGGTGAGTGAAATGTTACCACAGGTAAAGTTATGGCTCACGCTACAACAGTCTTTAGGTTCTTGGCAGAATTACAGACTTCATCTGTTAACAAAGCTGGACATTAATGTACTCTTACCTTACTAAATTCGTCATTGCTAGAATCTCCGGATCGTTTTTGTATGGTTTGGCCTTCGAAAAAGAAAAAAAAAGTCATGTCTGGCACAGATCGAACACGAACTCCTAAAATACCTTCAGCAAATCATTTCCATCAGAACATTTCAAGCTGTGATTTAACAAAAAATTTAATTCCAAACTTATGTGGCAACCACCAGTCTGTTGTTTTCATGATGTTTCATATCATTACGAACATGTGCAGTTATTAAAAGCACACATTTAAACTGGTATCAGGTGTGTTTGTACCTCTTGAGAGTCAAAAGGATTTATTCCTGACTTCATCAGCATGTTGGCTAGGACCAAGTACTTCAGGCATGTTGTCCTTCTTGGGCTTCCAGACTCATCATAGTTTTTGAAGGCCTCAAAGAAGTCTGTGTGAGCCTTCTCAAACTCACCCTCTCTTAAATGCATCTTACCTCCACACTCTGGTTGGGAGCAAACAAAGCACACGTCAGTCCAACAGAGTCTACTGTGATCGTCCTACTTAACACAAAGCATTAAAAGTGATCTATGGACAAAAAGATGTGTGCTGCAGCTTGCCTCTGATAACTCCCATTATGAGTGGGTGGGGAATGGCCGATTTAATATGAAGTGACTGCTCATACAGGGCTTTCAACTTTTTGTTGTTTTTTTGGGCTGTGTACATCTGGATCTCCAAAGCATAGATCTCCAACAGCTGTGTGCCCTTCTTCAGGTCATCCTCTCCTTCATCTGTCTGTAAATAAGAAAATTAGACCATTAAACACACACACCGAAACAAATGCAAACACAGAAATTGTCAACTTTCACATGTGATTTAAGCTGTATCTATGTTTTTTAGAAAGATCTGCTTCAACTTAAGATTTGCTTGACATCATGTGGATTATTAAAGGGACAGTAAAGTTAATTTTAAGTGACATATATGTTATTCATCATTATGAATAACATATATGAAGAAAAAATAAATCTTATGTATGTAGCATCATCCGTTTGGTCAAAAAGCTTAAAATCTGTGCCGCAGCAGTTTCTGCATTCAGTGGTCATAAGGGCATCATACGTCACTGGGGCCAAACAGAGCTTAGCAGCCATAAGAAACAATGCAAATCTAGACGCCATTAACACCAAAAGTATCATGGTTACCTGCGCGGTGAACGGTTGTGTCAACAGAACAGCAAAAAGATGCAAAGACAAGGACCTGTCGTTCTTTAGAATACCGTCTGGGAAGGTATGAAAATGCTAACACGCTAGCCCGTCAATGGGATTGTCCATATTATGTTAGTATTGAGCTAACCGCCATTTATTACTATTGGACTGTGTGGAATTAATAACAACTCTAGTTGTTATTAATTCCACAGTGAATTTATTTGAAAGTCGCGTCTTACTGCTGTTCTGTTGACACAACCGTTCACCGCGCAGGTAACTAGGGATGAGCGAGTACACCACTATCTGTATCTGTTCAACCAACTAGATTGTCTGTATCCGTATCTGTATTCGGAATGGGCGGGTCTTAAACCGGAAGTGAGTGTGGTTTGACCGGAAATGGGTGGGGCTTAAATCACCACATTGTTTTAAGTCTAAAATTGATATGGATTGATCACAAGTTGCTGTATTTTTGCTTATATTAAAACTATTTACAGAACAGCCTCAAAATTGAAATTCAAATAAATGTTTTTGATCACAAAAGTAAGAGAACTATTTACAGAACAAGTTTTTTATGGAACTGAGTCAGAACATGAATATTCTTAAGTCTATGAATGAATATTTACCGAAGAGCCTCAGAATTGAGATTCAACGCTTTTGATCACAATAGTAAAGGAACTATATATAGAACGAGTAAACACAAATTGCATTAATGAAGTGCATGCAATATAAAAAGTAATTAACTACAAACTACAGTATGCATGAACAAGAATTGTCATACTCAACAAAACTTTTTAATTTTTTTTCTTCTTTTTCATTTACATTTTTTTCTAGTACTTTTTTTTTCAATTATTTATTTTTAGTACCTAATGCTATTGCCATTTTTTTTCACATAAAGTTAAACAATATTGGTTATGGTGTGTGTGTGTGTGTGTGTGTGTGTGTGTGTGTGTGTGTGTGTGTGTGTGTGTGTGTGTGTGTGTGTTTTTGTGTGTGTGTGTGTGTATGTGTGTGTGTGTATTGCGTATGTATTTGTGTGCATGTGTGGGAACGCCAGAGAAGCCAGTGGTGGGGGTTCATGCAAGAAGTGATGCTTGTGCATCTGTGTTCACAGCATGTGTGTGTGTGTGTGTGTGTGTGTGTGTGTGTGTGTGTGTGTGTGTGTGTGTACGCTATTATCTGGATGCCATCATAACCACCACTACGTGCAAAAAAAAAAAAAAAAAAAAACAACAAGAAAGTTCACCACATAAACAAACACAAAAATAGAGGCAAGCTGAAGAAAATCTAAAAAGAAGGACGTGAGCAACAGTGAAGCCACGAACAGAGAGATCAGTAACTGCGTGTACCGGAGACAGAGAGTGAGACAGGGAAACTCCGTTCTAACTGCAGTGAGTAGGGAGGGGCGGGAAGTATGTGTGACTGGCCAATCACAGAGCATGACAACAGTCCGGCTGATTTTCCTTCAGTCCGATCACGAGTATTAACGGGCTTTATTCATATTCGTACTCGTCAAAATGCATTATCCATACCGGATACTCGTATGAAACGAGTGTCCGGCTCAACCCCACAGGTAGCCATGATATTTTTGGTGTAAATCGCGTCTAGAATTGCATTCTTTCTTATGGATGTTAAGCTATGTTTGGCCCCAGTGACGTATGACGCCCACGTGACCACTGAATGCGGAAGCTGCTGCGGCACAGATTTTAAGCTTTTTTTGACCAAACCGATGATGCTACACATATAAAATGTATTTTTTCTTCTATTTTTCATAATGATAAATAACATATATGTCACTTAAAATTAACTTTACTGTCCCTTTAATAAGCAGGTAACAAGTCGATCAGGCATAATATTGCTACTTATGATTACGAAATATTTTTATCAACCCAAGGAAATATTTTAGCACACACCCACACACAAAAAAAAAAACGTATTACCTGACAGGACTGGTGTAGTTGCCTCAGGATCTTTTGCAGTTTTCCATACTCTTCTCTCTCCAAGTACAGTTTCCCTAACTGCAGAGGAGTGGGGGGAATTTCTGAGCGCATGCATTAAAGTTTTAAAATGTCAGACAATCTACAATGAATGAAAAACATTTTCAAACCTTTGTGTTAGTTTTGAACCACAGTCTGTCATTTTTTGCATCTTTCAAAGCTTCCAATGTGGTTTCATAGAACTCCTGTAGTAAGTCCATCTGGTAGAACATGAATCAGAATTGTCAAAGACATTGTTTTTAAAAGTCTGGTATCTTAAGATTTAAGGACAAATAAGTCTAAATGGTAACACTATTCTTGACACCTGTTTGGAGGTAGAGATGTAGTCAAGGATGGAGTTGATGGACTTCTCAGAGTAATTCCTTGTGACGGCACTTCTGATATATGTAAGAAGCTGCTTGTACCTGTTCATCATCTCTGGAAAATTGGTCTATGGGGTCAAGCCAGAAAAATATTAATTGACAACACATGGCCTGATAAACAAGTTTAAGCTCAGTCATGACTTATATTTCATCACATACCAACTTGAAATTGATTTTAATCATCTGTTTCAATGCTTTGAATCCCCATTCTCCTTTCTCTCCTTCTAGTTCCAACACCTGGAGGCACAATAAAGCAATGTCGGAAAATGTTGTCCTGCTTAATAATACACACACACACACACACACACACACACACACACACACACACACACACACACACACACACACACACACACACACAGAGCACTCCACCTTCTGGAAACTGCTGAGAGCTGCTTTTGGATCATCCTCCTTCAAAGCTTTAGAGTTGTAGTACTGGTTCTCCAGATCCACATTTGGCTCAGAATTACTGTCCTCTGAGTATTCCTAAATTTAAAAACAAATAGCATATTAAAAATTTAATTTACAAGGTGGAATTTCAGTTAGGTGTTCGAGGCTAGACCACGAAAACAAACCCTGTGAGATGAATGTGGTTCTGCAAGATGAGCTAACGTTATGCTAGCTAATGCTAAGTCTTTCCTACTAGCCGGCTAGTTTCTTTTTAAAGATAATAACAAAATAAAAACACAGCATTTCTAACCTGAGTGATATTTATTGACTTTGTCACAGACACTTTTATATTAACTAAATCCAACCGGTGAGAAGCTAACGTTGCTCAAATACTGTCAGTGTCATATTAGCAAACAGGCTAACGTTTTAGCTAACGTTAGCTAGCCTAGTATTCCATCGTTAGCGGACAAACGGTTATCGCTGTAGCGCAGATTAAATGATGAAATACCAGGTCGTAATCTTCCTCATCGTCACACATGAAATCGTCTTCCATGTCAGACATGTTGATGGTCTTCCACGGTCTTTGGGTATTCGTTCTTTGAACTCAGTGGGAGTCGTTAGGTCGGCCGCGCAGTTTGCGGTGATGGTGAGGCGGTCGTTTGACAGGGCGTGTAGAGGCAGCGAGTGGCCGATAGATGGCGCTAGAAGATCACCTCAGATGCGTTTATGACGCCCAACAAGACTGAATAGAGGAGGGAGCGCGGTGCTCAAATATCACAAATACATTTACTAACGTAATGAATTTGATTTCACTTTCAAGGTACTTTTGTTGACTTACCAACTATTGTTTAGGTTCTTTGTAGGTCATGGAACAATAAATAATAATTACACACACAATCTTCTTCTTTTCCTTTCGGCTTTTCCCTTCAGGGGTCACCACAGCGAATCAGTGTCCTCCATCTAACCCTGTCTTCTGCATCCTCTTCTCTCACACCAACTACCTTCATGTCCTCTTTCACTACATCCATAAACCTCCTCTTTGGTCTTCCTCTAGGCCTCCTGCCTGGCAGTTCAAAACTCAGCATCCTTCTACCAATATATTCACTATCTCTCCTCTGGACATGTCCAAACCATCTCAGTCTGGCCTCTGACTTTATCTCCAAAACCACTAACATGTGCTGTCCCTCTGATGTACTCATTCCTGATCCTATCCTTCCTGGTCACTCCCAGAGAGAACCTCAGCATCTTCAATAATTACACACACAATGCTGCCACAATATGAAGGGTCTTGATATCTTTATTTATTACAACATTGCACATACCTTTTTATATTGTACATATCTGTTTATTATGTATTTTAATGTTAGCTTTGGCTTTCTGTGTTTTTTGTTTGTTTGTTTGTTTGTTTGTTTGTTTGTTTGTTTGTTTGTTTGTTTGTTTGCTTGTTTGCTTGTTTGTTTGTTTGTTTGTTTTGGGGGGGGTTGCTCTCTATTTCTTTTTTGTGCGCCAATCCTGCTTTATGTGCCTTCAATTGCCCCTTGGGGACAAATAAAGTTTTTTGAATTGAATAGAATTGAATGATCAAGCAGAAGTAAAACTTCAGCTCTCACACATGCATTGTATATCAAGTTCACTGGGTTCAATAGAAGCACTGGTGCAGTGAAAAGCTCTACGAAAGCTACTTGAAAATGTACTCAGACATCGTTCTGAGGTAGAAATCCAAAATAATCATCAGCGATATTCAAGTACTAAAAGTACTTTATATTTGCATGTTAATCTTGATTCATGAATGGGTTAATAGCATCCTGCAGTTGATTTATGTAGAAATCTTAACCATTTTAAAAAACATTAGACATTTAGATAAGAATTAAAAAATGTTCTTAGTGTTAATCCAGGTAGGGACTAGTAGCTGTCATATGAATAAACATAAGTACTGCATTTCCCTCTGATTATTAAATAAAACAAAATTTCAGTTGTGAAAAAAACAAAAACAAAAAAACAAAACAAAATTGCCCTTATATGCAGTACTTAAATAAATGTACTTTACCACTGAAGTCCAGTAGTGTGCAGTAGTGATGCAGTAGTGTGCATCAGATTTTAGTCATCATGAATCAGGTTCATGTCAAATAGTTTTCCTGACTGTTCCAAGAACAGTCTTGGCTGCCTCACAGAGAAACCCACTGGCAGCATCACATCCCTCTCAGCTTCCTTCGGTGGGTCACTCCACATCGAACCCTCCAAAACATTTAATTACTGATTGAATTACAATTGTGTTCCCAAAAACTCTTGCAATCAGCTTGTGTGTCATCAAGTTATGTTTCACAAGTTTATTTAAAAAAACTGACGTGTGTGGGTGAAAAACTTGAGTCAATCATCCTACACAGTCAGTTTGGCCATAATATTTACAATATCCAGACATGAATCACCAACACCAATACTAGAGGAAAGAATGTTTTCATAGACGGAGTTATAATTCTGAAAGCATTAAAAATTTCGACAGTAGTATTACTTGTCCTAGAGTGTGTTCACAGATGTTATAGAGGGTGAATCTCTCAGCCATATTCTATTTCTTACAGTATTTCTTACAGAAAGCCATAATATCCACTGGCTTCACATAAAAACCAAAACATCATGCTCTGCATTAGAAGTGGTCTGGAGAGCAGCGTGTGCATTAACGTGTGTTGAACTGTGTAGTGTGGCCACATGAAATAATGAGCACACCCATTTGTTGCATGCATGAGATGCAACAGTGATACACATATATTGTCTGTCAGCAATTTCATTAACTGAACTGTATTAGTATCAACACAAGACCTAATTAATGAGCAGGGCTTCAGTGCTGGAATGAACAATTCCAGAAAAGCTGCGGGTCGGAGATAAAAGACTTATGAGTGCAAATACACCCTGATTTGTCATCACAGCCTCTGCAAAATTACATGGCATGAGGCTTCTTCACATACCTGAAATTCACCGTTAGCGCCACAGGCTGTCTGATCTGTCAACACACTGGCAACGGTAAGAGTGCATTTCCCAGCTGTGGTGGGACAATGCTGCTGAAGTACTTGAAAGACAAATACGGACCCTCCCAGTCCGAGCTTAATACTAAGACTTTGTGCCAAAGATTTTTATTTATCTGACTGAGTCAGGGAGATGGTGGGATAAACACAAGTTCATCGTGTTTAACCTTGCCATGTAAATCTACTAACCTTATTTAGATATCCAAAAGTCGTGTAATAAGCTTTATAAACACCTCCAAGGAGCTCTTGTCCTTTCAGATAATCTTTTATGATTAATTCGATAAAAATAGTACATGGATATAATTTCCTTGGCGTCAATGTATACACAGGCTTTCATAAGCCGTTTAATTTTTGGTTGCCAAAAACTGTTTTATGCTGAACCTGATAAATAACCTTAATAGAGTTAATATAATCTAATTTCTGACAGTTCCTTAAACACGAGACGAGAGTTTTTAATATATCTCCAGCATGGCATCTGGCAGCAGAACGCATGTGTGCCTCTCTCAAAAGGCTGCCTGCTTACGTAGTCTACAGTGAGGGTGCTAACCAGCTGTACAGCTGCCAACCGCTTTGTGGATTATAACATTTTCATATAGTGTATACTGTATGGTCATACACAGTATATTTATATGCAGTCTAATATACACACCTGCTTAATCTTGTATGCCTGTGCATGCTGTTAAATGCCCTGAGAACCTGCACAGTCGCCAAGTATGTACGACCCGCCCTGAGGTCATCATTGCTGCTTTCACTTCTCAACTTGTGCGAGATGCGTGACAAGCCAGTTTGTTTTTACTCTTTTTTATTTTTTTGTTGCTATTTTAATTTTTACAAGGTATGTAAGAACGTGTCTCGATTTTATGGAACTTCTATCAAGCGGGGTTGTTATAACAGATGAAATCCAACTTCCTAGAGCTGAAACAGTCCCGACAGCAAAGTCTACACGCACCCCTTTTTGCATCACACGCTACTGCGCTGAGGCGTGTTTGTGATATGTGCATTGAGAGGAGCATCTGGAGTTGGAGTTTGAGGAGGTTCTGTTTGTGGTGGGTGTGATAAAATATGCAAGATTGAAAACATAAATGAATAAAATACCATCAAATGAACAGTTTCACTGTTATTTGGGTTAGCTCCAGAACACAACACAAGACAAGGATCAGATTGATGAGGAGAATTAGGTTTGGTTAGACAACTTTAGCCAAAACTACACTAGACAAGCCTGATGTGGGAAAAAGTTCTTTCGAATTCTGCCTGGAGGTTTGGGATTATGACTCAATCAGTTCCGTCCATTCATTCACGACAAGAATGGATGTCCCCTATTCCAAACATTGATAAAGCAGAATGTGATTTTTACAAAAATTGTCGCATTCAGTTTAGTTTAAAACATGCAAACTTGCACCTGATCAAGGTCAACGAGTTTTCCAAATATAAGTACATTCTGAATTTAATGCCAACAAAACACCTAAAAAAATGTGAGGTGGAAAAATATGCTTTGATCTGATGTGTGATAAAATTTCAAATTATGTTTTGGAAGCACGAATGTTGTAGAATCAGCCAAATCATTACCAGTGCAAAGTTAAAAAAAGCTCTACAAGCGATGTTATGCATGGAGGTGTGTTAGTGAACACAGCATGAGTAACACCCATACAGTAGGTAAAAGGATGTTAACACATCTACACATACAGAATTACACTTTCAGAATGTGAACTAATAGTGTCCTCTCTTTTAGAATGAGTGTTGTTGAGAGGAAAGACAAAAAAATTTAGAATAAAAAATTATAAGAAATATTTCAAGAAGTTGGAAAAAGTTGCTAAAAGTTAAATGAGATGAACAACATTCTATATTATTTGTTTAACTAATTCAAAACTAATTATCTGCAAGATAAGCACTGAGAATTTTATTATATATGTGTGTGTGTGTAGGCTGGGTAAAAAAACTGGCGGAAATACTTCAGGAATACCAGAATACATCAAAACATTTGTCGGACAGACACATCTGTGGTTCATGATGACTATAATGTCTCGAACTTTTTGAATTGTGGATAAAATTCTCCATGCGCAATTATAGAGTTAATGATATTACTTGTTTGAGGACATGGGAAGTTGGAAAGAGCTTGTTGCTGTTTTATAACTGCAAACATGCCACAAATAGCAGCCAGCCAAAGCTATTCCCTGCAGCGCCGAGCAACAGCATGTCCCATCCACTCTCTCTGATGTGACCCCCCCCCCACCTCCACATCCCTCGACAATGGGATGGCAGACTAACAGCTCTGAGCTGTTCTGTTTATTATTCTATTTTGCAATTAAAATGTAAAACAGATGTGGCACAAACAGCGAAGCCCAGCTTTTTACATCAGGTCCAGGACTCTATAAAATACATATCGTCTCTTCTTCCTGCTGTTTTAATGTCTTTTCCCTCTTTTATGTCCTCTCTCTGTCCTCTGCTGCACTCGTCTGTGTGCGTTCAGTTCAGAGAATCATCACAGGTCAAGGTGCACCGGATTGAAAATGCACTCCTGAGGCTCCCAATCCTACATTCATTCACATTCAACACCAATATGAAAAAAATGTCTACTGTCTTCTGACATGACAGTGTCTTTAGCGGCAGGATTCTGGGTTAACTGAGCCCCATTTGCAATGAATTCAGGTTCTATTGTCATGGTGCTCACCTGTCAGAGAAAGGCTCTCACCCTGTGGTGACAGCCGAGCTCAGAGGAGCCACAGCTGTGAAAGTACTTGTCAGAAGTAAGTAGTAAAACCCCGACTTGTGGATGTATTCGGTTCCTGCTGAAAGGATTGCGTGTGTGTTTGGCTTCCGCATACCACAAATATAGATCAGATACCACACCTTTTTCTCATTTCTGATCCTCACATGCATGTCTGCTATTGGTGGATTATTGTCTCTGGGTTTCTTTGTCCTTGTGCAAGTTAGACCTTGCAGTTTGAGTTGCTGGTTTGCAGCAGTCTTGAAAGTGGAAATATTAACCACCATTATTCAGCTAATGATTGTCATGTGGAAGAAACTTACCAATAGAAGGTAAATAAAGAAAATTAATAAGCTGAAAGCCCAGTACGAACAATCTGCACAGATCCTCGCTCATCCAATTGATAGACAAGATTTAAATAAAATATATTGTGAAATAGTAAATATGTGCATGGATGCTGTATCTGAAGCTGACATGTGCACTGAGGATGTACACACACAGATCCATGATTCAGCTTCCAATATTTCTGCTGATATCAGCAACAACCTCCAGATGACATGACATCACTCCTAATATAAAATCACAAAAAATAAAAAATCAATAGTGTGTGATTTGGTAGCAGCTGTCTAGTTTTTCCAGAGAAAGTTGAATATTTTCAAAGTGGATCTGCAAGAAGACTGAACTCAGTTTCCACAGTAATAAAACGTTCAAGCAGAGATGTTTCCTCTCGAGTTAAAGTCAAACAAAAACTGATCAGAAATTTCTGCTGTCGTTTTGACAGCTTTGGTCTTGTAGAGCAGCTCCTTGTTTTAATTTACATTCACCTTTTGCTCAGAAATGTCACCACATTTCAGATGAGGGTAAACAGATCTACACTGGACCGCTACAGATGGAACTTATTGATCTGCTAGCAAATGTGGCATTGAGAGAACAGTGTGGATTTTTCCTACTAAATTTTGGAAAAGCAATGTGAGTTACGATATTTCATTTCTTTTTTTTTATTGTAAGAAGTTAATTCTTCCATCTTGAATGGATTCAATTCAGACCAGAACATATTTTTTCTTATTTTTTCATGTTATTCTCCATATTTCTTCTTCTTTTCCTTTCGGCTTTTCCCTTCAGGGGTCGCCACAGCGAATCAGTTGCCTCCATCTAACCCCGTCTTCTGCATCCTCTTCTCTCACACCAACTACCTTCATGTCCTCTTTCATTACATCCATAGACCTCCTCTTTAGTCTTCCTCTAGGCCTCCTGCCTGGCAGCTCAAAACTCAGCATCCTTCTACCAATATATTCACTATCTCTCCTCTGGACATGTCGAAACCATCTGACTTTATCTCCAAAACCTCTAACATGTGCTGTCCCTGTGATGTACTCATTCCTGATCCTATCCTTCCTGGTCACTCCCAAAGAGAACCTCAGCATCTTCATCTCTGCTACCTCCAGCTCTGCCTCCTGTCTTTTCCTCAGTGACACTGTTTCTAGACCAAACAACATCACTGGTCTCACCACAGTTTTGTACACCTTTCCTTTCATTTCAGCTGAAACTCTTCTATCACACATCACACTTGAAACTTTCCTCCACCCGTTCCATCCTGCCTGTACACGTTTCTTCACCTCTTTTCCACACTCTTCATTGCTCTGGACTGTTGACCCTAAGTACTTAAAATCTGCCACCTTCTTGATCTCTTCTCCCTGTAACCTCACTCTTCCACTTGGGTCCCTCCCATTCACACACATGTACTCTGTCTTACTGCAGCTAACCTTCATTCCTCTCCTTTCCAGGACAAGCCTCCACCTCTCTAGCTTCTCCTCCACCTGTTTCCTGCTCTCACTGCAGATCACAATGTCATCTGCAAACATCATAGTCCATGGAGATTCCTGTCTAACCTCATCTGTCTGCCTGTCCATCACCATAGCGAAAAAGAAGGGGCTCATAGCTGATCCCTGATGCAGTCCCACCTCCACCTTGAACTCCTCTGTCACACCTACAGCACACCTCACCACTGTCTTGCAGTCCTCATACATGTCCTGCACCGCTCTAACATACTTCTCTGCCACTCCAGACTTCCTCATACAATACCACAGTTCCTCTCTGGGCACCCTGTCATAAGTTTTCTCCAGATCTACAAAAACACAATGCAGCTCTGTTTGGCCTTCTCTGTACTTCTCTATCAACATCCTCAAAGCAAATACTGCATCTGTAGTACTCTTTTTGGCATGAAACCATACTGCTGCTCACAAATGCTCACTTCTGCCCTTAGTCTAGCTTCAGCTAACCCATAACTTCATTGTATGGCTCATCAGCTTTATTCCTCTGTATTTGCCACAACTCTGCACGTCTCCCTTGTTCTTAAAAATGGGCACCAGCACACTTCTCCTCCATCTCCTCCATTCCTCCTCCATTCCATATTTATGATTTATTAATAATTTTATGTTTACCAAAGCAAGATGGACATTAGAAGTGTCCTAAAAGACGTCAGTTTGTTAAAGATTATTTATTCCGAACTCACATGACTGTAAACTGGTAATAATTGTACTGCGCTCAATAAAATTACAAATCAAATTAATTTCTTCCATGAAGTCTTTCCACATGTACGTCATTGTTTCTCTTTCATCACTTTCTGTCAATTAACACTATGTTTTGCTTTATTTATCTTTTTTTTTCTTGTTCATGAGACAAAGAACATAAAATATAATAAAACCAGTGTTTAAAAAGGGTACTGATATTAAATAACAACACATTTTTGGATTCAAATAAATGAGGAAAGTGGTTACGCAGCACCAGCCAAATGACTTTAGCAGTAAAACACAATTAAGCATGACAGAAACCTGCAGACATGTTTACCCTGGATTTAACCTGCGTCGCTTTCCCAACTGATGATGCAGTTTTTTGTTCCTGATAATATTCAACACATGTAACTTGTGAAATTCCCGTTTGCTTTCTACGTCAAAAGATAATGAAGGATCTCAGAAGTAGAAAGAAAATTTTGTTGATGGGAATTGAGCTCAGTCATAGCTCATAATTGCATGAAAGATCTCTGCTCAGACTGGTGGTCCTCGGCTAAGGAGGTAGGAAGATTTTCCATCGTCAGTCACAAATAGTAACTTTCCATTTCATGAAACCAGTTCCACCACCCAGAGATTAATCTAAAGGGGCCTTATCTGAGTGCCCCCCATGTTAAATAGTTCTAGGAAAAGCACGGGGGCGTTTAAGTGGAATTAAATCGTCTCGATGATGGTGTGGATTGATGATCATTCATTGGCGCGGGTCTTGTTTATGTTTGAGACAACAACAAAAAACCATGCATATCTGTGTGGAGTCCAGTTAGCTGGGTCATCATGTGAGTTGTGTCTGCACAACCCCCCACCCCCCACCCCAGAGAGAGAGAGGGATGATGTGCTGTGTGACCTTACGTTTCCCCACACCAGATGAAACCGTTCCTCGTACGAGATAAGGAGCTGCTGCAGCGGCAACGCGCAAAATTGTTGTTGATGCTGTGGCCGCTGCTGATGAGAATCAGTAGAAATACGTCCAGTCATCACAGTTCACTGCAAATCAGAATGATCAAGTTCACATAAAAAAAAAACTTGTTCCGTCTGCTTGTGTCTGCATCCTGAACTACAACAGATGAGGATTTTTTTAATGATATAAGCCAGGGGTATCAAACTCATTTCACCGCATGCCACATCAGCATCATGTCTGTCCTCAAAGGGCCAGATGTAACTAATAAATGTAACTAAATGTAACTCAATGTAATGTAACATAAATGTAACCACTGCGTAATGTTAAATAACTCTGAATTTATTACTTATTCAAGTGACAAACATTAGTTACACAGAAAAAAAACATGTTTGTTTGTTTCTCTGTTCTAACATAAATCCTTATAATTTGTCAGGTTATTAAACCCACAGAACTCTATCAATCAAGGATCAAACTATCAATGAATAAAGAAAAATAACATCAAACACAAGTTTGGACATAAACTTTGAACAAAATGGTTTTGTCAGAGTTACAATGGGCTTAATTATTGCCTTATGGTAAATGTAGTTTTTGCTCAAAGCACACTTTTGACCTATTTATTTTTAGACACTCTGACCCCTTTTGCTCTCGCGGGCCACATAAAAAGATGTAGTGAGCCACATTTGGCCCCCGGGCCTTGTGTTTGACAAATGTGATACAGTATAAGCAATCCAAAAATGAGCAGAATGAGAGGGAGAAATACCATTCTGCTTTAATTAACATTTTAAATGATGTCCTAATGTTTCTGGAATCCAGATTGAAGATGATGGATGTGACTCATGTAAAGTCATGGGCGTAATTCATAACGCATAATGTATCTAAATCTATATCATTCACAGTGCTGTCTACATGTAAACTGTCTATGTTAGGTGGAATTCTGTTGACAACATATTTACACAGAAGCAAGAGCCCCAGTGTAGCATGTGCAACTTCATAAAAGACTGTGGAAATTAATACACGCGACGTGTCGGATCAACAAAAATAAATTGGTGTTATGTTTTGCGTGACTGCAGTTTTTGGCGTGTCATGACCAAAAGAAAAAAGAGTAACCTCCTCAAGAAAAATCCAAAGTTTTACAATCTGTAGGGAGTTAGAAGAAAAGGATTTACAAATGGTTCTGGGCTCATTTCCCACAGAGGCGGGAATTCCACCAATCTGGAGATGTTTACCTACACAATGTGAAAGCATGATGCAGTGTCTGTGTGTGTGTGTGTGTGTGTGTGTGTGTGTGTGTGTGTGTGTGTGTGTGTGTGTGTGTGTGTGTGTGGCCAAAGGAGACCCTCGGCTCTCGTGACTCTGGCTGGGGGTGGGGTAGATATTATCAGGCCCTGATTTCTGTGGTTATGATGGCATCCAGATAATAGCATGCACACACACACACACACACGCACACACACACACACACACACACACACACACACACACACACACACACACACACACACACTGTGAACACACATGCTGTGAACACAGATGCACAAGCATCACTTCTTGCATGAACCCCCACCACTGGCTTCTCTGGCGTTCTCACACATGCACACAAATACATACGCAATACACACACACACACACACACACACACACACACACACACACACACACACACACACACACACACACACACACATTAACGCTCACATACACAGAAACACAGACAAACACATGCTAAAGCCTGAAAATTACAGCTTAGCATGCGAGCGTTCAGCAGATGGGTTGCCTAATGATTGTTGTGCACAGCTCAGAGGGAGTGTGTTGCTTTCTCATTACCCCCCCCCCCCCCCCACCTCACAACTCACTGGACCCCAAAGCACAGGTCTGGATTTCATTTACTTTATGTCTTAACTAGCAATAGCATGACACATGCAGGTTGCAGGTGGTCAGACGATGAAAAGAAAAAAATAGAAAATGTGTTTCTGAGGGCTCTGCACTTGTTCCTTCAGGGATGGAAAACACCATCAGTCGTCAACGGGGACGTTTCTACAAAAGAAAACGTCATTGTGGCTCCATTATTTTGTTTGTTGACTAACGCAGCATGATGTGATGAAAGTCTATTACTGGTAAAATTGTGTATTAACAACAGAAGAGGAGCCTTTAAATGACATCAGTGTGTTAGCGTGAGAGTCGGAGCCCGACTGCTGTGGATCTGTCGTTCCTGTTGTCAGTGGATGATTACTTTGAGATGAGGTCATTTAATGATCCAACATTTTTAAAAAACATATCACCCAACTCGTCCAGCATTAAATAAGGATCATTTGACTCCTAAAATCAACCTGGGCTCCCTTCCCGCTCCTTGGAGAATACTTGGACGTTATCCTGACATATCAGAGGATTTCCATGGAATATCCTTATTTGAAATTGGAAACTTTCACAAAAAAATTGTTATTAAACCTGACAGGACGAGACAAGAATAAATCGACCAGCACTGAACTGCATGATTTACTCTTTCAACAGCATACCGGTCTGATGTCGTAAAACTTTCATTTTGGGACAAATTACGCTCATAATTTCATTACAGCTTCATTTTTTTCTTCTAGATGTTTTCTTTTTGCAGAAATACTGTCCAATTCAACATCAGACTTCTATTATGTGTGGTATGAACTATTTTACTGTTTTTTTACTTTGTCATAAATGTAACGCACATTTTAATGTGCAAACGTCATCTAGTTGTGATGTTTTGTGATCAAAACTCTGATGTTACACTCCATGCCCGCAAACGCCTTCTCTCTTCTCTTCTACAAAAATCCGATTGCAGACCAAACCAATCCATTTTCACATCTACAGAAATCATTGTAAACTGTTTTTCCAAATGTAATAAGGAATAAGTCTGAAATGAATAAACAATCATTAGAACATTGTTTTGTTTTCAGTAACAAGCAAAATAAATATCAATTCTATTACATTTTGACTTTTCAACCTCAACAGATTCTCTAAACTTCTAGAGACTCTTTTACTATCTCTTTCCCTTTGTCTTAACATAATTACCATCTCTTTTCTTCATGTAACCGCTTTCACCCCACGGTATGGTGACGTTTCCTGTAACAGCTCTAAAAGAGTTCGGCTTCTTGTTTATTACCCACTATTACACACGATTACTTACATGTTACACACTATTACACACTATTACACATTATTACACACTGTTACAATGACATCAACATATTACTCACCTGTCTGATGACTTGGAGTTTTGTCTTTATGCGTAATTACATTGTTTATTTTTCATCAAACATATTCTCTCATAATTTGGTTTCTTGTTCAGATTGTGGCTTAAATTTCTGTCAAAAAAATCACATGCAATGTCAATAACACCACAATGCACTAATTTCAAAAGCCTTTTCAACTCAAATGCAGTGGAATAAAGATATTTAATATTCAAACAAATTAACTTTTGTTTCTCACATATCTTTATTGGAGCAACCACTCAGGAAGTTCATAGGGATCCAGATTCTTGACCATAAATTTCAGTAGAAATAAACTCAGGAAGCTGTCAGTCAGTCACACAAAACCATTCTGGAGCAATAATACAACGTAATCCATTGATCCCCCCATGCACAGCTAGGTCTATCAAATTCATTACATCATCACGAGACTGCAGTGACTTGAACTGATAACAATTATAATGCATAACTGTGTGAAATGCTTCCATCACCTGTGTGAAAACAGCTGGCCAGCATCAGACAGTTCTTATTTCCATTACTGCTTCCATTTGTTTTCCACTGTTTGATGTTTGACTGGCACTGACGTCTCACAATGTGGTTATTTTTATTCTGCTATGAGTGCAGCATCACAGCTTTAAGGGCCTGTTGATCTGTAGGGGTGTTTTCCTATGAATTGAACATGGTGACCATAATGATTTATCCAATTTGCAGTAAAAAGATAACAGACATGGGGGTTGCTGGAGCCTATGCCAGCGTACTACAGGTGAGAGGCAGGGGGTACACTCCAGAGCCACACGAAAAATAACCACATCACACACTCACACCGACAGGCAATTTGGAACCAATCAAACAGCTAAGAGAATAGATGAATGGAAGAGAGCAGACAGGACTATTAATACCACAGATCACCACCCAATTCACTGAAATCCATCAAACTGCTGTGGCTGCAGGTTCATCTAGAGCAGTGGTTCTTAACCTGGGTTCGATTGAACCCTAGGGGTTCGGTGAGTCAGTCTCAGGGGTTCGGTGGAGACGGAGGTCAAGACGAAACACCCGACACGATGTGTCAGGTGTTTTTGCCGAACATACACGAATCACTGTGTACGTTTGACACATCGTGTCAATTTGTGATGACACGCCCCCCTTAGCCATCACTAGCTGCAGGTGATCATGCTACATCGATTAGCCTACCTGTGCTACAGGGGATTTTGCGCACTCAGTAGTCGATTTATACCTGTCATGTCGAGGTGAGATCGGGCCTTAAAAATCCAATCCAACCCAAGCCCGCGAGTATTAAAGCCCGACCTGAACGTAATTATTGACATTTTGGACTCGGGCTCGGGCTTAAGATCTTATCTCTACTGTCATGCTGGTTCGTCATCTGATTTCTTTCTTAATATTTTAATTCATAGTAACTATGTTGAGCAAATAAAGAAAGTGGTCGGACGAATATGTGCAACGTGAATTTACATGTACTGTACAACGGAACGTAATGGGAGTCAGCGTTCTGCAGGATTTGCAATGTCAAGTTGAGCAACTCTAGTCTCGCACTGGCAAAAATAAAGGAACACTTCCTTAAGCTGCATGGAAAACAAGAGAAACAGACTTTGCTGTGAAAATGACATAAGAGTAGCATTTGTCAAGGTGAAGCCACGCATATCTGAACTGGTCTCTCAATAACAACAGCAGAAGTCACACTGATTTACAGGTAGTTCATTTCATGTGAGTTCATGCATTGTTTTGGTTTGGTTCTTTGAAAAAGGTGACATTAATGCACAATTCATTAAATACACCAGTAAAACAAACACTTATGTCTTGAATTTGAAAAAAAACAATATTATTTTTTTTTACTAAAGAAGGGTTCGGTGAGTGAGCATATGAAACCGGCGTGGTTTGGTACCTCCAACAAGGTTAAGAACCGCTGATCTAGAGTCTAGATTCTGGAGTCTAGATGACACATGTGGTCTAGATTCTAGATCACATGTGTCAAACTTAAGGCTCAGGGGCCAAATGTGGCCCTCCACATCATTTTAGGTGGCCCACGAGAACATAAAAGGTCAGAGTGTCTAAAAATAAATGGGTCAAAAGTGTGCTTTGACCAAAAACTACAATTCCCAGAATTAAGTGGGCTTTATTAAGCCCACTTAATTCTGACACAAATGTTTAGTTTGATTCTTGATTGATGGGGTTCTGTGGGTTTAATAACCTGACAAATTAAAAGGATTTATGTTAGAACAGAGAAACAAACAGACGTGTTTTTTTCTGTGTAGCTGTAATGTTCGTAACTTGAATGAGTTATAAATTCAGTTATTTAACATTAAGGAGTAGTTACATTTATTTTACATTACATTGAGTTACATTTAGTTACATTTATTAGTTACATCTGACCCTTTGAGGACAGCCATTATGCTCATAATGGCTGATACCCCTGATTCTATTCCATTCTATTCTATTCTATTCCAACCCCTCCCCTCCCCTCAGGCAGGAGACTACGGAGCATCCGGAGTAGGACCACCAGGCTGAGGAACAGCTTCTTTCCAGAAGCTGTTAGACAGCTGAACTCCTGTGGTGCTCTGTAGTCACCCTCACAACGCCCCGTGTGTCACCACAGATACATGGGGATTCAGTGCAATATGGTGCTTCTTCAAGTGCAATATATGGAGCGCCTACACACTTGAGCTGCTGCGTTGTTGTTGTTGTTGTTGTTGTTGTGTGAACTACATTCTGCTGTCCAGACACCTTGAACTTCTACTGTATATCTTACATCTTAACTTCTCTTTGTTCTCTTTCCCTATTTATCTTATATTTTTAACTTTTTATTTTTCTCTAGGTTTTCTTAACTTATTTATCTTGCATCTTTTTAAAACTTTTTTAACTAGTTTCTCTTAACTTATTTATCTTATTTATTGACCGGGCTTACTGGGACCTCCAGAGTCATATTTCGTGCTGTCAACTGTGGAAACGTGTGTCAGTATGACAAATAAAGACTCTGATTCTCTGATTCTGATTCTGATTCAGACAAATGGCTATTATTGAAGCTTTCATAAATGTCTCTTCTGCATCAAAGTCCGTTTTTACTTTTAAAATGTGATTCAATTTAAACATTAAAGACTGGATAAAATTAACAGAAGAGAATAAATATCAATTTGCTTGTTTGATAATTAATTTTCAGCTCCAGTTACTTGATGGTGACATAAATATATAGCAAACAAATCTGCCCCAGTCACAGGGACACGAAGCAAATGAACCACAACACAAACTAAGGAGGCACATGTCAGGTCATACTCACAGGTTTACACTCACACACACCTAAACCACTTCCTTTTCTTAAGAGACGTCAGTCAGCAGCTCGCTCAGAGCTGTACGAGACAGCAGCGGATGCCGTCTTCATGTGCGTGACCCCCTCTTCATGAGTGTTCAGTGGGTGCGTGTGGGGGAGACAATAGGGGAAGAGGCCTGACTATATCCGATCGACTGTTGCATGCAAAAGGTGGCGTGTTAGACAAGCTTAAAGGTAATTTCAGATGGATGAACCAGCGCTGTGCATTACATCACTGCAAAGATGTCTTTGTTTCTGTGAAACCGAACACATGCACACGAGTGAGACGGCTGTAATTGAGACGCCTGTTCAGGAAGGTGTGATGAACGTCTGCTCGCTTCAGCGTATTCCCCTCTCGCACGATATCTTACCCACGATACATCCTTTTCACGTCCTCCCCCCAACGTCATTCCCATCACTCCATCTCTCTGTTAAGGGACAGCGCCGTGATATCCTATACAGTCTGCACTTTTGACCAATCGTCCCGCGTAATGGTTTTCAGATTCTTCAAGGTGGCCTGAATCTGTTCCAGAGCTGAAAATGGAAAGCAAGCACGAGTCGACCACCCTCTGTTCCCACTTAACTCCAATGTAAGCTGATTTTTCAGGTTCTCAGAAGATTATGTCATTCTTTTTCGTGTCAGACTTGCATCCCTTAATGGCCACACAGACTGAGTGTGAGTGTGTTTTATTACTGGCCGTCTTAACACGGACAAATATGGAGGATTGTCTCATTAGTTTTTAAAGTTTTAAAATGAATGTGACGCGTCCACGTGCAGGGCCGGATCTGCTGTTTCATTATGGCGGGTGCTCTTTGTGACCCACGTGGTCGTGGTGTGTTTGTGTCTTCTTAACCACAGAACGGTGTTTATTCTAGCAGCCTCCTCATTTTACTAGTCTCACTATTGTTGTGGTTTTGGAGGAGCCATTCATAATGCCACCATAATGTTAGATGAAAAAAAAAAACTTTATCAATAACAATATTGTAAAGTCTTGGTAATCTATTTCAGTGTTTTGGAACTTGTAATTTGTGACCTAAACACACAATAACTCAATCAGATAGATGGCTGACAGAACCAAAGGGAAATCAGTGTGTTTTGGTGCAAACCTCTACAATCTGAGGCGTCTTCGTGTTTGCACCAGGGATCATTGGGTTCATCTGAAATGTCCTTAACATACCAAAAAGTTATTTAAAAGTTGCATACCTCCACCAAAGCTCAACAGTCTATTTCAATTAAATTAAACTCTTATCCAAATTCTAACCAGACGTGTGCGCCACCAAACTAACTGCTTGAGGGTTCGGAAAAGAAAATGAAAAAAGTCATGAATTTAATGAACTTTTATCCAGATCTCCTTCCGTATTCACTGGTTGCATACATGCTTCAAACAGACACCCAGCTTCATTGATATATGTCTCATCATTTGAATAAACATAACATGAAATAAAAGTCTTTAGAGTATTTCCAAATGCTATGAAATTACAAACTTTTGTCATGTTGCCCAACCTCCAACAAACTTTTTTGATGGATGTGAGAAAAAGGATCCTGCAACATGAAGATGATTCAATTTTGCTTCATTTGTTTCAAAACAGCAAAAGGTTCCACTCTTTTATTTCACTTCATTTCATTTAATACGTTTATACTTCCAAGTTGTCTGTTTTCACCATCGGTTTGAATCTACTTGTTTGCTTGTCTGTCATCACGACTACACAAACCTTTTCACAGATTTTCACACACACACACACACACACACACACACACACACACACACACACACACACTAACACACACACACACACACATATATAGGTATATATACTGTATATAGGTATATATATAGGTGTATATATAGGTATATGTATACCTATATATATATAAATATATATAGGTATAGTATATATGTATGTATATATACTGTATATACTGTATATTTGTATGTGTGTGTGTGTATTAGGGCTGTCACTTTAACGTGTTAATTAGATTAATTAATTACGTTAATCGCAATTAATCGTGAGTGGCAAGTCAATGCGCAGGATTTTAAATTTGGCCCATTGAGTGACCTGTAGGCTGCAGTGACGTCACTTCCTACCTGCGCCACTAGTCAAAAGCAGGGTGACGGACAACAGAGATGGACGCGACACAGGAGAGCGAGGCAAGCCCACTCGGACCTTTGGGCGGAAAGTTTATTTCTAAAAAGAACAAAGACGGGACTATCTCACATGGCACTATCTGTGCCATGTGAGAGACTCTTTTCACTCACAGGTAACATCATTCAAAAGAAGAGGGCAGCCTTACACTCAGACAATGTAAACAAGCTTGTTTGTCTGAGCAACTGGCTCAAGGACACATAGAGTTGTCTGTTGTCAGTTATTTATTTTATTTAACTGTATTTGTATTGCATTTTTGAGAAATGCACCTGGCCTAATTGGTTTGCTGATGTGCTTGACCTTTTTTCTTTTGAATTTCATTTATAAAGCACACTTAACCTATAAAAATGTGGATTTCAGATCTTCTCTTCTTGGTGCATTCTATTGATTAGTCATGCGCTACAATTTTTTAATGTCCTAGAATTTAAATTCTGTATTTGGGGGCCTTTAGCAGGTATGATATTAAAATGCGATTAATTAGATTAATTAATTACAAATCCTGTAATTAATTAGATTCTTTTTTTTAATCGCCTGACAGCATTAATATATACAGTTGTACTTCTACTTACGAAATTAATTGGTTACGGAAGAAATTATGTAAGTAGAAAATGACGTAAGTAGAGACGCGTTTTCCATGCAAATGCCCTAATCTGTTTCAACCCCCCAAAAATTCCGACATTAATGTTTTATAAAGCATAAAAATGCATCAAAACATGTAACAAATATATGTTACGATTAGATTATTGCACAATAAATGAGAGTTGTGCATAACGCAAAAAACAAAGAATAAAGAATAATAATGACGGTCATTTATCTTTTAACTGCTGTCCTCATTGTTTTTTGCCCTCTTTCGTTCATGCGCTCCTGCCTCAACATGTCGAACAACAGAGTGAATTCCAGTCCTCTTTTTGAACTTCTCCAACCACCCATGCGATGCCTTAAACTCCTTAAACTTCCTTTTGTTTTAATAACGTGGCGATTGTAGATGCATTACGGCCATATTCTTTGGCGAGATCAACCAAATGCATCCCTTTTTCATGCTTTTCTATTATCTCTTGCTTTGTTTGTACGGACAAAAAAGTATTTTCTTCGTCTTTTCTTTTCCTCTTTTCTCCGTCACTTTCTTGGGGTCCATAGCGAATACTCAAAAAGTTAATACAGTATATTTGCGCAAAACTATCAGAACACCTCATGGGTCTAGAGCCGAATGACGGACTCTGCATAAACACAGATCAAGCTCCACACAGAGGTGGAGTGGCATCCCTCTTAGCCAATGGGATGCCTGGAAGATACTAGATAATAGCCAATGGCAGAGCAGCTATGAGAACGGTGCGTTCGGGAACCTATGGGAGCTGCGCGAATCTGCCAATACTGTATTTTTACCTTACGTAAGAAGAAATTTCTTTCGTAACTAGAGGCAATATTTTCCTGCTGAGAAATTCCGTAAGTAGAAAATTTCGTAAGTAGAGACATTCATAAGTAGAGGTACCACTGTATGTATTTGTGCGTGTGTGTGTGTGTACTTAGGGCCTGTTCTTGTGCTGCCATGATCAGTGCCTCTGTGCTGTCTGTCAGTCCAGCTTTATTCAGCCATTGGTAGGTCTCCTTGATATCAGCCACTTCCTCTATCTGACAGTGGTACATGCCGTGTAGAGGCTTGTCCCTCCATGTTGTTTCCTCCTCCTCTTCCTCCTCAGGTTTCTGCTGTCTAAGGCATTCACTGAACAGTTCATCTGTTGGGGCCATCTTCCTGATGTACTCTTGGATTTTCGATGTTTATTCCCTGTGTGAGATATACTGTATATACATATATATATGTATATGTGTGTGTGTGTGTGTGTGTGTGTGTGTGTGTGTGTGTGTGTGTGTGTGTGTGTGTGTGTGTGTGTGTGTGTGTGTGTGTGTGTGTGTGTGTGTATATATCTCACACAGGGAATAAAATAAATCAAAAACTTTTTCCACCTGCTACCCATGTTATAGTCTTTTTCTGTGTGGTTTCTATGTAAGATCTGTCCACTGTTGGGTCAAACTGATTCACTCAGGTTAGTACAAAAAAATTGTCTTACAGGAAGTTATCAGTTGATATTTCTTGGAGTTGTTATAATCTTTTACTGGTCATGATTTATTTATTTATTGTTGTGCTCTTCGGGGGGGGTTACACATCCTACACTTTGCCACATCAGCATCTGTGTTTCTTCTGCTCCCTAACTTTTATCCATTATTTTAGTGAGGTGACCTTGATAGCATTGCAGATACTACAAATCGCCATAGTAACTGGATCCACAGCAGGCGGATTACCTCAGCCTCCTGCAGAGTTGACTCCAGCACTGGGAAGCTGTGCCTCAGAGCTGCGCTGGTCTGCGGTGCAGATGAGAGGAGTTATCACATAGTCACAGCAGGAATATACTGATGAGCTCTGAAAATGATTTATGCTCGCGTTCCATGTTACAGGATAACACAGTCTATAAACTGGGAATATTTAATGTGAACAAGTGTGTCCAATTGCTGAGTAAGGCCAGAAGTGGGCTGGAGAGAAAATCTCTCTAGCTCGCACGAAATGTGTAATTTTAAACGTCAGATGGAGCCACCGGTGATTCATAGACTACAGACTGCAGTTTATTAAATCTCTAAAAGATTATTTATTCTGTGTGGTGACATGAGAAAAGGAAAAAATGCATGCATAATTAATTACATTATTATGTGAGTGGTTTCCATTTGTTTGCATGTGATATCAACTGTGCGCTTCAAAGGATTTCAAAATATTCCAACCGCAACCGACGTCTGTCATCTCCCATCCGTGTCTAGTGAGGTGTGTGAGGTGTGTGAGGTGTGTGTGTGGCATGGGAGCAGGGCGGCATTCCTGAAGGGCTCAGCAAATGTGAGGGGTGGTCTCTGACGGCCTGCATCAGCCTTGGCAGGACCCCTGGGCCAAAATTGAAAGCAGCCGTGTTTGGAGTTCTTTCTCTGAGTTACTACTGTTCAATTGTGATTTACAAGAATGTGTGAGATATGGAAATCTCTCACGCAACTCGAGATATGTGCTGAGTAAAAGCACATTGTGCAACAGGACCTCCACCCTGTGAGGAAGACTAATCTGTAAACTCATGCTATCCCTCCATTTGGATTGGTTATCCAGTGTTTTCACCTTCTGAGCATGTCATCCTCTCAAATAAGGAACGATGTCCTCTTCTGCTTATAGAAAAGGCATGCCAGCATGATGGGCAATTCAAACATTTCTATCAAGGAATTAAGGGTAAATAGGGCAAGGCTGAAATATTATCCTCTGCATGACAAGTAGTGTTTTCTTACATAGAAATAATAAATATACTATCCTCTGACCTGTATTAAGGGTGAAAGCACCTCTAGTCCTCCTGGTAAACACCTGATTACATCTAACTGAAGGCATTTTTTCATTTATTGTACTCTTTTGGTAGATGAATTAAAAATTAAATTGCAAAATTAAATGGATAATATATGAATAAGATTCTAAAGAACTACAGAAACATTGAACAGGTCGGACACCTTTAACATACTATTTATTTTCAAAGATTTCCATCAAACAAATCACAGAAATTCTGATTAAACCTAATTTTCAGCTTGCGTCAGCACATTTGTTTTATAATAATTATAGTCATAAGAGAGCACTGACACTGGAATGCATGCATTTTACATTTTATTCATATATCCCAAATTCACAAATCAGAATTGCTGCTGTGGGCTTTACAATCTTTAAAGAGTAGCACCCTCTACCCTTACAACCTCCGACTGGATGGGGAAAAACTCCATAAAAACCCTGAATCTCTATGGAAACCCCAGCCCTGACATCTGAAAAACAAGTTAATTTAATATCATACAGAAGAGTTTATTTTTCACATGCACGTGTTAAATTCCCCCTAACAAATGTCACAGACAAGCAGAAACACACGCTACACATGTCGGTCTGGAAGTTTGTTTTGTTCAGGCGGACGATAGCAGAACACCTTTGGTTTTATTCAGGACATAAATGATCTCAGACGTTATTTCCTATGGTCTGTGGTCTGACCTCATGCATGCATGTTGTCTCAGATGGGTCTATGTAGGACAAACACACCCAAACACATATGGACACACACAAACATACACAAACATTCTCCTCCACACAACACCTGCTCCACGCACGAACAGCCCCGGTTCATCTGTCTCTGTCTCTGCTAACATTACAGGAAGTCCTGGTTTCGCAGGTGATAAAGGGCTTTAAGGAGACACAAAGGAAGTGGGCCTGGATGGAAACAGAGGAAAAATGTGATAGATGCCATCACCTGATCACTGAACACACCTGAAGTCAGTCAGTCAGGCTGCCAGGAATGCATCCTTGCTGCTGTCAGGAACTGAAAAGGGGATCATGTGTCTGCTCAGGATCGGCTCCTGTTCTCCTGCTCTACTCTGCTTCTCACACCCCAGCCAGTTAAAAACACATCCATCGTTTCTATGAGACAGACGGGGGGGCAAGACAGAGACTAAGAGGTGCTGCTATCAGAACGCCACAGATAACAGCGAGCAGAACCACATGGGTTCATCACACGGACGTAGACGGGGTTTGGCCGCAAATCACTTATTGCGTGAAATCTGATAACCTCCCACACTCCTCACTGTGTGTGTGTGTGTGTGTGTGCGTGTGTGTGTGTGTGTGTGTGTGTGTGTGTGTGTGTGTGTGTGTGTGTGTGTGTGTGCACGCGCATTGTGAACTTGACGTCTTTCTCTTGTGAAAATAAAACACTAAATTCTGGCACTTCTGTTCTCTCCTAACACACGATGTTGGTCTCAGTTGAATGACTCAGTGGTGTGGTTGTGGCTCCACCAGAGGCAGTACCTGTGAGAAGATTAAGGAGGAATACAAGTCTGTCCCACAAGGAATCTTATTTGCCCTTCCACTTAAAGCAGATTCAGATCACAACTCCTTCTTTTCTGCTTATTGTTTTTCTAAATACCAATGTTGCATGATGTCTATCACACATCACACCTGACACTTTTCTCCACCCGTTCCATCCTGCCCGTACACGCTTCTTCACCTCTTTTCTACACTCTCCATTGGACTGTTGACCCTCTGGACTAAGTACTGTACTTAAAATCCTCAAGAAGGTGGAGGGTGAAAAAGTATTGCATTTTTGAGAAATGTTCCTGGCCTAATTGGTTTGCTGATGTGCTTGGCCTTTTTTTCTTTTGAATTTCATTTATAAAGCACACTTAACCAATAAAAATGTGGATTTCAGATCTTTTCTTCTTGGTGTATTCTATTGATTAGTCATGCACTGCAATTTTGTAATGTCCTAGAATTCAAATTCTTTATTTGGGGGCCTTTAGCAGGTATGAGATTGAAATGCGATTAATTATATAAATTATATATATATATATATATATATATATATATATATATATATATACTGTATATACTGTATATACTGTATATATATAAAAATCTCTCTCACCCTTGTGCTGCCATGATGAGTGCCTCTGTGCTGTCTGGCACTGATCGTGGCACTGACAATGGCAGCACAAGAACAGGCCCTATATATATATATATATATATATATATATATATATATGTGTGTGTGTGTGTGTGTGTGTGTGTGTGTGTGTGTGTGTGTGTGTGTGTATATATATAAACTTCCACATGTGTTCCAGCTGCTCTTTTAACCCTTGATACTTCTCAATCTTTTCATGTTCCTTCTTCCTGATGTTGGCATCAGCTGGAATCGCCACATCTATCACCACTGCTCTCTTCTGCTCTTTGTCCACCACCACTATGTCCGGTTTGTTAGCTAGCAGCTGTTTGTCAGTCTGGAAGCTGAAGTCCCACAGGATCTTAGCCTTGTTGTTCTCAACCATCTTTGGTGGTATGTCCCATTGGGATTTGGGTACTTCTAGTCCATACTGGGTACAGATGTTGCTGTACACTATCACAGCTACTTGGTTGTGCCTCTCCATGTATGCTGACCCAGCTAGCATCTTGCACCCTGCTACCACATGCTGGACTGTCTCTGGGGCTTCTTTACATAGCCTGCACCTTGGGTCAGATCTACTGTGGTAGATATTGGCCTCTATTGCTCTTGTACTTAGGGCCTGTTCTTGTGCTGCTATGATCAGTGCCTCAGTGCTGTCTGTCAGTCCAGCTTTATTCAGCCATTGGTAGGTCTTCTTGATATCAGCCACTTCCTCTATCTGACGGTGGTACATGCCGTGTAGGGGCTTGTCCCTCCATGTTGTCTCCCCCTCCTCCTCCTCTTCCTCCTCAGGTTTCTGCTGTCTAAGGCATTCACCAAGCAGTTCGTCTTTTGGGGCCATCTTCCTGATGTACTCTTGGATCTTTGATGTTTCATCCTGGACAGTGGCCCTGATGCTCACTAGTCCTCGGCCCCCCTCTTTCCGCTTGGTGTACAGCCTCAGGGTGCTGGACTTGGGGTGAAACCCTCCATGCATGGTGAGGAGCTTTCTAGTCTTAATATCTGTGGCTTCTATCTCCTCCTTTGGCCAGCTTATGATCCCAGCGGGGTATCTGATGACTGGGAGTGCATACATGTTGATGGCTCAGGCCTTGTTCTTGCCATTCAGCTGACTTCTCAGGACTTGCCTTACTCTCTGGAAGTATTTGGCTGTGGATGACTTCCTTGCGGCCTCCTCATGATTGCCATTAGCCTGTGGGATTCCAAGGTATTTGTAGCTATCCTTGATGTCTTCTATCCTGCCCCTTGGTAGGTCAACCCCTTCAGTTCTGATCATCTTGCCCCTTCTAGATACCATCCGGCCACATTTGTCTAATCCGAATGACATCCCTATGTCGTCGCTGTAGATCCTGGTGGTGTGAGTCAATGAGTCAATTTCTCGCTCATTCCTGGCATACAGCTTGATGTCATCCATGTAGAGGAGGTGGCTGATTGTTGTCCCGCTTCGGAATCGGTATCCATAGCCACTCTTTGTGATGATGTGACTGAGGGGGTTCAGGCCTATGCAGAACAGCAGTGGTGATAGTGCATCCCCTTGGTATATGCCGCACTTGATGTTAACTTGGGCAATTGGCTTGGAGTTAGCCTCTAGGGTTGTCTTCCACATACCCATTGAGTTCTGGATGAAGGCTCTTAGTGTCCTGTTGATCTTATACAGTTCCAGACATTCCAGTATCCATGTGTGTGGCATTGAATCATAGGCTTTCTGGTAGTCTATCCAGGCGGTGCACAAGTTGGTCTGCCTGTTCTTACAGTCTCTTTGTACTGCTCTGTCCACCAGTAGCTGGTGCTTGGCTCCCCTGGTGTTACTACCAACTCCTTTTTGTGCCCCGCTCATGTATTGATCCATGTGCCCACTCATCTTAGCCGCCATGATGCCTGACAGGAGCTTCCATGTCGTACAGAGACAGCTTATTGGCCGGTAGTTGGATGGTGTAGATCCCTTCTGTGGGTCTTTCATGATCAGGACTGTCCTGCCTTCAGTCAACCATTCTGGATGCGTCCCATCCTTTAGCAGCAGGTTCATCTGTGCTGCTAGGCGCTCATGGAGTGCTGTCAGCTTCTTTAGCCAGTATGTATGGATCATATCGGGGCCCGGTGCTGACCAACTCTTCATCTTTGACACTATCTCTTGGATGTTTGCCATTGAGATGGTTACTGGTTCTTGTTCTGGGAGGCAGCTGTGGTCAGTCCTCAGGTCCACTAGCCACTGGGCATCAGTGTTGTGTGATGCTCCTCTTTCCCATATGCCCTTCCAGTATTTTTCCACCTCAGCTCTTGGTGGGTCTGGCTGGCTGCTATTTCCCTGCCACTGAGAGTACACCTTTGCTGGTTGAGAGGAGAAGGTCTTGTTTATTCTCCTGGCCTCCATCTCCTTGGTGTATCTCTTCAGTCGGGTAGCCAGAGCTGTTAGTCTCTGTTTGGCAGTTTCGAGTGCTTCAGGTATGGAGAGCTTGCTGTATTTCCTGGGTACCCCTTTATTCACCATATTCCCCTTCTGCAGCTCGGCTAGCTGGCTGACTTCTCTCCGTGTCGCCTTTATCTTGGCCTCTAACCGTCTCTTCCATGAAGGGTATTGTTTGTCATGCCCTGTGTTGATCTTATATCCCAGCATCTCGAGGATTACTGTTGCTGTACTGTGAATCAGCTTGTTGGTCTCAGTTATGTTCCCTGTGGGGATGGTTCTTATCGCAGCATTCACATCTTCTAGCAGATCTTCTGAAGGTACTTGACAACATAGCTTCGGTATTTTTCGGAGGCTCCAGGTTTCCATTTGGGTCACGATCTTCCTTCTCAGGACAGCAGCTCTTGTGTTGAGGCTCTCTATGTCTCTTGGGGCTTGGTACCCAATCTCGGATTGTGGGGGGGATGGTGAAATCCCCCCGCTGACCTGGCGTCCTGGCTCCCCCTTGCCGTAGCATTGTTGTAGTATTTCATCGATCTCTAGTTGTGATAGCAGTTTTCGGTTACGGATGTTGGAACACTGGGCTAACAGCTGTTTCTTTGTCAGCCTTGATTGTGGGTTTCGAAGCATCCATTGGTCCCACATCCGCCCCATATACCCCCTCGCTCTGGGGTTACTCGTGTAGTAGCATTCCAACAACTCCGTATTCTCTGCCCTTGTCCATGTGTGTCTTGTTCCAGTAACCCATTTCTCGTCAGCTTGCCCTGGTTCCCTAGCAACTGACGCGGACCTTGTTAACCCGGGCGACGTCCGAGCCGGTATGACTCTGTCTGTATTGTGTTCACTCATTGTTGAGTGAATATATATATATATGTGTGTGTGTGTGTGTGTGTGTGTGTGTGTGTGTGTGTGTGTGTGTGTGTGTGTGTGTGTGTGTGTGTGTGTGTGTATATATATATATATATATATATATATATATATATATTCAGGGCTTGAAATTAACTTTTTTTCTTGGTAGCACTGGTGCTCCCAAATTTAGAAGTTAGTAGCACCAGCAAAGACTTTAGGAGCACCTACCCAAAAGCAAGGCAGTGACAGAGTGACAGAGAGATAGAGACTGCTCCGTCCATCTCCGTTCCGCGCGCCTCTCTCCCTCGCCCAGGACAGCAGCCGCAGCTGCGCTCTCATTGTTTCCTGCCAGGACCACGGTCCTGCTCAGACTGTTTCGCGCACATTCTCCGGCAGGTCCACACTCACATGTCCACATCAAACAAACTGTCGCGGTAGTGCGTTTGAGGGTGCACACTCGGCGCCTACGCGTTTTCCCCACATCCACACAAAACTGTATGAGAGACGCTCACCTGAGGATGCTGCGTTGGTCTGCCTCCGGGTCAGGGGCCAAACCGAGGCACTACCTGGGTGTGGCTTAAATAGCGCACTGTCAATGGCGCGCTGTCAGGCCAGCCTGGTACCTGGACTGAACCATTTTGGTTATTATTGGATTGTTTTGTATTTTAAAAATTACTAAAAGATGTTTTATGTTGCCCCAAACTCCACCATGCCTTTAGTGAACATTCGTTTGCATTTTTCTCGGTCATTTTGCCCTCAGCTCGGACTTCAGGGGATAATTCTGCGCAAAAAATCTGTGATTTGTTTCATAGTGGCGCTTCATGTTACCACTTTTAATTCATGCTACGTGTTTAGACCATATGAGGTAAAATGGTTTTGAACTGCCTGACGGAGGAATAAACATAAATTTCGTCCACTCATTGCTAACCAGCAGTTTTCCTTGTTAACCTCCCTTTGTTTGGAGCTATGCTGTCTCTCTTTTTCTGTGCTCCGCTGTAGTGGCAAACTCACAGCGGTAGTTAGCTGTCTCACTTCCTGGTGCACTGACAACGCAGGGTAGATAAATGATTGGATTGGCTGAACTGAGTGGAGCTATTACCGTATTAACTGGAGGAGCAGCGCCCGCCGTCTGTAGCCGCGAACTGCAAGTAAAAATGTGCCAAGAAAATCTATTCTCGTGAATTTATCATGGAGTGGTCACGGGTTCGGACAGAACCATCACGCGGTCCGGATCCGTACCGCGGCCCGCCATTTGATGACCCCTGCTCTATGGAGAGAGAGAAAAGGAAAAAAAAGGCGCACCAGATATTTTTTCCCGAGTCGCACCAGTGCTCCCAAATATATTTGATAGTCGCACTGATAAAAAATTTGTGCGCATATGCGACCAAAATGCAATTTCGAGCTGTGTGTGTGTGTGTGTGTGTGTGTGTGTACGTGTGTGTGTGTGTGTGTGTGTGTGTGTGTGTGTGTGTGTATATATATATATATATATATATATATATATATATATATATATATAAAGTGTGTTAGGTATGTGACCAACTTCCAATCGCCAAAAATGTTAAGTTCTGTCAGTGAAAGAATGGAAAATGCTATGATAGCAGTTCCTGTTAGGACAGTCCACTGAATCCTACCTCACACTCTGGAGCTGGAATAACTTGTTTTGTCCTGGAAGAAACAACAACAGCATGTCAATCTTAGCATTATGCTAAAGGCATGGCAGCAAATAGCCTGAATAAAAAAAACTGTCAAAGTGCCATTAAAGCTTATGGCTGGCCTGCTGAGTTAGAACTCAGGTAATGTATGAAGTTTACAGAGCAGGTCGATAGAAATAAAGTAATGCGACAAAAAATGGGCATTAGCGCTATTCTTGATGAAATGCGGAGTTTTTGTCCACTAGCAAAATGTGTTTTTCTACAGGAACATTCTTTTGAAGTGGATCACTGTGAGATGCATATGCACTAAAAATCATATGGATGCACTGGTGAGTGATGTCATACCCGTCGTCCAACGCTGTCAGATTACTGTATTGAGTTACAACAGGCAGAAACATAAGTCAATACTAAACAGCAACCAATGAGCACAGTTTAGTTGCCCCATGACATCTCTGAAGCTGAGCACCTTTGTCACGTGATCGCCTGACCCTCATGACGTGACTGCTTGAATTTGAAACAGGACTGAAGAATTTGGAATCACACCACTTCTGTAATATTATAAATTTAGCAGGACCACATGTGATCCAGCTGATGCCACATAACTGCTTCTTAATATGAAAACTTTATTTCACCAAAATATTGGAACCAAAGGAATACCCAATACACTCATGAATACTGTACAGCAGGGGGGTCAAACTCATTTTCACCGAGGGCCACATCAGCATCATGTCTGTCCTCAAAGGGCCAGATGTAACTAATAAATGTAACTAAATGTAATATAAATGTAACTCAATGTAATGTAAAATAAACGTACATAACTACACCTTAACGTTAAATAAGTGAATTTATTACTTATTCAAGTTACAAACATTACAGTTACACAGAAAAAAATATGTTTGTTTGTTTCTCTGTTCTAACATAAATCTTTATAATTTGTCAGGTTATTAAACCCACAGAACTCCATCAATCAAGGATCAAACTATCAATAAATAAAGAAAAATAACATCAAACACAAGTTAGGACATTAACTTTGTTCACAACGTTTGTGTCAGAGTTAAAATGGGATTAATTACTGCATTGTGGGAAATGTAGTTTTTGATCAAAGCACACTTTTGACCTATTTATTTTTAGACACTCTAACCTTTTATGCTCTCGCGGGCCACATAACAATGATGTGGCGGGCCACATAACAAAGATGTGGCAGGCCACATTTGGCCACCAGGCCCTGAGTTTGACACATGTTTCAGAGGCAAAATTGTGCTGTCGTTCCAATAGCATGTGTAACTGAATGCTATCACTCATTCCTGTTGGTTTATTTTGTATTTTCCCCGACAGCACAGACGTGTCTCAGCAAGTCACGGCCCTCCAGTCACTCAGGGACTCTCCTCCTCCGTCAAGCCGTGGCATTCAGCCTCACCTTACGGGAAATGATGGCCAGTCAGACACATGAACGTTAATTATTTAATTGCCACCTGTTACTTTGATATCCAAATAACAGAGAATTTTATTTTCATCTGTCACCATGTCATTCACAGATGTAATGTTAATTAGGATATGCCACACAGGAGGCATTTTTAGTAATTGAAAGGTCAGTGGAGGGTAATAAAGATGCTGACGATAGCATCACAGCCTAGCATGACTGTTTTTTTGCCAACTACAGTTTCAAGAATTACAGACACAATAATTATGTCCAAGTATGTTGACGATAAAAAAGTAAAGATACTGTATTACCCATGAAATAAACATGAATGTGATCATTTGCTAATCCTGTTCGTCATCTACTAGATTTCTGTTGGATGGGATGAGATTTAAAACGCATTTATGTGTGACACATTACACAGAAATATGTCTGAATCAGCTCCAAATATAATGAGTATGGAGTCGGTAATGGACATTTTCATAAACTTCACAGTGCCACAATCATATTAGGAATCAAAATATTAAATAAAATTAAATCAAGGTAAAGGTAAATCAGGAGAAGAGCCTGGACCATACTCTAACATTAATATACTTTCAGAATTTTCAAGTTTTATTTTTAGCTTATTGTTTAGTATTTTTAAATTTATCATTTACTATTTTTTAATTTATCATCCAGTATTTTTATAGGGCATTATTATTTTATTATCACAAGATCTCTTATGAAAGGAACACAGTTGAATTGAACATTGATTGAAATCTCTTGTTCATGAATGTGAGGAGCAACCACCATCCAAACGACTTTTAAAAGACTTTAAACCTCTATGACTGGGTGTCAATGACTCCTATTTTTACTTAAGAGGTAGTGAAGGTAAATATAAACGTTTCAGGTTTAGATTTTGTGTGAAGCAGCAATGAAGTAGCCAGATTACACATTTGAGCTAAATTAGAAATAATGCTGCTAATGACCAACTTGATGTCCCATTATTAGACAAATGAACCACGTCTATCATCAATGACTCAAATGACTTGTAGCTGGACTTTGATGATGTCATTGACTTCAGAAGAAGAAGAAAAAGCCAGTTATCAGTTGGATGGAGGTGAAACATCTGGAGAATCTACAGCAACATGTTTGACTTCCTTTGCCTGACTTGACATTGCTCACCCGACCATGTGACCCTTGTTCACGGCGTTATCGACAATAAAACAATATAACCTGCAGCCTGACGGCGATCTCTTCCTTTCATGTTCCCACCCAATGGAAAGCTTCACAAGAGCCTCATTTGGCTGTAATTGAATCTTATATATATCATTATCATTGCACCCTGCTGTTTAATAGCCACACTTTAATACAAATAAAGACACACACACACAACTTTTATGATCGTACCCAAATGTTAAGTGCTGCACCTTCATGAACCATGTCATTTTATTGGCGGACTGTTCATTAGTCTGCTTTTAAAAGAATGTCTTTCATGGTTTTTGAAATATTTTTACTGTAAAACAACATGCACTGTAAAAACACAGGGGCACACATGACTGACGTTACAAGGAGGCAACGGAAAGAGACAGACGGACGGAGACACAGGGCGATGTGAGCAACAGAATCACCTGGTACCCACACTGTGTCAAAATAGGAAGTGACTGCGTCTGATTTCTGATACTGATATTCTAACAAAACTCTCTTTAAACCACATATGACTGCTGTGAGTGATAAAGATCACAGTTTATTTACATAGTTTGATTCTAATAACTCAACATACCAACATATAATGACATTTATCACTAAAATAAGTTTGCAAAAGTCATTAGACTGTGTTTTAATTATGTTGATATACCCAAATTGCCCGTAGGAGTGAGTGTGTGTGTGCGGGGTTGTCCGTCTTTGTGTGGTTCCGCTGTGCACTGGCGTCGTGCCCGGAATGTCCCCCGCCTCACGCCCTATGTCAGCTGAGTTAGGCTCCAGCTCCCCATGACGGCGGATGAAGCGGTAGAAAATGAATGAATGAATCATGTATTTCATAGGCCTGAATTTATGCAAATACGCATCCTGTTATCATTGTGAACTGTATTAATCTTATTTTCTTACTGATAGTTTGGTAGATAAGCAGTTTTTTGTAGTGGCCTCTCAAGTTGTTACTCATGCATGTAAATCAACATAATAACCAGTTTGTGGAGATGCTGCCCAAAACTAAAAAGCATTCCTTGGGAACAATAAGTCAGTCAAATAAAGCTGCATAGAGAAACATACAATGTAATTTACTAAATTCACCATCAGTCAAAAAGATAATTAGATTTTACTTTATGATGTTCAAGATAACAAGATGTTAATTCTAATTTATATTATGCAAATTACCATTTTAATAGCCCCCCAAGTATATTGATAGATAAAAAACAGAGCAGTGCTTAATGCAGATGTGACCACAGCATTTTGATGCAACAAATTGGGTATAACAAATAACTTAAAAATAATTTTACCACCCACTGTGCTCTAAAAGCTTACATGAATATCATGCAACCCGAACCAGATGTATTGGCTTATTGTCATCGGTGCGTTCATTTTCCAAAAGCTGTAAAATGATTGAGGTGCGGTGGATGTTTGACACATAACTGAAACCTTAAGACTGAGAGTCCAGAGCCATGCTAGTGGCTGTTTTAGGGTTTAAATGTGCTGAAGTAAGCGTGCTAATATGCTCAATATGACACTACTGACATGCTTTGTTAACCACCATAATGCTTTTCATTAGCATTTAATACTTATAACACAAAGTACAGCTGAAGCGGATGCAAAAGTATTTAACTGTATATATTAAAGGTTGCGAATCAAAATAAAGGGTTCAGAAATCCTTCCTTATTATTTATTTGTGGCCAATTTTTTTTTTTTTTTTGGAGGGGGGGATTATAATGTTGTATTTCAATCAATATATTTGAAATTGATCCCCAAACTGTCTCCTTTCCACCCCAGCAAACAGCTGGTAAAGTCTTCCACCCCTGATGGTTCCAACTGAAATAACATTCCTCAGTAAACTGTCCACCGTTCTGACTCAGAAACCCAAAGTGCTTATTTTAGTCTCTTTCTCCGCTAAAGGCAGAGTCACTCTGTGTAAGCATGGCTCTTTTATTTCCCGACACATAAACAGACATGGCAAGGAGTCACGATTGCGATCCCTGACAGCTGCTCCTGCATTAGATAGGATCAGAGTATTCCCCCAGCAGACATGGGTTAAACATCTCTGTTGGTACACAACTTAAGATTGTGAACACAAACATTCCGTACCTGTTGTTTCAGTGACATAACAGACATTGGAAATAAATGTTACAAACAGTAAAATTTTGACAGATCTAATCGATATAAAATTAATAGGGAAAGGAAGTTGATCTTAATGTTAGCGCAGGGGTATCAAACTCATTTTCAAAGAGGGCCACATCAGCGTAACGAATGTCCTCAAAGGGCCAGATGTAACTAATAAATGTAATTAAATGTAACTCAGTGTAATGTAACATAAATGTAACTACTCCTAAATGTTAAATAACTATAAATTTATTACTTAACGTTTTTGTTAAAGTTAAAATGAGTTTAATTACTGCATTGTGGGAAATGTAGTTTTTGATCAAAGCACACTTTTGAACTTTTTATTTTTAGACACTCTGACCTTTTTTTGCTCTTGCGGGCCACATAAAATGATGCGACGGGCCACATTTGGCCCCCGGGCCTGGAGTTTGTCACCTATGTGTTAGAGCATCGTCACATGCAACTTTTCTAAATGTATCACAGCCTACTATGGCTGTCAGCATATTTGTTATTGTCAAAAGTTTTATAACCTCACTGCCCTCCTGCAGGATGTCAAAGAGGAGACTGTTCATGGATGGAACAATTTGTGTATGTATGTAAAGTGAACATTAATGATCCTTCAGCTGCATATCTGTAAATAAAGTTTGTCAAAATCCAAAATAATGAAATGTTTAAAATTCTCAATATATTAAAATGCACTTCTCTAAAAAGGCAGATCTGTAAGTAAAATTTTATGAAGATATTTAACAGTTTTTGAGCTGTGATCAGATGGATGCAGGGATGAACATCACCCTCCTCTGTTTGTTTGAGTTTAGAAGTAAATGATCCTAGTGTGTGTGTGTGTGTGTGTGTGTGTGTGTGTGTGTGTGTGTGTGTGTGTGTGTGTGTGTATGTGTGTGTGCGCGTGTGCGTGTGCGCGTGTGCGCGTTTGCGTGTGCGTGTGCGTGTGTGTGTTAGTGTTTATTAAATAGTTATTTATAGTCGAGGCTAATGTTGCGAGGCTCCGTCACTAGAGATCAACAATTATCATGGAATTTAGAAAGCAAAAGATAAACTCAGTCTATAAAGGTGCTAAGAATAGACTGACCTTAGACATGATCCATCCTCCTGGCATAGATGCAGTCACATAGTATGAAGACGGGGTAACACACACACACACATACACACACGCACACACGTGCACACTTGCACGCACGCACACAAACACACTCCAGGAATGCTTTTAGAGTACTGAGAAGAGACAGTTGTGTGAAGGCAGATGTCTCTGTGATAATAGTGGAAACTATCATAAATTTCAAGAGGTTCTTCAGATACAACAGGATTATGTATCACCACCGCAATATCCCCGTCCAGTTCAGAATGGACTGGAAACCACTTGTTGAATAACTGCTTATCTTCAGACAAACGAATCACGTGTGATTTAATTTCCCTACATTGTGAGTTTCACGCTGTAGACTGCAGAAAGAGGCAGACAGACACCAGCAGACTCTCACGCTGGAGCTGGAGGTTTGTCTGAACGTAATGTTGGAACAGGATTCCAGTTCATGATGTGCTTGCATGCTTGCGTGCTACTCTGCAATCATCAAAACATCACAGACACTTTACTGGCTTCAATAACTTCCAACACAACATTCAGTGAAGGGATTCGATTAAAAGGAGTTGTGAGATTTTAGAAACTGACCTGCACTCATAACACAAACAGAAAAAAAAGGGGATAAACAAAGTAGTGAGCCACACCGATGGAACCCGAGGCCTGGAGTCATTGAGACTTAAAGAGGCTCACTCACGCACGATGAGTGTGTCTGCCTCACGGCCACTGCTCTTTCTGAGCTACTGTAAACTCCACAGTTTAGACCTTTGATCCGTGACTGGCAGCAGGCAGCCATTTAGGACATAAATTATTAGTACCAGAACACACACACTCACAAACTCGACAGTATGTGACACATCCTCCATTCCTCTGGTGCACTATGAAGATGACCAACCACCAGAGTCACCTTAAAACCATCTTTCCTTGAAGAACAATAAATCTGAAAAATGTATGCATTAAAAGGTATGGCCACTCATCATGAATAATTTAGTTTATGTCAGTATGTGGTTAAGTAAGACTGTATAGTTTGACAAATATGCACCAGACAAGATGACCATCCTTCAGGTCCACCTAAAAATTGTGTCTCCATTGAAACAAGAAAAAATCTGTCAAAAAAACCCCCAATTATTTACTTATTACTATTATTTATTAATATTGTTGATTTATTTACTATTTATCATTGTTAATATATGGATAAGGTTTAGTAAAACCCATAGGTAACGTTTACGGCACAGTTGTCAAACTCCAGGCCCGCGAGAGCATAAAAGGTCAGAGTGTCTAAAAATAAATAGATTAAAAGTGTGCTTTGAGCAAAAACTATATTTCCCACAATGCAGTAATTAATCCCAGTTCAACTTTAACAAAAACATTTTCAACAAAGTTAATGCCCTAACTTGTGTTTGATGTGATTTTTCTTTCTTCATTGATAGTTTGATCCTTGATTGATGGAGTTCTGTGGGTTTAATAACCTGACAAATTAAAACATTTTATGTTAAAACAGAGAAACAAACAAACATGTTGTTTCTGTGTAACTGTAATCTTTGTAACTTGCATAAGTAATAAATTCAGTTATTTAACATTAAGAAGTGGTTACATTTATGTTACATTTCATTGAGTTACATTTAGTTACATCTATTAGTTACATCTGGCCCTTTGAGGACAGCCATGATGCTGATGTGACCCTCAATGAAAATGAGATTAATACCCCTGCTTTACAATATATACTTTGAACAAAGGATGACTATGAATCAGCAGACTATAGCCCCTCATTATTTTAATATCTGGGATAGTTATAAATAAAAAGTAAAGTAAAATAACAGTGGATCCACATGTGTGTGAGAGAATCTGACATAGATAATAACACGTCCTAAGGAAAGTCATTTTAGTCTTCCAGCTCCAGGACTAAAACACTAATGGGTTGGACATGAAATAAAAAGTTAAGAAACAAAAAAACAACAGTCCCAATGTGTTGCAGAAGGTCTCAAACATAAAGAGCACCAAAGCTACGTTGGGAATTTGAAGAATGCAAATCAAAAACTTCCTCTTTCCCACGATAATGTGAGGTCAATGACTCGTCTTTAACCTGTCGTCTTGGGGTCTCGTAAACAACTGATCCAACCAAGAGTTTCAGTTGCGCGTTTTTGGGGTACTCCAACTATAACAGTCTATCCTTGAAAGGTATGTTCACCCAAGGCAACTTCAGTCTGATTAAAATGAACTCTGGTTTGGTTAGGGTTAAGGTTAAAACTGTCACCTGAAGTTTTTCAGGTCTGCTTCCAAACAAACTTTAGTCCAACAAGCACATTTATCTCAGCACACAGCGCTGCTTTGGGACGCAATTCCAAGATTTCCATCACACACACAGTATGTCTAAATACACTATATCAGATTGGAACCTTACCCATATGGCTTTGTTTTGAATCTGTTGGTTCAATGTTAAAAATGCCAGAAGAAAAGCAAACTGAACCAGAACTGAGAGTACGTTCTGCTTCCATCCACACAAAGACAACTATTACTAGAATAAGGCTGAATACACCCTGACATTGTGCCCTACATTTTTTAAAATTACATTAAAATTGTGATACATTCATGTTGTATTAACAATTTTTGTTGTAATCCAAATAAGGTATTTAAATAAAATCCTATTTTCGTGATATGTGGGATCCCCTTGACTGACACTTTTCAGATCCAAACATCTCTGGTCTGAACTCTCTGGTTATTTCAGATCCTGGCTCTAGATCTCTGGTACAGTTATAGTTTTATTCTTTCTGTTTGACTTTATGGATACATAGTAGGAAAGAGTCTAATCATGGAGAGACCATTAATTCCTAAACTTTGCTGTTCAATCCACCTGCTGGTGGATCTGAAGATACTATCCTTAACAGACGTCACTCAGAAGTCAGTCTGTACAAAATTATCCTGACCTCCATGCAGCATGGTACCATCTGATCATAAAGCTTTAAGTCAAGTCTCTGACCTTTATCTGTCACTTTACTGGACGGGCACCCGAACACAACATTAACCTACAAAGGAAGTGAGCCCACAGGAAGACCCTGAAGACAGGAGCACAACCAGACAATTTGGGTCTATTAGGATCTAATCTGTAAGTTCCTTTGTCTGAGGGGGGTACTCCTCTGCTGGTACCAGGTGCTACCTGTCACCTGTAACACGGATAATAAGGTCTTGCAAATCCTTTGACCAAGTAAAGTTGCAAATAAATGATCATTTTTGTGTAAATTTCTCATGCATCTCATCTCTAAGCATTTGCCTCTCAAGCACATGCATAGTATTTTGGGCTGATAGTTTATTTTGAAACATTACTTTGACATTTATTAGCATTCTTTCAAGCTTTTGCATTTATTTTATGTCATGTGGTTCAACGTTTTCTCGGTTTAGCTGTCCTAAAGCGTGCAGGCTGTGTCTGAGGTGATAGAAGGGACAAATGAACAAGTCAAAGTGACACCTAATAGATCAGCTCTTTACGGCCCCTGGTTTACAGATGAGAAGAAACTTTTGCAGCCAGAAGTTCCCCGTCTGAGGGGTACAGCCCTGACCTCCCCGGGGGGGCACGTCATTAGGGCCCATATAAACTTTTGAAGTGGTGAGTCTAAGGAAAGGCCAGGCATGTAAGGCAATAAATTGTGACTTTAAATACAAACACCCAAACTGAAAGCGAGCGTGACCCCTGACACGGCGATGACTACTTCTTAGCGGCTAAGTCTTCTGTTTTTCTCACTGCTGATGGATACCTGCCAGTCACAATTTATTGCTTCCCACTATTAGACTCAATAAGAATGAGAACCCGAGGGCTTCTAAAAGATTTTTTAGACTTGAGTCAACAAATCCATAGCAGTGATTAAGTGCTGCTAAGTTAAAGTAGTAATTAATTATGACATTTAAAATGATAGGGAAGAAATTCTTTAAAGCTTTATCATTACAACAAATATCTTAACCATTGTTTAGCATAATATGAGTCACTGTGAGGTCTTCAGAAAAACCATCACTAATCTATTTAAGTGTGAGATGTTCTGGGGTAAAAGGGGAGAAGAATGTGCATAAAATATTCCTCATTTAGGAGAACGTTTCACATAAGAGACAACTTTTTCTCAGAGTTTAGAGCTCCCTCTCATGTCCGGTGGGGGAGGCCGTGAGAGGCAGGCGGAGGGTGTTCCTCCATTACATCCCAGCCAGGGACAGCTGACTGGTTGGGATCTAATTGCTCTCAAGTGAGGTCAGCAGGAGGCATTTATCTAAGCAGAGTGCACAAGGAGAAGGGAAGATGCACAGACTCAGCCTGCCAGAATCTGGGAGACGTCTATGGGAATTGAAAGAAGCTCCCAACTCTTTCTTAGCTTTACTGCATCATTGGGTTTGGTTTACAACTAAGATTACAGCCTTAAAACTAAAGAGTCTTCACATTAAAACCCCTGCTGAAAGGAAACACATCACCAGACCACATGTAAGTCCTTCAACTATAGATTTTCTTTTACAAGAACAGAAGCAGAGTGTGATTGTCTGAACATAGATAAAGTGTTTTAATGAGAGTCTAAAGAATCAAAACAGCATTGAAGCAATATTTCAGTGTTGTGGCGTCATGACAGGCAGACACATGCTTGTCAAATTAAAACCACAGATATTGTGATTTATTTATGAAACAGGTTTGCATATTTATATGAAAACAATTAAATCAAAAGCTCTTTGAAAATCATTTGTGGTAAATCTTCTATAGAAATGGGAGAATCCCAGGATTCTCTTTATACCTCTTTGATGTGGATTTTAAAAACTTGTGTACTTGTGAGCATAATTATTTTAAATTGTATTAACTACTATCAAATCTGTCTGCGTTTCCATTATAGTTGCATCCTGAATAGACTTTTTTTGAAGTGGATTATGATTTACTTGTCAAACTATGGTCAAAAGAGGCTGACGCAGACTGTCACTACGGACTGAAGAGTGGCATCATCTCAAAATACCATCTGCTCCTCTTCGCTCTCCAGCTTCATCCAACCCTAACCAGGCTTCAGAGAGCTTCTGAAACACCAGGAACTTCTGAAACGGACCAAGAGCTCATCACAACACAAGTGCCAGGAGGTCACTGGCACTGAGAGACAGCACACGGATTTCACACTTCAGTATGTTGTTCACTGATTCACACTGCATTGCATTATAATGCAGAAATGGATGCTGACATGGAACCTTCAAAATTTGTTCTCGGGACTGTATCTGCATGTGTTGTTCCTGTTCGGCAGTGTGTGTGTGGTCTGCAGTGACTGCACCCCAGAGCAACTCGCTGCCATCATGAACTGCTCCAGACACGAGCGACACACCAGGAACTACGACTACATGGAGGGAGGAGACGTGCGCATTCGACAGCTATTCAGCCGCACGCAATGGTTTCTCACCATTGATGACAACGGAAACATCAACGGGACTCAAGATCCCACCAACTGCCACAGTAAGGAGAGACATTTTTTTGTCGGATTGTGGTATAATATATCCCATAAAAGTGAATGCATTTGAATGAAAGTGTGACAACAGTAATAGAATTTGGAGAGTTGTGTTGTGACATCTTTCACCTCAGCCTTCCCTAGTTTAATCATCACTGTGTAAATGTGACATGCATCTCTGTTAGAGTGGACAAACTGACAGGTAAAATGAAGCAGGTGGGGTTTTTTGGCGAGTTAAAACATAACACCGTCTCAACACGGGCTGTCATGAAGTAAACCAGTGGTCCTGGGGACGGCTGATGGGTACCAGACCCCACAGCTGCCCATTTGTTCAATCTGATTTTATGGTTCACATCCTTTCTTAGTTGACTTTTTAAATATATTCCAGGCCCAAATTTTCACCTTCATGTTATTCAATTCAGCTTTTTTTCTGAGAATGATCAGACTTTACAGAAGCATTTTAAGAAAAAAAGAGAGATGCTTTATTTCATGAGCAGTTTTTAAACAAGCTAGTCCTCATAAATGTCTTCTGTCAGCCTCCACTCCATGAATTTACATATTTGGGGCAGAGTTTCAGCTTCACCTGTTGTTGTTTCTTGCATGCCAACCAAATCCTGCATCATTTGACTTCAATCACACGCACATGATTGTGTTGTGCTTTAACAAAGACAAGAGCAGGAGACACACCTGCAGGCTACTTATCAACCTCAAACACAAAACCCCCAGCATTTAAGCACTTTTTAAAATGTATTTGTGCCTATAAAGTTGTAATATAAGCGTTACATAATGGGGCAATAAATTTGCACTTTAACAATGTTAAAGCGAATAAGACAGCTCACACACAATAGTGTCTCACCCAAAATCACACGAGGCAGTTGAAGGCTTGCTTGCATGCTAATGCTTTAATGATCTAAATAAAATGGGTAAAGTGAAAGTTTTAAATCCTGCTCTTGTGGTGACGATGTTTAAAGTAGTTATCACGTCCTCCATCTGGCGGTGTGGCTGTGTCTGGAATGCTGGATTGACAGAGAAATGCTTGAAACTGTATGGAAAGGATCCATGTGCAACAACTGGCAACGAAAGGCAGAAAAAAAGAATTGATACACCCATCTGTGACTGACATTCGCATGCTAAAAAAGTCTTTGAAGAGACTCGTGTGGTACAGGAATAAATGTAATACGTCAGTGAGTCATTCTCTCTGGCTGCAGTTGTGAAAGATGTCCTGAAAGACTGATTGCATAAAGGCTGTTTTTTAATGCAGAAAGAGAAAGCTGAAGAGATCAAACCACAATGAGACACTTGGAGCTGCATTATTTTTGGCTTCTACCCTCCCTGTGTCTCAGTAAAGAAAACACAGGCTTAGTTACAGTGGACTCATAATTTATGCCAAAAACCTAGTTGTATAAATATTATGGTTAAAAGAGGCAATGCAGATTGTGTGGTTCCTTATTGAATTGTCATACTTAAACTTTAGTACCTGATATATATGGATAAAGAAATCACTTGTCTAAAATAATATGAGTTTACCTTAAAAAAAAAACACCTTTTAAAAGTGTTTCTCTTAAAAATGTGATACCTTGTTGTGGGCAGGATTGAATAAAATGACATATGAGACAACAAACCTATTTATATGTTTGTTGTCAACATAACAAATGGTAATTACCGCTAAGTGAAGTCAAACAAGGCAATTAAAAAGCCATGTTTTATCTTACATTTAACCAAAATGAGGTAATAATGCTAAGAAATTATGTGAGGAGATAAAGAGGAGATAAAAAACTTCCAAACTGAAACTGAAATAACCCTGATCAAGATTTGGCATTTCTTCTTGTTTTAGTGTAGATAAGAGCTGAATTACTGCTTACATATGGAGAGAATAAAGCCATTATAACCAATCTACTAGACTACATATTCTCCAAGTATTTAGAATCAAACAGTTAATTTTGTCTCAAATTCCATAATGCGTTGTTCCTGGAAGGCTGTCATCAGTGTAATTGACAGCAAATGTGAATGTGAATGCCCAAGTCCAAGCCTGCTAAATAAAGCAGGATTGGAAATTACGCAGTTATTTTAGTAAAGGGTGCATCAGAAAAATAATCATAAATCTGTTCAAGCTGTCTGACAGGACATCCTAATACGTTTGTAGAAACTCCATTTTTCGACAAAACAACTCTGAATTTAAGACTAGTCAACTATCAACTCTTAAAACAAACAATATTAAAATCTGCAGTTTATTAGGAGACGGTTGGTTAACTTTCTCTGATTATATAAAGGCTTTGCACATTAAGCTGAAGCTTTAACAGTGTTATTGTGAACTTTAAGTCTGTCAGTCATTTCATGGTAAATAAAGTGAAATATGAGAATATAAAAGCTGCTGTAATAAACATGAGCACGCAGTTAAAGGTCAAGCATCAAATAGAGCCTTCCAAGACTGAGCGACAGCATGTGTTTGTGATCAGACTCTAAATGCAACACGATCCCCGTCCATGTCAGGAGCTCTAATGGAAGAATTCCCTCTATTCTCTGCCTGCATAATTAAAATAATTTCTGCAGGATTTTACAATACATTTCTAGATTGCTTTTATTTTTAAGATTTTAGACTTTTTATCTCACCATACATGTGATTTTTTGTTTCTGATAGATGAACTAAAATACATTCTTACTTTATAGACAGTCAAGATAGTTGAAAACATATATACAAACATGAATACTTATAAAAATTGCTAATACAAGGAAGAAATATAAATACGTGTGTATCCATAATGTTGGTGTGTTTTATGACTTTCAGCTTTTCAAACTTGCAAACTCCAGCTTGATTTTAAATGATCTCAAGAATCACATGATTACAGTCATTGTGTTTCAATAACAACGGCATGTTTTCATTAATAAGAAGAAAACAGATACATAGCATTTTGCAAAATAATATCACAAACCAAAACAGTTCAGCATGTCTGTTTTTACTCTCCCACAGATTTTTAAGGGCAGGCCAAAGATGTAGCGTGCAAAGAGCATGTAAAGAGGTAGTTGTCTCAATCCCAGGAGAGGGGGGGCCTAATCTGTCTCCCATATGTGCAATGGCATAGGCTGTGGTTTATGTAATGGCCACCCAGACCAGTTAACAAGGCATGAATCCAGCCAGAGACCACAGGAACATCGATCCCATTTGATATTAATGATGGATGCTGGAGCGGCGGGAGCGGGGGTGAAGGTGTATGATCTGGACAATGGTGTGTATCCTTCTAACCGTGTGGATGTCTGACAGGTATACTGGAGATCAGAACAGTGTCTGAGGGCGGCATACTGGCTATTAAGGGTGTGAAGAGTCAGTTTTACATCTCTATGAACAAGGCTGGCCAACTGCAAGGCAAGGTATCAGTGCGAAAGTAGACGTGAGCACGAGTGGAGCCAACAAAACCATTTTGAATAATCAAAGAAAGATGAAATTTGGCCAAAAATGCAGAATGGATGGATTTAATGCAGCCAAGTTTTTTTTATTGTCATCCGCAGAGAATCTACACGGAAAACTGCAACTTCAAGGAGGTTTTCCTAGAAAACTACTTCAATGCTTACTCCTCTGCAAAGTGGACTAAAAATGGCAAAGAAATGTTCATAGCACTGTCGCAGAAGGGGAGGCCGATGAGGGGGAGGAAGACCAGGAGGGAGCACGTAGCATCTCACTTCATCCCCATGAAGTGCAGGGAGGAGAGGAGGGTGGACTGAAACAGCAGCAGCAGCCCAACGAGTCGAACCTTGTGTATGATTTCAGTCACATATCATATATGTTAACAGATGCATATAAACTCATTACCAGCATAAAGCTCCACTCCAATCCATTCTTGGATTTTATTATGTCATGTACCATAATAATATGTTGTAATTTCCAATTAAGATAAATCACTCATCAGATGGGCACATCCTCAAATAAGATGTTGAAAACAAGAAAATACTGAAATATTTGAAATAACATTGACTGGTATAAACTGTTAAAGTCTGTTCGGTGTTTTTTTTTTAATTATTTTTATTTTGAGTGACATGCTATATTTCCCTTATTAGGCAGTTACTTGTTTTTTATATGTTACACACAGTCAGGACTGTATCCTTTTCCAGACACGTGACCAGATGAGGGAAGCCTCGCACAATCAACACGAGGATCCAGAAAAGAGGTTTGACTTGACCCAAGATTTGCTGAAGCAAGCTGGACTTGTCTTTTTGTTGTGGTTCAAGTGCTTCAAGCACGCAAAACAAAGACAATGAAGCGCGTGATTGTGTTAGTGATCTATTTTTGGGGGATGGTCGTGTTGATCTTTCTGTCCTTTGTGCGTTGGAAACTGTGGTCAAATGCATTGAAGCTGTTCACTGGGTCTCTCTTCATTATTACAGTGTGATTTTGAAATGCTGAAGCATTCTGCTGCTGCTGAAACATATCCAGATTAAAAAACAAAGTGAACAACATTATACATGTGTCTATACATACACGGTATAAGGCGCACTGGATTATAAGGCGCACCTTCAACGAAAGGCCTGTCGCAAAAAAAAAAAAAATTTCATATATACGGCGCACTGGATTATAAGGCGCACTGGATTATGAAGAACATCTGATTATAAGACGCACCTTCAATGAATGACATATTCTAAATCATTTTCATATATTAGGCGCACTGGATTATAAGGCGAACTGTCGGTTTTTGAGAAAGTTAAAGGCTTTAAGGTGCGCCTTATAGTGCGGAAAATACTGTACACATATATATATAAATATTTCCAGCAGGAGTTAAGAAGCTTGTACGATTAAAGATTTTCTATTTATTCTACAAGAATATGTTCATTTTTGGCATTCACAGTTTTTTTCTCCCAGCTTAAACAAGCAACAGGAGGTATCTGTTTTACTATATTTAACTGCCTTCATTCCAGTCTCAAACCATCCCATTGATGGTGGTAGACAAGGTGTTGCCATGGTTTCACAAGTGAGGTTGTTGGCCAGAAGTATGACAGCATTTCTCTCCTGTTAAATGTAGTTGTTCTAGATTTCTGATCACAGGTGCTTCCTTTTCTGCACGTTTTTCAAGTTACACACTCACAATGTCTGGAACCTTGAAAATTACCGTTTCAAAGTCGTCAACAGAAGAGGGGGGTTCAGAACCTGCAGTCTGACAATCCAGACAGCCTGGATTATCAGGCTGTCTGGATCGGAAGGGTTTGACGCAAGCAAACAAATGTATGCAAACAAATTGGGATGTTAGAGTAGAAAGTAGACAGAGGAGTACCGTATTGGCCCGAATATAAGACGGTGTTTTTTGCATTGAAATAAGACTAAAAAGTGGGGGTCGTCTTACATTCGGGGTCGAGACATTATACCCATTCACAACGCTAGATGGCGCTTTAAAGCGAATGCTGAACTGCACACCTCCATGTTAGCCGGCTAGCTAGCTAGCTAGCAGGAGACGATCAACAATCAGTCATCTGCTTGTTTAACAGGTTAGCATTGTTAGCTCTCTGTTTAGCCGGTTTGGAGACAACAGGTTAGTCAGAAAACTCCTGACAGACGAAAAAGTAAACCTAATAAAGACACGATTTACTCCCCAGGCCATAGTGAACCCCTGTCACGAAGAAGAAAAATAAAAAATAGCTGTAAGAAAGAAAAGAGAAGAAAATAAGAGAAGAGATAACAGAAAATGGAGAAACGTAGCGACAATCTGGAGAAAAGTGGGTCGAAGATTGGCCAGGTTAACCGGCAGCTGAGGAGAAGTCATGATGCAGTTATTTCAGTTTTGTCGTTTTATCACAGTAGATTGGTTTATTTACATTTCAAAAACCAAAAGCCATTCATTTACAAATGTGATTGCACTTTAGTTTACATATTTAAATGTTTGGATATTAAGATGTGATAGACAGTTTTTGCATGATTTGAATGAAGCAAAATAACATGCTTTTTCTCTCGAATATATTGTTATAATCATTTGTTTCAGATGTACATATGTACTGTAATTATTTTCTGTATAAAAATTAAATTTGGTGTTCAAAAAGTCTTTTTTTCAAACTTGAGTCTTGAAAAAGAGGGGGTCGTCTTATAATCAGGGTCGTCTTATATTCGGGCCAATACGCTAGTTGGAGTTGATGCTGTTGCATTAGTGAGGACAGACTTTACGGTATATCAACTATAACAATGTTGAATTTCAGAATAAAGTGAGGGTGACTGATAAAATGTAATTTCATGATATTATTTCAGGCAACTTCAGAAGGAATCTCCATGTACAGTAATCCTCCGTTGTATGAAAATATGGAGCTAAGATAAGGAGGCAAATTTGTGAATTTCCCAATTTAGGATCATTAAAGTTTATCTAATCTATCTAATCTAATCTAAATGTCTTCTGACACAGTGATTAACAATTCAAAAGACTCTCAGTAAGTTTAAAAAATGGTTATAGAGGACAACATATTAAGCTATTACCAAAACCATTACCGATGAATGTTATTTTTTTAAATATCTAAATATCAGAAGTGAGTTGGCCTTGTGTTTGGTATGCCATAATGCTAGTCATGTTAAACATTTACTTACCTTTAGTGATTTAGCAGACACTTTTATGCTACGCTGCTACAGACCTACATGAGTAAAAAATACCACCTTACAGCTAACTACCCCTACAGGTGTAAAGCTGTGGTGCATTTAAGGAGTGAAGAGAGGGGTATAATGGAGAGAGAGGAGGAGAAAGTTTGGAGAGCAGGTGCTTTCAGAAGAATTGGATCTTGAAGAGCCAGACAAAGAAAAATATATGATGTGTTATTTACAACTTATCATAAAATCACCTTTTAAGAGTTTATCTATCCTGATTTCTTATCTTGAGATAAAATCAGCGTAATCTATCTTAAAATCACATCTGAATTGTTTTCACTGGTGTTTCTCCTTTAGATATTAGGGCAGCACATTTCGCAGCTAAGCCGCTTTAATGACATGTTACTAACATCTGTCGACGATGTCTTTAAGATTAAATGCACATGGTGAGGAAACATTCAGGAAAATGTCAGCGACCTTAGATAACCCAAGACACATGATGTGCATAAACCAGAATGGCACTGAGTAGAGTATGTATCTGAGCAGATGTCTTTAATTGCATGGAGTCTTGTCTAGAATCAAACTCTTAGTCCTGTACCCATCATTTCCAGGACAGACTAACTCTACGACAAACTATTTAATTGTTGTGGAACCAGATCTTCATTTGGATTGATACCAAAGTGCATAAACTCACAGATACCAACTCCCTTAAATACAGCATGTCTGCTTTTTTCATCTTTTATTCCCTGAGTAATTAGAGAAAATGTTTAAAAGTACTCCTTTACAATGTTAACAAAAGAAATCCTTTGTCAGAATCATGATAATCAGTCTATTCTGGATAAAAGCCCATCTTCCCAAGGACTTTATTGGAAATCTGCACATTATGTTCTAATCCTGCCAACAAACATACGAACACATCTGTGATGGAGGTAATAAGATCACTCAGTCTGATTAGAGAGGTGGAGATGTGGTGAAACTACTCCAGGATAAACGCATTCATGTATGAAAGACGACAAAAACACACTAACATGGGATGTGGGGTGAGACGTCACATTAATTCGCTCTGCGTTTATACTATAGTGAAGTGTTGTCAGCGCAGAAAAATATCGCAGACATATTGGCAGGATGCCCATACCATTTGCTCATACAAACTACATATAAACACACACACACACACACACACACACACACACACACACACACACACACACTCCAATGCAGAGGATAAGCTTTACCTTTTGCCTGGGTTCACATCTGGCTTGGTGAACCCCCCTCCGTCAGATAAAGACAGTCAAATTTGAGAGATCCAACCCCTGAAATACGTTTGACCCAAACACCATCTGAGCAAGGTGAAGGCTTCTGCCAAGTCACGCAAAGTTAGTCTTAGCAGTTAATTTGTAACATGCTCAAAATGTAAACACATTTCAGTCTCAAGGCTGTGTATTCCCAGCAGGATGGGGGGTTGGGGTGGGAGCTGAAGCCAACCAGAATGAGAGAGAACTCTCATAGAGGAGGGGATGTACAGGTTTCCAACAAAAAGAGATGAAACACAGACATGCTAGACACATAAATTATTCTGACGCAGCGCTCCAGGACAGATTTTATTTAGGAAAAAATGCTCCTGAAATCACAAAATTGCTGCAAAACCTTTTTCATTGAGGATTTTCATGCATTCTTCTTCATCCATTATTAATTTAAAAAATTAAGTTGCAAACATTGTTAATACTGTATTTTCCCCACTATAAGTCGTACCTTCAGTGAATGACCTATTTTAAACCTTTTTCATACAAAAGGCGCACCGGACTATAAGGTACATCTGATTATAAGGTGCACCTTCAATGAATGGCCTATTTCAAAACTTTTTTCACAAATAAAGCCCACTGGATTATAAGGCGCACTGTCAGTTTTTGAGAAAATTAAAGGCTTTAGGTGTGCCTTATAGTGTGGAAAATACTGTAATTAAAATCATGATGCTAATAATGCCAGAGAGTTAATAATTATTACTGAATTTCTAAAAGTAAACTGTTTAAATGTCAAACGTCTAAATATTTCTTATTTGCTATTACCAAAAAATACACATCTGTAACCGCTCGCCAGACTTAGTCATAACTTGGAGACAGATGGCACATCTGGGTTTAGATCGCAGAAGAAGTACAATTTTACACATCAGTTTAAAAAGTGTTAATGTTTGTGCGTCGGCCACACATACCGCTGCGTGATCGCCGTTCAAAAAGCGGCTTCAGGGCTACTGTGCGGTCTGACTGACACCCCCAAGAAAAATAAAGACGCTGCTGTTGTCACACTTTTACAACGGTAGTATTTTATTTGCATTGATGTTGAGGCATGAAAACGGAACCCCCACATGTGTCCCGTGTTACAAACAGTCCGTGCAGACAAGGGCAGCGTCTGCAGGGTGAATGGAGGAAGTCTGTTGCTGGGTTGTTGTTTTTTTGGGAGGGGGCACCTCATGGAAGGATGGAGTGAGACAAACACGACTTGAGATGATGACAAAATAAGGAAAGTGGTGATAAACGGTGTGGAGTCTCGTGCGAGGAGGAGTGGTGGTCTGGGGGCACCAGGAGAGAGGAGACGACCTGGTGATGGGAGGTGGGGGGGGGGCACATTTCAACATTTCAGGATCACAAGCCTTCAGCTCCCCAGAGGGAATCTGTGGTTATGCAACATCGGAAATTCTTTCTTTTTGCAGACCTTCATGTGGGACCCCCTCCAGTGAAAAATGAGCAAACTCACCACAATATTGCACTTATTTCCAGATATTGAATGAAACCCACAAAGAAATAACATGTTATAATTAAAAGAAAATGTTTATAATCAGCCAGGATATTCAATAATTCAAGATTAGTTGTTTGTTTCACCATAAAACTGGAGTTAAATAAAGACATTTGGGCTTCAAAGCAGATAAAACAAAGGTCCTCAAATGGCTGAATTACGACACAAAAAGAGCAGAAAACATGAGTTGACAGACAATAATCTAACTTATCAGCCGACCTCTAAACATACAATTCAAGAGGTTCTAAGTTGATGCTGCAGCAGATTGAAAAAGCCAGTATTTTATGACCTGAATCATAGCACATCATTGCAGTTGAAGGGTACAATGTCTCTCATGTTATCGAGATAGAATTTTATACTTGCTTTGCTTTAAGTTCATTAGATTTTGAGCCGCTATCATATTTATATTTATCAAAGAAGCCTATAAATAAAACTATAGTGAATGAAAAATGGACAAAAATTACAAATTATTTTCTCATCGCCTGAAATATGTAGAACCAAGACAAGTTCAACATGTTGTAATTCCAAACGAGTGTCTGCGCCAGCCAGAAATTATATATAATTAACTTCCTGCCATTTAATTTGTAAATGAAAGTTAGCTTTTACTTTCTCAAGTGGAGTTTTTAGCTTTAAAGCTTGTGAATTATTCTCATATATACTGTACCTAATCTGTTTATGTTCCAGTTTGCCTTGTAGTCTTATTCATGAGTTTGAAATGTTCTGACGTTATTTTTGAAGCTTTCCATGGCAAACTGTTTTCAGCATCTTGCTCTATTTGGCAAGCGTAATAGCACAGGCATCACGTCTTTTAAGTCAGAAACATCCACAGCGTATGAGTCACACAACTTTACACTTGGTCAAGTAACAACCTGTCAACACTCTGTCTGCCTTTAATCGGTGTTCTACATTTATTGTCCATGTTTATAGGGATTACTGAGACTATTTGTGCTATTAGACAAAAACCATGACAGACCAAGTGCATTAGAGGTCAGGATACTGCAGGAGAGACAGTCGAGACGACCCGACACAGCATCTGCCTGTCAAAGCACAGGCATCGCAAGATGTTCGATCCCCCCTTCAACACCAAAAAACAGTATAGTCACATAAAATGAGGAAGTCATGCAGAATTTTGAAGATCTAAATCGGATTTAATCCTTTCATTCAATGAGGTATCTGATATTTAGTCAGCAGGTGTCGCTGACTCAATGCTTCATATCAGTGAATCATTTCTAATAATTAATCTGCTAAGAATGCTTCATTTCCCCAGATGTCATAACTTCCTGCTGAACAACACTTAGACATCAAGGTCAACATATTTTTAATAAAATCAAACCAACCTGGACTTTTTAGACTTTTTAGAACAGAGGCAAATTCAGACATTTACAGTGTACCAGCATTATAATAAGTTAACATTGTGGTAAATGTTGGTTATCTCTATTAGATTCATTAGCCGCTGTACGACAGCCCATCAGTTTGTTTTTAATTCCCACTGTGCTTTGGGCACTGAGTAAACAGATAAGCACATGATAAGTGCTTAGCTCTAATTTCAGGGCCTGTGAGTGCGCATAAATCTTTCTAAATATACACTGTCTACTATGAAAAGATGAAATCTTAGTAACTGTCATATTAAAATAGGAGTGCTGGCATTAATTCAGCAAATTTTTGAACCCTGCTCATATATCATGTTACTGGACTGTAAGTAATTCCACTGAATAAATGGTCCCAATGAAAACTATTGAATTCAGGACCCATGAGTAATAACTTTTGACTTCGATGTTGGAAACACAGTTTTCAAATGTCATTTTTCATTTTTTCATCAACACAGCTTGTGATTGGTTGACTACCAATGCCTGTCAAAGCACAGGCATTGACTCTGTTGTCCCAGAGCCGATGCAGCTAAACAAAAACTAATTTCATGTTTCAACCCAACATCCTTCAAGAGAGATTGTGTGTGATTGCGTGATTTGGGTAGACCTATAATGTTTTCCAGGTGTTAATAAAGGGGATTTTTTTACAAAATGTTGAATATTTTTTTTATTTTCTCCTGAGCTAAAATCATTCTGAATTAATGCCATCTGTAAAGAGTGCATAAAAACACAGCATATAGTACAGAGGAACTCAATGTATCAGCAGATATTTTCATGACAAGGGCAGTAAAGAGCATAAATATCTACCGAAAACAGCAGAAATAAAAAGTTAATTTCAGTTTCGGGGAATATAACTGCTGCAACCGGTGAGAGAAGAGCCATCAGATGATGTCCTGAATCGTGGTTCCACGCTGCAGCAAGAAAACCATCCCCAACTCTCAGCAACACACCCAACAGTGATGACAGGTATGCTTGGTTTGATTAGTAGCACTAATATTGATAAATATTGTTTTGCTGCCATGATTCTGAAAGCAGATTCATTCACAGTACATATTTGGCAGATATATCCGTCTTTGGAATCTAATTTCACAGATACCATCAGGCCTGACTCAATGCACATCTGTTTGCATGCAAAGCTGCATGCAAACTGCCTGTTTCATAAAATCTACCACAGCTCAGGTGTCTTTCAAAGCTAAATTACAACAATCTGCTTTATTAACACACCATGCATATCTGGATTTTAACAAGATAGATTTCCCTGACCTGAGCTTTCAGGAGCAGTTCTATAAAGGAACTGTCATTTAAGAGTGAAGTTCACTGTTCTTTAATCGGAATTACATTTCTGTTGTAGCAGACTGTAAACAACTTGAATTAATTGCTCTCTTAAATTATCTTATTCAATTTCACTCGCATTATTTTAATTGCTGCAAAAATAAGAGGCAAGGATGGCACGGTACATTCCATAACCATACAAAAATTAAAAGTTATAGCCAGACTGAATTAGGTTGCCCAGAGGATTTGTTACATGTGCAAAAGCTAAAAGGTTGTGGTTTGTGGCAAGACTGTCAGCTGGTAGAGACCATTTGATGTCTATTCACTGTTTTTGGATCAATATTTGACACAGTCAGCCCAATGAAGTCACAATGATTTGTGTATCAGCAGAGCTGGCCAACAGATCTCTTACAGAAATGTTAACAACCACATCAGACAAGCCTGGACACACAGATTCTGCAGAGACTGTAGAACACAGAGAGTATTTGTAACATGACCAATTAAGATGTCATTTATTTTTTGATCTTTCTTGAAAATTTTCTGAACCTTTTGGATACTTTTAGTTTTCAAAAACAGGTTTATTTTTTTCCTTGAATCACTGTCACCTGTTTAGGTTCCCAATCATTAAGCTTTTTCTTCAACCATTTTTGTTATATTGTTAAACTGTCTGCTGGTATGTTGAAATACTTTAGAATTGTTTGTAGGTGTTTATTCCTTGGACAATGAGTTTATGTGGTGTTGACAACTATCATGCACTTACGCACACTGCATTTCTTTACGTAATAATAAAAATAACTTCAGTAAAAACTTTAATTACTCATTCATTCTTTCACTCATCTTTATGACCCGCTCGTCGCAGGGTGCTGGAGTCAATCCCAGCTGGCTGGGGCGGTAAGGCAGGGGACACTCGGGGCGCGACGCCAGTGCACTAACTTAAATTATAATAATCATAACCCTGAAAAATACTTTTACTTGTAGTTTGAAGTACATACATCCCAGTACTACAAGTATCATATGACTTTCACTTAAAATAAATAAATACAGTACCGTACCTACATTATGAGGCTTTACCACCAAAAAGGCATTTGGCACCGGGTGCTGGAAGGTTTCGCCATAAGGAGCGATGATTGGTTAGAGTTACGGCGACAAACTTAACGTGAACCAATCAGTGAACGAGGGAGGCGGGACATGCGTAGTTTGTGAAGTCGTTGCAGGTGAGATTGTAAATAGACGAGACACTACAAGTACGCGAGCAAAGACCACTTCCGGTCTATGAAACATCACTTCCTGTATAAAAGAAACCGTTCAGTCGTACGTCACTTCAATATAAACAGGCAGACACGTCTTTCTGTTATGTGAATAGTTAGTTGATAATCTGTTATTTGTTAATTAATTGAAAACAGAAAGATCTGTTTTATTTTAATGTATCCGATGCTAAGCTAACCTCCCACCGTTATCTACTGCTTGTCTGCTAGATGGCAAACTAGCCTAACTTCGGCTAACTAGTGCTAAAGCTGTTATCAGTAGCTAGCGTCACCAGCACCGTTAGCTGTACCGCAAACTTCTAGTTGTCACTGACCGAAAGAGAAAACAGTTTTAAGAATACGAGAGCGGGAGGAAAACATTCTGCACAGCGAGTCCAGCAGGCGGTAGAAAAATTACTGCTTAAGTCACGTTGAATTAGCAGTCAAATAAGGTCAGTCTTCGGTATGACTTGTAACAATAGTACAAGTAGTACTGTCACCAGCCAAACAATAAACCTGCTTGTTGTATTAATATTGTTACTCTTCCAAGTCTCTCCAGCTCATGTTTGAAACAGATTCTTGAATGACCTTTTAAATAACAACTCCTGCTTTGTTAAATTGCTTTTCCACATTATAGCACTCCCTAATATAAATGTTGCATTATTTCTGTCTGCTCATTTAGACATTGTTTTGTCATTGTAGTTCAGCTGTGAACGTGTGGGCCCACATACTCAAGCTCCAGCCTGTCAACATTTATAGAGCAAGCATGAGTAGCCTGGATGCATCCCAGCACCCAGCAACAACCCCAAGTGATTCATCGGAGGCTCCAGAGCGCACCGAGCAGCCGCTACCAGGTCTAAAACTGAGGTCCTGTGAAGTGCTTGAGAAAGCGCAGAGGAAAGGCAGGTTGAAATGCTCCAAATGTGGAGGATCAAGGATGTTCTTCTGCTACACGTGCTGCACATTAGTTGGTGTCACCCCGGAAGAAATTCCTTCAGTAAAGGTGTGTAACTGTCTTGCAGAAGCCTTCAGCTTTGCTGAGTTATGGCTCGTGTGTAAGATCTATAAATTATGCACATTGTTGGCCTGACATGTCGTCACCTGGACCTGATACTATCCCTTTTAACTCCCATGAAGCTCCCTCTGAAAGTAGACATCATCAAACATCCCAATGAGACAGATGGAAAGAGCACTGCAATCCATGCCAAGATCCTCGCACCCAGTGATGTCACCATATACACTTACCCCTGCATACCTGACTTTGAAAAGGACAAGGTAAATTGTTTGGCATTATGATTGAATGTCTATGAGCATTTGCTTTCTGAAATTATACTTTTTTTTTTAATTTAACCAGGAAAAAGTCCCATTTAGTTACAATGACACTTCTCCCAGGGAGTCCTGGTCAAGACAGACGGCAAAGAGTTACACAATACTCAAAGGACAAGACAAGGCCACAAACTACACCATAAGTGATGTACTACACACATTAGAGTACGCTACATAACAAACAGAAGAAGTTAAAATTGTACAGGCTGACAGCTAAAAAAAAGCATGTTGTTAAATATTTCTGTCAAGGTTGATTTTAAAAGTTTAACAGGTGGAATTGATTCCAAATTTAGAATGACTTGAAGTTCATTCCGGGCAAGTGATGCATAAGTGCTTTAGCAAGCGCAAGCCTGGAGATAATAATGCAAGGACAGAGATAATACATCTAGTTTTTATAATAAAGAAGAGGTGGAGTGCATATCCATTATGGTTCCACCTAACGTTTAATCATTATTGTTGATCATACGTAAACCTCTCCAGATTTCTGATGTATCAGACATTGATGCTTAGGATTAAATAATATATATAAAAATGAAAGCTGCCCATTTCAATTCTCTAAGGCCTCACGTTAAATATGGCAATGCCTCATTTCCACTGTTAAAAAATATAAAGCCTATAGATTTTTCAATTTATCACATGCAAAAAACAAATTCATCAATTCCTTCCATAGACATTACTAGTTTCTCCATTTATTAATGTTATATTTTAAAAACAGTTGGTTTAGAGCCATACCTCTCATTTATATTCTTACTCTCTGCTGTATATATTGAACATAATCAGATAAATTATCTTACATAATTAACATTGACTTTTGTGCACAAGCCATCTATGCTTGTTGCTGTGGACAACAGCAGATTTTATTTTCTTGCCTTCTCATCTGTTTTATTCTTTTTGAAATTCCTGTTCAGTACTTCTGAAATATATCCCCACAAAAATAACCTTATTGCTGATAGAGCAAATCTGAAAAGCACCTTTTTTCCCTGCTCTTGTCTTTGCTTGTACGCTGGTGCTTCAATCTGGGCGTTGTTGCATCTCCACCCATTCCAGGTGGTGTTGGTGTTCCCTGGTCCAGGGGCTGTGTCAGTCCACGACATGCTGCAGTGTTTGCACGACCAAAATGAAAGAAAGTTACGTTCCCCGTTTGATGAACCTCGCATCAAGAGGCTGAAGACTGAAGACGTTCATGATGTCACACAGACTGCAGACCGCTTGGAATCACAGAATCCAGAGGAAGGAAAGGGCCTGGAGTCAAGGAGGCTTCCCTTACAGAAGGTGATCTTCATCGACAGCACGTGGAACCAAACCAAGAAGATCAGCACAGACGAGAGACTTCAAGGTAATAATGAGATTTGATTTGTGTAACCTTCCTACACAGGTGTATTTATTCCACCTATAACACTCTTCATTATGTTGCTCTGCATGCTTGTCTGGTGTCTCTCTCAGGTTTGCTCCGAGTAGAGCTGACGACAAGGAAAACATGTTTCTGGCGCCACCAGAAGGGCATACCAGACACCTACCTCTCTACCATCGAGGCTATTTACTATTTCCTGAAGGACTTCCACCAGCATTGCCTTGCTCAAGAGTACAACGGAGAATATGACAACCTCCTCTTCTTCTACTCCTACCTGCACTCAGTTGTCAATAAAGCTAAGATCTCTGCTGGAAAATGCTGAGAGGAACTGAAATCAGTTCAAAAAAACCTCATGAACTATAAATGAAGACTTGATTCGTGTGAATCATGTCCTAATGTGTCTCGTGTTACTCAACTGCCAAGTGGTTTTTATTTGGTAAGATACTTTAATCTTTAAAATGTGATGTTAGCATAAAAATATGCATTAAAATCAGTGAAAAAAAGTTGAGGTGCATTTGAGTCATGAATAAAAATAAATGAAACTGATAGCAAAATGTTACTATTACAACAAAAACAAGCTTAACGTGTTTGTGTAGTCAGATTGATTAAATTTTTTGTGATTTCATCAAAACAAATGATTTCAAAAAAGAAATGTTTGACATGAGATGCTAAAAACTGGAGTTTGGTGCGACTTTTTTCTTTCAAGGTGTTTTTCTTCTGCTGGTCTGAGTTTACTCCATTAAGGGCACTGACTATGACCCCTCCTTGAAATCTGAACACACCATAATGCAAAAACAAACCGACTTCAGATACATTTTAATATTTTTTTACAAATCAAGACACGAGTTTTTCTTGTGTTATTTTCAAAAATATTCTGAATGAAACTTCATCTGTATAATAGAATCACATTTGCTGTAGAGTCAGTTCTGTATGTGTCATCCTGTCTCTACTTGACTGCTCCTGTCCAATCAGTGATGTTCACCACCAATCAGGAACTCATCTGATTGGTCACTAGTAGAAGGTCTCTCTGATCTTGGCCTGCAGGCTGTCACATGTCTTCTTTGCATCTCCCAACAACATGGACGTGTTGGGCTTGTAGAAAATGGGATTATCTACCGCAGCATAGCCGACACCCAAGGTACGCTTCATCACGATCACCTGTGGTAGAGGTGAAATGTCAACTTTTGTAAAGTGGTGATGATATTGGTGAACAGTTATAACTTTTAATGAATAAAACAAACCTGTTTCGACTTCCACACCTCCAGCACAGGCATGCCGGCAATTATGGAGTTGGGATCTTCTTGTGCTGCAGAATTCACCGTGTCGTTGGCTCCTATGACTAATGTCAAGTCAGTCTCTGTGGACCACAAACATTTATACACAACACAGATGATCACAAAAAAAACGACTCACAAAACGCGCTGCAATCATCCTCGCTGATGTTGTGCGGCACCATACTTATCTTCCTCTGTCATAAACAGAACCATGTGTCTGAGACCGAACGCCTGGTTGCTAAGAAAACAAGGCTGTTGCCCTGATAACATGGCAACCTAAATAACAAGACCAGACACGAGGTTGCTCGAAGTGTAAATCACATGTGGATGTGATTATTACTCATAATTGATCGAACGCTATCGTCCTGCATCTTTTATTTATTCCAATTATTCTCTCTGAAAATGTTTTCCACGCTTACCTGGGAAGTCTTCGTTAATCTCGTCCATCTCCAGGACCACGTCGTACGGAACGCCAGCCTCGGCCAAGAGCACGTTCAGCTGGCCGGGCATACGACCAGCAACAGGATGGATGCCAAACCTGTTGCAAAAGGACACAAAAACATTATTCTTCATCAATATGATTGATTTGTATTGGAGCTCCATTTCCTGCTCCTGTAGTTGAAGAAAGAACACATGTGTCTGTCTCTTTCCTAATGAATTCAGGTGTTTGTTGAGAGCAAATGAGAAAGGAAGTGATGGAATATTGAGAACGACTTTATCTGCAGAAAACCTGATCTCTGCCTGTACTTTATATTTATGAGTGTCAGATTTCTGCAGAAATACATGACTGTTATTCACCTGATTGGATTCCTTCATGAAAGAGTTTTGTAAGTACAATAAATGTGTTAAAGTGCACTTTCTGTGTTGAGAGCCCATGTGTCAAACTCAAGGCCCTGGGGCCAAATGTGGCCCTCCACATCATTTTATGTGGCCCGCAAGAGCATAAAAGGTAAGAGTGTGCTTTGACCAAAAATAAATTTCCCACAATTTTATTTTTTATCTTTTTGTATACTTTACTAATCCCCGAAGGGAAATTAAGAATTAGTTAATTACGAATTAATGCAGTAGTAAAGCCCCTTTTAACTCTGACAAAAACGTTTTGAACAAAGTTAATGTCCTAACTTGTGTTTGATATTATTTTTCTTTATTCATTGATAGTTTGATCCTTGATTGATGGAGTTCTGTGGGTTTAATAACCTGACAAATTAAAAGGATTTATGTTATAACACAGAAACAAACAAACATGTTTTTTCTGTGTAACTGTAATGTTTGTCACTTGAATAAGTAATAAATTCAGAGTTATTTAACATTAAGGATTACCGTAGTTAAATTTATGTTACATCACATTGAGTTACATTTAGTTACATTTATTAGTTACATCTGGCCCTTTGATGTTGATGTGGCCCTCGGTGTAAGTGAGTTTGACCCCCCTGGTTTAGACCTTCACCTGACGGCCTTGCCCTGTTCCCGCAGCATCTTCACCATGTCTGCAATTGGGTACTGGGCCTTCGCTGCACACAGACCCCAACCTAAACCACAAAACAGAGGAGAATAAACATACAGCAGCCTTAAAAATGACTTATAGGTTATATAAATAATATTTTATCAAATTTTCTGACTGTTTCTTTTATAACTTTCCTGATTCTGGATTTGTACTTTATTTTTGTCTGCTGCCACAAAGGTCATGTTTTCACCCATTTGTTTGTTTGTTTACAGAAATATGCAAATTCTGCAAAAACTACAGAATGTATTTCCATCACTTTTAGTAGGAGGAATGGTGTTTTCTATCATTTTCCAGGGAATAATGCATGGATCCCACTCAGGAAAAGAAACCTGGTGAAGGTGGTTTCTGTCAGAGTGTAATTTTGCTGCAGATCCAAATAAAGATCCAGATGCACCAGATTTAAATGTTCATCTGTTACAAACTTAGTTCGCGTTCGGGTTGAGCATGCTGATCCTTATTCCATTTGGAGATAAAGCAGAACAATGCAGCACCGATGAAAGAATGATAAATCCGGTCAATCTTTACACCCTTCATTCTGTCTCTTTTATCCTTTCCTGTATCTTCATTTACCACAAGTCTCTCCTCTCTATTAAATCATCTACTCCCTGGTCTCAGAGACATTTTTCTAAGAATGCTTTTGCATATGTGGTGAGTCTTTGGGTCCCCTGTGTGCAGGGGACTCCTATTTAACCCCGGGTGGTCAGGTACCTCTTGGAGTTCATCAAATACCTCTAATACTTTTTTTTTTTCTACTTTGTTTTTGACGGTACATAGAGAGGTCTCGAGTCTGGAATCAATCCCTCCTACGACTTTTCAGTGTTTGTTTAATCAGACCAGCATGTGGGACCACACAGATGTCCCAGCATTGCTTTAGAGCCACTAGAAAACAACAGCAATGTGTGGTTCCTCTCACACAGGCCCCTCAACAGCCACTCTGCTGTCTGACCTCACCCCCATTAAACTCACCATCCTTTACTCTACACTAACAAACAAGTACCGACCATCACTTCATACACACACTGAGAGGGTGTCAGTTGAGACAAGGTTGCTGTGGACAAACTAACTGCTCCCTCTTGTGTTTAACATAAGTCAGCGTTGATCGCACACAGATAACGCTTTTAACCGAAATGCTTTGAAAAAGCTTCTGATTGTCCCAAACCTGCTGTAAAAATAATTTGATCCACAAGGCGTCAAGCTCTGGATCAATACTGATGGTATTGATCCAGAGAAGTTGCAGCTGGACTGCAGGAGAGCCAAAATATACTAAAAATTCTGTTTTTGCTGAACGATATGAAGAAAGGCAGGTGATTTTTTTTTTTGGACGGATCATGTTTGAACAATTTGAATTCACCTACTTTGTTCTGTTTTTTGGCCAAAATAAAGCTGCTGTTGTAAGCTGCTGTAAGCTTTAACTCAAATTTTAAGGTGAAAACGTGAAGAAGAATGATTTATATGAATTAATTCATTTACAAAAAAACAAATATAAATGCATTAATTATTTTGGCAGTTACAAAAAAAATCTTTCCAACTTACCCAGTATAGTTGAACCATTATGTTAATTATTATTCGTTATAATGACTCAAATCCCAGCAGGACGCTGGGCTGTGTGTACCTGGTGTGATGATGATGCTGTTGGCCTCTTTGATGATGTCGATGGTCTGCTCCACGTTGACCTCGGTGTGGGTTCCCACGATCTCCATGGGCTTCCCCCCAGCTGTGGAGGTGGTGCCGTACCCCCCCAGGATCACATTGGGCAGGGAGCGGTTCATGGCCTTCAGAGACAGGGGCAACAACTCGGCTGTGAGCTTTCCCTCAGTCGGGGGTGGGGGGGTGGTCTACTCACCACACACATGATGTAGGACAGGATGGCCCCCGATGAGCCAATCAGAGCTCCTACTATGGTCATCAGGTTGTTGTCCAGTAAGAAGCCCTCGGCACAGAGCGCCCATCCAGAGTAGCTGTTCAACACGGTGATGACCACCGGCATGTCGGCCCCCCCGATGGCCGCCGTCAAGGTCACGCCCTATGGGGGGGAAGGGGGGGGTTACACAGGAAAAAAACAAGGAAGTAGGAAATACATCTGAAAGACATCAAGAAAACTTTAGTTTTCGAACTAACTAATTAACCAACCAGGTTTTGAACAAACTAGGTTTTGAACTAACCAGTTTTTGAACTAACTAGGTTTAAAACCAACTAGGTTTAAACTAACTAGGTTTCTAAACTAACTAGGTTTTGAACTAACTAGGTTTTAAACTAACTAACTAGGTTTTAAACTGTTTTTAAAATACCTTTAAATAGGTAGTTTAAAAATAACTAGGTTTTTAAGTTAACTAGGTTTTGTAATAACTAAGTAACTAGGTTTTAAACTAATCAAAATAACTAGGTTTTTAAGTTAACTAGGTTTTGTAATAACTAAGTAACTAGGTTTTAAACTAACTAGTTTTTGAACTAACTAGGTATTAAACTAACTAACTAGGTTTTAAACTAACTAACTAGGTTTTAAACTAACTAGGTTTTTAAAATGACTAGTTTTTGACCTAACTAGCTTTTGAGTTATTATTAAAACATAAACAGTGTATTTAAGTTATTATTTAATTATTATGTATGTTTATTGTTTATGTTTACACTGTATGTTTACACTTTTACACCCTTCATATTAACACACATAATGCTGCCACCATATGAAGTGTCTCTATATCTTATTTATCACACCATTGCATATACATGTTTACATTGTACATATCTGTTTATTGTGTATTTTAGTGTTAGATTTTGCTCTTTGCTCTTTGTACTCTGCATTTCTTTGATGTGCACCAATCCTGTTTTATGTGCTTTTAATTGCCTGTTGGGGGCAAATAAAGTTTTTTGAATTTGAATTTGAACTGGTCTCCAGAATGAGTTGCAAGATTCAACAGAGTTGGGCTTCACCTCATTTTTAAATCAGAGAGTGTGACAGCGTGCCCCCGCTGACCTCAGATCAGTGAAGCTCTGATGCTCACCATTACAGTCGAGAGCCCAGACACCCCCAGGAGACAGCCCATCCCAGTGCCGTAGCTGGTACTGAGCATGAAGGGCACCATGCCGCCCATGGACGCTGCCATCAGACTGGCGTTCAAAACGTGTCGTCCCGGCAACATCAGGGGAGCAGAATTCAGGATGCCTGAAAAAATGTTATCGAACATTTTCAGAAAGCCAGAAATGTTTCTCTTTGTCTCTCATGAAGCAAATGGAAACAATTTGACAAGACAAACAATACGAACACTTTTCTCTTAAGCAGAGTCGAATGTCTTTTGATTACGGAGGCCTCTGAATAGCTGTCTGAGGGTTTGTGCTGCACAAATCAGGCAGCGAGCCTCCACAAACCACAAGCATGCAGCAAACAAATTACCAGAAAGATTCAATGTAAAATAACGCTAACACAAAGTCCAGGCCTGGATTTACTGGAAGATTTGTAGCTCTAGCTAGATGAAAGACATAATCAGTGCCAGAAGACTCTAAACTCTGTGTTCATATAGATCTCAGAATGTAAACAACATTGTCTAAAACGGATGGATGGATTTACCTTGAAGCTTTCCATAGGCCACTAGTGAGCCACTGAAAGTCACCCCTCCGATGTAAGTCCCCAGATAGGCCACAGTCTTGAGCACGCTGGCAGCCGGGTGGGTGTCCAGGTGGGGGAACTCGATCATGAACTCTGCGATGCAGGTGAGGACGGCTGCCAGCCCCACCAGGCTGTGGAAGGCCGCCACCAGCTGTGGCAAGTCTGAGATTTCAATGCGCTTGGCAATCGTGAGACCTGAAGATCAGCCCAGAATAGTAAAATAGCAGACAGCTGTCAGTAAATCTCAGTGAATTACGACTTCATATCACGCTGAGTCAATAACAACAGGCCAGACTTCTCTGTTAGAACATGAACAGGGTTGAAGAGGAGGCAAACGCCTGTTTCCACTAGCAGGGCTCCCATCAAAAGGACTTGATGTTCAAAGCTGGTCCAATGAGCCCTGAGCTATAAGAGACACTAATTTAACACTCAGTAAACCCTCATGCTTGTGCTCTGATGGTGACATCATTCATCATCCCGTCTTTTTAAATCACTGTTAACACGTACAGCGTTCGTACACGATGACAGAATCCACTCATCCACTCAAAATCTCATCCCCCTTTCTGCACGGGGCGACTGACGATCTGTTAAGAATTAGCGAAGAATTCACGCTCTTAAAAGTCACATGCAAGGATAATCAAATGTAGGTCATTCATGGTGGTCTATCAGCGTCCCAAACAATCTGCTGATAGAGCTTTATCGTTTTTGTTTGTAATAGATTACAGTATTTTCCACACTATAAGAAGCACTTAAAAACCTTTAATTTTCTCAAAAACCGACAGTGCGCGTTATAATCCAGTGCGCCTTATATGAATAAAATATATCTAAATATATCTAATATATATCTAAATTTAAATTTAAATGTGTATATACATATATATACTTTTTTTTAAATAGGCCATTTAAAAAACTAAATAAAAAAATAATATATAATTTTATTATTTATTTATTTTTAAATAGGCCGTTCATTGAAGGTGCGCCTTATAATCCAGTGTGGCTTATAGTGCGGAAAATACTGCACTGAAACTCAGAGACACAGCGTTCGACAACCAGATCTTCTGTGACATCATTTGTATATCAGTGATGGAGCATGTCCCTACCTAAGGCTCCCCCAGTGGCCATGGCCAGTGACATCTGCGACAGCAATTCTGGTGAGGGTTTGAGGGCCCCCAGGGTAGCAGCGATGCCCCCAGCCACGCCCATCATGCCCAGGATGTTCCCCAAGCGACTGGTGCCCTGGTTTGAGAGACCCGCCAGGGCCCCGACGCAACACAGCCCTGAGGTCAAGTACATCATCTGGGGGTGAAATGACAAGAAAGCACATACACACAAAAGTCACACATGTTTGTAGTGTCTGGTAATAATGAGGTCAAGTAAAGCTGAAGCTCTGATTATCAGAAATAATTGACAATATGCAACATTTTGGAACAGGTTCTGGATCGGGTTACCTGCTCAATGTTGTATCCAGCAGCCACTGAGGCTCCGTATCCACCAACAAATGCAGCGGCGGGCAGCGCATACAGGTAGTTGTACTCGGGGGGGTCAGTGGGACGCTTGAACATGTCCAGCATCCTCTGGGTGATCAGGAAACCGCCTGCATGAAAGAACAGAGTCAGGACGTTCAGACCTTTAATCATGTGGGTAGTGATGATTCTTGTGTTTGTGTCTAACCGGCGATGTTGATGGAGGAAATGAAAGCGGCAGAAAGAGCGAGACTCTGAGGCAAGGATGAGGGCGTGAGCCCCCCACCCATCAACACCAGACCCCCCACTGCAGTCAGTCCTGATTGAGTGGACACGAAATAAAAAAACAGTTACCACCTGATGTGACAGAAAATGTTGTGCAGACATAAACTATCTGATGGTGACTCCTGACCTGAGATAGCGTTCGTCACAGACATGAGGGGGGAGTGCAGCGCTGGGGTCACCCCCCATACCGTGTGGTACCCCACGATCCCCGCCAAGCCAAAGGTTGTGACCATCTGAGTGAAGGCGGCGTTTGGGGAGATGATGCCTAGAGCCAGAGCCGTGGACACGCCTGCAGGGAGACACGGGAGACACACACACACGCGCACACACACACACAAAACACACACACACACACACACATTAATTTAAAAACACTGAGAAGTTCAGAACATATAGGAAACGCTATCCTACACTCGCCACCTTGAAGTAAAGAAACAGCAGAGAGAAGTTAATCGATATGAAGATAAAAGATGACTGCATTGATTAAAAAGCAGTAAAAAAAAAAAAAAAGGAATAAAACAAATAAATAAGGTTTAGAGGCCGGATTTAAAAAGTAAAAATAATCAAATAAATAAAATTAAATTAAAAAACAATCTAAAAAGGTAAATAAATAAATCCGTAATTAATTAAATAAATAAGATTCAATTAAGAGCCAGGCTAAAAGGTTAAAAGTAATAATAACAAAAATGAAGTAAATAAATAAATAATAGTAGACAAATGTTTCTAGTTTTAGCTATTTTTTTTACCATTGAAACAATGTAAAAAAAAAATACACAACTGTGATGATAATAGTTTCTCTAAAACCTTGTTTATCAAATTTCAGTGACAAATATGTTCTTCTTGTATTCATGGAATGTCTATAATTATTATTATTATAATTAAGAACTGGTGATCTCGGGGCTCTCAGATATAAAGAACAATCTTTAGAAATGAGGATTTAATTGAAACTAAGATTGACATGAAATATCATTTTAATTATCAACTAATAATATTGTAAAGCGCAATAGGACGCTTTCAAATTGATTATTTGTGTCTAAACAACAGTTCAGTTTAGATATTCTCACAATGACGTGACTAACGATGATTGCTCTAAATACTCGGTTAATTGCATACATTAGTATGAATTACGTAGTGAAGGTTCTTCCCCACAGGATGGAGAAAAATGATCTCACAGATTTTCTGACAAATCATTTTCGTCGCATGTGAATCACTCAACATGAACCTGTGTCTGTGTCTGACCTGACGTGTAGACGCTGGCGGAGGTCATGGTGCGTCTAAAGGGGGAAATCTCAGCTGCTTTCTCAGCCTCCAATTCTGCAACTGTTTTTTGTTTCACCGGGGGTGCGGGGGCTGTTTTGGGGAGAGGAGATGGGAACATGTTCTCTCCTTCCTGGACACATCACAGAAACAGAAAGGACATCAACAGTTTTGCGTGAGAAGCGCGCATAGAGACTCCTTGCATTGTGGGAGATCTGGATTTGTACTCAAAATACAAAATCAGGGACCACATAGGGGATTACAACAAGGAAGCCAATCACAAACCAGTTAACAGTGGTTTTGAAAGATAAATTGCCTTTTAAGGGATAAGAATAATTCTCAGTTTAACTAGAGGTAAACCGATATATCCTGTTGAGGTTTCCATGCTTTCTCTGCCATAAACAACGTGTTGGAGCCAAAGTTCTCAGAAAAGTACATTTTGAAACATTCATAACATTCTTGCTGGAGAACAGAAAGAGATATTCCCAGCTGGGATTGGGGTTTTTAGCACTCATTTGGCGCCGTTATTCTAGCATGACAGGATCTGACAGCTCATGCTGAGCGCGAGAGAGGATTCCAGCAGCGATGGAGCTGCCAGTAGACGGTTACTAATGGAAAAACACCTTCATAACAAGAGTCCCGCGGATGACATGGTCACTGGTTCCGTAGTCGAATTCATCCGTGGGTTCATAGTGGAAGTATTCCTTGTCGGGGCTGATGCCCTTCAGCAGCTTCACCACGTTGTTGGAATACAGAGAGCTGGCCTGGTTGGCCATGCGGCTGGGCAGGTCAGTGTAGCCGATGTGAGTTACCCCCTGGTAGGAAAGTACATCATAATTTAAATATATTCAAATATATTCTTTTGTTCCGTTATCAAAATCTTTGGTCGATCCAGAACCTCACCTTATGGACGTATAATTCTCCAGGCTTGGTGGTTTCAATGTTGCCCCCAGCCTCTGCCGCCAGATCCACCACCACAGAACCATCCTTCATGGACTCCACGAACTCTCTCTTGATCAAGACGGGAGCCCGCTTCCCTGAGAAAGAATATGAAGCAGGTCAAAGATGAGATTCATCAAAGGATTTAACAATTTAAACTAGGGCTGTCACTTTAATGCGTTAATTAGATTAATTAATTAAGTTGCAAATTAACGCGCTATAAAAATTAACGCAATTAATCGCGAGTGGCAAGTCAATGCGCAGGATTTTAAATTTGGCCCATTGAGTGACCCGTAGGCTGCAGTGACGTCACTTCCTACCTGCGCCACTAGTCAAAAGCAGGGTGACGGACAACAGAGATGGACGCGACACAGGAGAGCGAGGCAAGCCCACTCGGACCTTTGGGCGGAAAGTTTATTTCTAAAAAGAACAAAGACGGGACTATCAACAAAAACGCAGTGATTCTGCGCTGCCAATCTGCGCTGTAGACACCTCCGTCAGTCTGCCCCAGGGCAGCTATGGCTACACACGTAGCTTACCATCACCAAGTATGAATGAGGAGTGAATGAATAATGGATCCGATGTAAAGCGTCTTTGAGTGTCCAGAAAAGCACTATATAAATCTAATCCATTATTATTATTATTATTGTTATTATTATTATTTGTACCTTTTGTAAAAGATAATTTTCATATCACCAAAGCAACGTATCATTTAAATGCAAAACATGTCAAGGACACAGAGTTGAACATTAGCTTACCCTTTTAAAGGAAAAGCCCGTTGGCATCTGGCTATTTAGTTGCCTTATTTAGAGGCATGTTATACTATTCATTTTGAATTGCTGTATTGAGTCAGCTTTACTATTCATTTTGATTGAGGGTCTTCTTATGTGCCTATATGAGACTCAGCCTTATTTTATTTCTGAATTTTATTTATTTTATTTATTTTATTTAACTGTATTTGTATTGCATTTTTGAGAAATGCACCTGGCCTAATTGGTTTGCTGATGTGCTTGGCCTTTTTTCTTTTGAATTTCATTTATAAAGCACACTCAACCAATAAAAATGTGGATTTCAAATCTTCTTTTCTTGGTGCATTCTATTGATTAGTCATGCACTACAATTTTGTAATGTCCTAGAATTCAAATTCTTTATTTGGGGGCCTTTAGCTGGTATGAGATTAAAATGCAATTAATTAGATTCATTAATTACAAATCCTGTAATTAATTAGATAAATGTTTTTATCGCCTGACAGCACTAAATTAAACACATTAAAGCTGCAGGAAGTAACTTTTATAGAAGCTTTTGTTGTGCTTTCTGACGCAGTGAAGATGTTCTCGTGACACAATCAGTGAGCTCCATCTAGTGCTCCTGATGCCACAGGAATCCACCATACCTGAAACTTAAACACCAATCAGAGGAAAGGGGAGTGTCAGATGTCATCCAAAGCCCCTCCCCAAAGAGGAAGTTGTTATATTTGAGAAGAGTACACCTCTGTCGGACACACCTCCTGATTCCGATTCGTGGATTATTACCAATAGCATTTAGAACACTAGATGGCGCTAAGGGTGTCTGATATTTTCACAGATCATCTGTTCATGCACTCCTGGAAAAAATATCTATAATATAATTAAATAAAAAGTTATCTGTTGCAGCTTTAAAAGATGTATTGAACAGTCTTTGATCACACGGACATCTACCTAAGCATTACATTAGAATTCATTCTTTAATTAGCATCTATAAGCATAAAGATATGTGTCAGATGATCCTAAAGAGTCATTTTCAATATAGTATTTTTCGCACTTTAAGGCGCACTGAATTATAAGGCGCACCTTCAATTAATGCCCTATTCTAAAAACAATTTCATATATAAGGCGCACAGGATTATAAGGCGCACTGTCAGTTTTTGAGAAAATTAAAGGCTTTTAGGTGTGTCTTATAGTGCGGAAAATACTATAGTCATCCTTCTTTAAGCTTTGTCTTATTTGTGAGAAAAATATTCATGTCTTTTATTACATGGTGATAAAATACTTGTTCCTTCAAAGGCGTTAAACTGATAAACCAGGTGTGGTTCTGTGGCTTTACTATTTTTATTTTTTTTGTATTGAGCAGCTGACAGCTGGCCAATGGGATTACCTATGTGTCTATTAAAAACTATTAAATCCATTCACTGGGCTAAGATGATCACTTCTCAGGTGGATGGTAATTCTTATTGGCCTCATCTCTTTCACAGCCAATCAATTTCGCATGTAAGGAACACATAAAAAAAACCACAGAGGAGGAGTTTCGAGTGTGACTGACCTGGAATCAGGGCGGTGCTGATGAGAATGTCGACCTCTTTACACTGTTTGGCAAACAGAGCCATCTCAGCCTCGATGAACTCCTCGGACATCTCTTTGGCATAGCCTCCGACCCCCTCACCGGATTCCTTGATGTCGACTTCTAAAGGCTCAACTCCGAATGACTTGAACTGCTCCAGGGCCGCCGGCCTAAACAGCCAATCAGGTTACAGCATCACAACCACCCCATCTGCAGTGAAAAACATAATGTTGCCCCTTCCATCTTATACCTGGTGTCAAATCCTCTGACAATGGCTCCCATCGACTTGGCTGCCCCTGCTGCTGCCAAACCAGCCACCCCACCCCCGATGACAAGGACCTGTGTGTAACAGCACATCAGTGCACATTTGGTGGGAGTTAAACAGAACTCTGTGGGGGATTCATTCTTTCGTGTTGATGTGCTTGCTGTACCTTAGCTGGAGGAACCTTTCCTGCAGCTGTGATCTGACCAGTAAAGAACCTGCCGAAGTGGTTTGAGGCAAGAACCACAGCTTTGTACCTACAAAACAAACCCTCCAGTCACATTAATGATGACTTAAAAACTCCTGAGCAGCTGAAACTTTTTTTTAATCTAGTTTCTTTACCCGGCGATGTTGGCCATGGAGCTGAGCGCATCATAACCCTGTGCGATGGTGACTCGGGGAACCTGGTCCATGGCCAGCACAGTACTCTGCCTCTCTGACAGCTTCTTCATCAGCTCCGGGTTCTGTGCTGGATAGATGAAGCTCACCAAGGTGGATTTGGGCTTCAGGAAATCTGCCTCACTCAAACTGGGGGCTCGGACCTACAGCAGCATGAGAAAGGCTAGAAATAAAGAGTATATAAGCAAGCCTTGGTGTTCGAACGCTTTAGACATCGAACAAATCGGAATTCGACCAAAAAATTTGGAATTTTTTGTCTTAGAAGTCGAACAAAATTGGAAGTCAAACATGAAACAAACACCTTTTTCTTGCCACCAAGTGCAAGAAAAGGCGACGGTAATGTGCTTTTTATTTTAGTTTACTGTATTCAATAATTTTTCACTTACCGGTCATTTTCGTTCCATTGCCTATGGTACGAGTTACGGTACTGTAAACTTCTGTCCAACAGACGAAGGTAACTCGTACCTTAGGCTAACCTGATTACATCGATGTTTTTTTTTTTCTTTCTTTCTCGTGTTTGCTTCTTTCTTTTACATTTCTTTGATATGTTTCATTACTATAAAATTTGATATATAAATGACATTATGAAATAACATATCATGTTGAAAAAAGGTAGTTTTCTAGCGTCTTGGAACGGATTTAGACCATTTACATTATTTGTAATGGGAAAAATATTTGGAATTCGAACAAATCGCTATTAGAACATCCTTCCAGAACAAAATGTGGTCGGAAACCGAGGTTTGCTTGTATTTCGCACTATAAGGCGCACCTAAAAGCCTTTAATTTTCTCAAAAACCGACAGCGTGCCTTATAATCCAGTGTGCCTTATATATGATGTGCCTTATAATCTGATGCGATTTATAATCCAGTGCGTTTTATAATCAGATGCGCATTATAATCCAGTGCTTTTTACAGTGCGGAAAACACTGTAGTACAACTAGAGCAAACATCAGACCAACAAGCAGCGATGTACAAACCTTGAGGACCAGGTCTGAGCCGAAGGCTCCGCTGACGTCAGTGATGGAGGCTCCAGCGTCTTTGTACTGCTGATCAGAAAACTGGGACTCCTGGCCGGCGCCGCTCTCCACCTGCACCTGGAAGCCTTGTTTGACCAACGCCGCCACCCCCGCAGGAGACAACGCTACACGGCGCTCATTCTGTAGGGTCTCCTTTGGAATGCCGACCACCAGGTCCTTGTATAGTACACCTGGACACACAAAGAAGATTATCATTGAGTCTACAAAACACAAAGCAGCCATGGAAGCATTAAACTAAACACTGTCAGAAGATGATTAGATCCTTTCAAAAGGAAACCTCACTTCTCATTGGCTTTGGTGGAATGGTGTTTCTATATTTATAGCCATTTATAGTTTTTCTTGAGATTTTGTATTGATTCTCTAAACTGTGGTTCATTTTTAAACCCCCAAAATTCTAGAACGCAGCGAATCAATATAATTATCTTCCTACAGTATCTCAATATGCTGTAAAATATTGATATGAGCTTTAATGCAGGTTTGTATTGGATTTGTATTGAAATTGTACTTCGAAGGCGCTCCAATCACCTCACATGCAGACTGTAAGCATGCAGTTAATACGCACAACAAACTACACACATTGGGAGGCAGAGTGATGGGCAGCGGCTTCCGAACGTGCCCCAAATTGAGCAGCTTGTAGGGGGGATGGCGCCTTGCTCAGGGGTGCCTCAGCGGTGGCTGGGAGGTGAGCTGACACCTCCCACCGTCCCACACTCCTGGTGACATCATGGCGGGAGTGGGATTCGATCCACCGATGGCTGGGGTGATGTCTGCAAGAGCCACTGCCGCCCCAATGCATCTTAATACATCTTGAGTGGGTTCTGCATAATTGATATTTTGAGTAAAGGATTCGGGATGTTTGTACATGTACAAACCCTACTATGGTCATGCCGTAACCCTGCCCTGTCTCTGGTGGTGACGTTTATCATGTAGTAAATATCCTTTCAGTGAGAATTATCTGAAGCCACAGGACCCTGTGGGTCACGGCATGGCCACAATATGACTTGTGCTTCTGTTTGAGTGTGTCCCCTAGTCTTTAGATGTTATTACGCGACAGCACAGGACAGCACGTCTGTAGAGATTGTGTGGCTGGAAACAGAGTCGGGTTACAAATCTCTCTCCACACGTGGTGTGGTGACCTCGCCGCCATGGAGACATTATTAGCAGGTGATTGGCCCTGAGCCAACACAACACCCACAGAGGCCTGCACTCCCACACTAATTCAAACATAAAAAACAAGCAACAATACACAAATCTTTTACAAACACCAAACGACCTGCGAACATCGCTGACTCCACCAACCGGCGTCTGGAAACACAAAATGCCTGACAGTAGTTAAACTTTTACAGTTCACCTTTATCTGACCTCCCGTGTGCTCTCACATGTTAGCAGCTCAGCGACACGACAGCGTTCACTATTTTGGGAACGGCTCTAGAAAGCTACTGCAAACAACAGCGAAGTTTCCCTCGAGCCAGAAGAAGCTTGTCCCCGGGTGAAATGTTATGCCATTATTCATGGAAATAGAAATACCCCGTTCCTACCACGAGAGGCCTTTTGGTCCCATAATGCTGGGAAAGTCTGGAAATTCCTCCTTCCTGTTATCCGCTGACGGATCCCTCTGTGAAACACAATCAATGAAGAGCTGGAGATGCAGCGCAGGAGGGTCGACATGGTCTCTGACCGTCTGTCCTGAGAGTCCCCGGAGCTCTGAATGTAAACACAGACAAATAGAGGTGGTTCTTCAGTAAATACTGCTACATATGTGGGTAAACAGCAAAAAACTAAGTCATTATTACTGCCCCCCGAGTCCCAATCACCCACATGGGCCTACAGACTGCAGTGACATTTCAGCTCTGCAGGATAGGACACACACACGCACACACACACACACAGGTCTGACTTCACCCTCTGGGATTGTTCGCAGGACAAGGAAGCAGCACGAAGAGGAACCTGTGCCAAGTCGAAGCAAAGTGAACTAGTCAATGTTCAGATCAAATGTTCGGGGCTGGAGGGGACAGATCAGGACATGACAGCTGTATTTTAAAAGAAAAAAAATGTTTGCACAAGCTGCTCCCTCAGAAACACTCAGTTATTTAAAAAAAAAAAAAAAGAGAGAGATAAGATTATTGGAACCTGCTGCTGAACACAGTTTCTTTCAAATCCCATATTCCCCGCTCTTTAACACTCATTCATTCCTTGAATGACAGTCGGGCTGTGTTCCTCCTATTTCAGCATTTTTTTTTCTTTTCTTTTTTTTTTACATTCACAAACTTAAATTATTTTTTATTGTGTCATTTTTCCACAGACTTGCCTTTCAGATTTCCAGGTTCAACTTTCCCCTCAGCAGCAGCAGGAGCGTCACGGACGCAGAATTCACTCCAGACGGAACAGACGGACGACCTTCCGCAGTGTGGATACTGCTGCGGCACTATTTATGTATAAATAGCACGCCATGTGACCTCACGTATTACCAACCCTTTAAGCAGATAAAGTCGAAGAAAACAATACTTGACAATTTAAAGGACGAATTGCGCTATAAAGGCTTTGTTAAGAAGTTTTTCACTAATTTTCTTTAAAAATGTGTATAGATTTTCTACTTCTTAATATTTGCTCGTGAGTATTATGCAGCTCTAATAATAAAACAACAATAATAATAACAATGATAGTAACGCTGAACAGTTACTCTTAACAGAAGGGGGCATGTGTTTAATAATTTATAGTACATGTACTGTATTTTCCTTGGCGTCTATTGCTGACGTCATCGCGTAAGAGACGTCGTAGAACGTAAATATAGTTAGACAACCATGAACGTTTCCTTTATTCTCTCATGCACTTTAGGTCTTTACCTGTCTTTTCATGTAACTTAGCTGATCGAATGGTTAGGAGAATGAAATAGGTGCGAAAATCTCCAACATTATTTTTTAGAAAGTTTATTACAAACCAATCGAATAAACGGTTCAAGCTTCGTAAAAATGACTGTTTTCCTTCATGTTTTAATCTGTTTTAATACATATAATTTATTTTTCTTGACAATAACAAGTTTCGAATATTATGAAAACATTACAATATTATAGAAAATATTATAAACTCTCAATCATAGGCACTCGGGTTCAACTTTTCGCCTCGTCTCATACAGGAAATGTTTTGTATGGCCATCTTTTTTTAAACACCCACATGGATTGTCAGTACTTGTCGTTATGTTTACAGCTGTTCGCTCCTGTGTCTGTTTCTGTGCGTTTAACCCAGAACTTATTTGTGTTTGTTACACGTCTTTCTTCGTCTTGCAGTGAAGCTACCAGCTTCTGTTGACCGAGGATGTCTCTGAGGCTGCTGCCAGTGGATCCATCTGACCGGGGCTCTCAGAGGTGCAGGCTGGGTCCGGGTCTGATGTCATCCCGGGGTCTGAGTCTGGGCTCCCCGGTGTTGGTGTCTCTACCCGGCGGCAGCTGCTTGTGCACGGCCTGGCCTCGGCCTGACCTGGCTGAAGGCTTCCTCCAGATGGATCTGAAGTGTTCCTCTCCCAGTCTGACCAGTCACCCCCCCACACGTCTCTGTCTGGACCCCGGTCAGCTCACACCAGTAGCCTGCCCCAAACTGAAAGGTGTGAAGGTAACTGTGGTGGTCCAGAGTGTTGAGTTCAGGAAACACACTCCTGTTCGCCTTGTTCAGGAGCTCGTAAAGGAAATGCTGAAGGGTTTATATGTCCACCAGAAACACGTGGTAAACCTGGAGGATTATGACACACAGATTAGATGTGTTGTTATTGACAGTCTGGATTCTGTGCAATCTGGATTTATCACTGCAAAAACCAGTGTGGAGATAGTTGGCATCCAGACCATCCGGCACTACAGGAGTCAGCTGCAAAGCCAGGACCCGTCACCGCTGGGGGGTTTGGAGGAGGTCAGTAGTTACAGTATTATCCGCACTATAAAGCGCATTGGATTATAAAGCGCACCTTCAATGAATGTTCAATTTTAAACCATTTTCCATATATAATGCGCACTGGATCATAAAGTGCATCTAATTATAAAGCTCACCTTCAATGAATGACCTGAAAAAACAAAACAATTCTTTTTGCATATATAGTGCACTGGATAATAAGGTGCAAATCTTTATAAGGCGCGCCTCCAATGAATGCCCAATTATAAACTATTTTCATATTTAAAGCGCACTGGATTATAAATTGCACCTTCAATGAATGTGTGATTCTAAATCATTTTCCATATATAAGGCGCACTGGATTTTTTGATTTTTTTTTTATTTTATTTAATTTAAATTTAATTTAAATTTATAAGGCACACTGGATTATAAAGTACATCTGATTGTAAGGCGCACCTTCAATGAATGCCCTATTCTAAAACGTCTTTTCACATATAAGGCGCACTGGATTATAAAGAAAATTAAAGGCTTTTAATGCAGAAAATACTGTACTCATCTACAGATTTTTACTTCAGGTGACATCTACATGTGTGTTTTCATGTGTTTCAGGTGAGTGCGTCTCTTTGAGAGATGCTGCAGCTGCCCCTCCTCTATCCGGGCACTCTAAGTTCTCTTGGGGTGTCATGTCCTAGAGGGGTGCTCCTGGCGGGGCCTCCAGGTGTGGGAAAGACCCTGCTGGTGCACCGGGTGGTGGGTGAGGTGGGAGCCAGTCTGGTTGTGGTCCAAGGGCCCGAGGTAAGATAAAATACATACTTTAATGACAACCTTTTTTTATCAGGATGTCTAGATTTCAAAAGTCTGATGTAAGAAATTGTAGATTTTGAATGATAAATGGAGATATTCAATGACTTTTACTCTTGTTAGGCCCTGAATTAAATTCAAGAGCCAAGACTATTGCAGGTTTTCAAAAATGGGCTGATAAGGGACTTGTCACTATCAATCAGTTATTATATAGAACAGAAATTAAATGTTTTTCCCAATTACAGGAACAGTTTAGGCTCCCGTCAGATGACATGTATATATACTTTCAAATAAGGCACTATATTATGAACCACAAAGAAAAGGAAATAAGTTGAAAAAATCCAAATGGAATTGAATATTTTATTTCCGTCACAGAAAAAGGTCTTCCCGCTATTAAACATGTTTCAAATATATACAAAAGAATCATGGTTGATACCTCCCAAAATACGTGGAGTATTAAAGAAGAAAGAGAGTTCGAATTATATACCACAATTGACAGTAAGGAATGGGAAGACTTATGAAAGGAATAAATACCGGTAGTCAATTATGGAAACAATTTCATTGCAAACTGAAAATGAGATACTTCAATACACCTTTTAACATATCTTTATACACCAAAACTCCTCATTCGCTTTTGCTGGAGGAATTGTGGAATGAAAGGGGATCACACACATGTGTTTTGGGATTGTCCAGTAATCCAAGGTTTCTGGAGAAATGTTAAAAAAGAAATGGAGAACGTTTCGGAGGTGACTATTAGTCCAGATCCTAAGTGCTGGGAATAATCCCTGGGGAGAAGTACAACGTGGATCAGGGCTACATGTTGTGTTCTTTCATTAATTGCTAAGAAGATGACAACTATGAACTGGAAGGATGCGAACCCACCAGCAATAACTGTGTTAAAAAGGATTTAGGTGTTATTTAAGTAATGAAAGATGTTAAAAAAAAAAACCTGTTACATATCTGACTTTAAAAAAAAGTGGTCCATAGTCTAATGTCTGGGAATATTTTGTGTTTTGTATTTTATTTTATTCAATTATTTTTATTTTTATTACTATTTTTTTGTCCCTGTTCATGTTTTTGTTAAAAAAAAATGAATAAATAAAAATAGAAAAAAGTTACTACCAGTGTAATCCTGCTGTTGTATTTGTACCTGATTATTCCAGGTGGTGGGATCTCGGCCGGGTGAGAGTGAGGAGAAGCTGCGAGCCATGTTCGATCAGGCCCGATCAGCAGCAGAAGAAGGTCCGTGTGTTCTGTTCTTGGATGAGCTGGACTCCCTGTGTCCGAGGAGAACCAGCTCGTCGGCACCAGAGAACCGTCTGGTCGCTCAGCTCCTCACGCTGATGGACGGCATGAATCCGTCTGATCGCTTCCTCATCGTCGGAGCCACCAACCGACCAGACAGCTTAGACCCGGCGCTGCGTCGGCCTGGAAGGTTTGACAGAGAGGTACCAACGATGAATCTCAAAAAAACACATGTCATGACAGTGAATGTGTTTTTCTGAACTTAACATCTGTCTTTCAGGTTATCATTGGAGCCCCCACCCTGCAGCAGAGAAAAGCCATCTTGTCTGTTCTGTGTGCAAAGATGCCCATTAGTCCCGCTGTGGACGTGGCAGAGCTGGCACAGAAAACGACGGGCTATGTAGGAGCAGACCTCAGCGCCCTGTGCAGAGAGGCAGCCATGCAGGCTCTACAGGACAATTTGAAGGTAAAAAAAAACCCCACCAATAATCAAGCATCATAACATAAGAACAGGAGTCTTTTTAGCACGTCATAAATTTCAAAATAGTAACTTACATCTTGATTTACCCAGATGTGGTGGCAGAGCTCATTTTACCTCAAGAAAGAAGTGCGTCCCTAGGATGCGCTTCAAAAAAATTGGTGCATCCCAGCATGACATTTATGCATCCTAAAAGTAATAACAGAATATGCGGTAGAAGCTGTCTGAAAATATTGAGTTTTGCAAATGGTACAATATAAAAACTAATCAAATTGTTAATTTTAACGGTTTCATTAATAACAACTTCATAACTGTTTAAGTAAAAAGAAAAAAAAGGAGTAAAATTGCATATTGTTTTTATCAAAATGTTAAAGCCTGGTAGTCATTTAAAAAAAAAACTACAACGACATATCCACACCAGTTCATCTTCCCCCAGAATGAGGGAATAAATTAGCTCCATAAAATGCTTTTTTAAAAAAGAAATTAGATTTATAACCACCCATGGAAACAATCGCAAATGTTCGGATTTTTGCTGGTTTTCGCTTGTCTTCTTCTGCGTCTTCATCCGTACTATCAGTAATAATATCTGTCTCGTTTTCTTCATTAACTTTTGATTGTTTTTTATTCAGGAAAGTACTCATTGTCACCTGGTTTTTCTCCAACTTTTGCATCTTTTTTGAAGCCATGCTGATACTGTAAGACTAACTCCTCGCTCTCTCACTGCAGCATCTAAAACGAGCAGACCTTGTGTTGGCCGTTTGATTGATTTTAACAAGACTGAGTCATGTGACGAGAAACTCATGTGAGATCAAAAAATAATGGAGATTTCCGGGTTTGAAATTTGAGTGGAGAAATGGATAAATTCTGAGTATTTTTCTTGAATGGAAGTGCATATTTTCCCAATATTCTATCACAGAAATAGGTAGCATCAATTTTTTTTAATTTATTGTAAATATATAAAGCTTGCGTCCCAGCTACGTACCTTGTCTGATGATTGTGCGTCCCTGTAAAAAGAATGAGCGTCAACGACACACGCTAACGAGAACACTGTGGTGGTCGTCCTTACTTTGTCAAATATTTCTTCCATGAATTGTGATCACACTGAATTTCTCTGCTTTATTGATCATTTATTTTGTAGGTGAGGAAAGTTAAATTTGATTAAATGACCTGCGTTTGTTTACCAGGGTTCAGGACAGCAGGAAGTGGGTTTGAGGCACTTCCAGGAGGCTCTGAAGTTTGTGGAGCCCTCCTGCTTGCGGAGCAGCCTGGGGAGAAGAGAGCTGTCCCCGTTGTCGTGGGAACAGATAGGAGGACTGGAGGATGTCAAACTCAAACTGAGACAGGTTAATGGGTGATTAAATTACATGGATGCTGATAAAGAGCCTGTCGTGGAGATGAATGGGTTTCATGTTCTGTCTTCCATCTGTATGTCAGAGCATCGAGTGGCCGATGAGATACCCAGAGGCGTTTAGTCGTCTGGGTCTCTGCCGGCCCCGGGGGGTGCTGCTTTACGGACCCCCAGGATGTGCAAAGACCACGCTTGTCAGGGCTGCGGCCACTTCGTCTCACTGTGCCTTCCTGTCGGTGAGCGGCGCCGACCTCTACTCGCCTTATGTGGGCGACTCAGAGAAGGCTTTAACACAGGTACGACTTCTCACCGTCTGTTCTCACGCTCGTGATTGGCTGCTGGGTTTGTGTCTTATCAGTAAACATCTGCATCGGTCTGTCTGCACAAAGCTGTTTGGTCAAGCCAGAGCCTGTGCTCCCTGCATCCTGTTCCTGGATGAGATCGACTCTCTGATTGGCTCACGGTCAAGCGGTGGGACGACTAACAGCGTGCAAACTCGCCTCCTGTCTGTGCTCCTGAATGAGATGGACGGGGTCGGCCTGAAGACGCAGGAGAGGAGAGGGACGGAGAAGATCCTCCAGGCAGAGGCAGCAGTGGAGAACCACACCCAGGAGCAGGTCAGATAGGATGATATAACTAATCTAACTTTACTTAAGCAAGATTACAGTTCCGATGGAAATGTTGGTTAATATCTCAGATTCTTCTTTTCCTTTCGGCTTTTCCCTTCAGGGGTCGCCACAGCGAATCAGTTGCCTCCATCTAACCCTGTCTTCTGCATCCTCTTCTCTCACACCAACTACCTTCATGTCCTCTTTCACTACATCCATAAACCTCCTCTTTGGTCTTCCTCTAGGCCTCCTGCCTGGCAGTTCAAAACTAAGCATCCTTCTACCAATATATTCACTATCTCTCCTCTGGACATGTCCAAACCATCTCAGTCTGGCCTCTCTGACTTTATCTCCAAAACCTCTAACATGTGCTGTCCCTCTGATGTACTCATTCCTGATCCTATCCTTCCTGGTCACTCCCAGAGAGAACCTCAGCATCTTCATCTCTGCTACCTCCAGCTCTGTCTCCTTTATTTTCCTTAATGACAATGTCAGATTATTATTGCTTATTATAATCATAATACATACAGAGACTGTTAGAACACTGGCTAGGTCAACTTCTGTCTTAATCATCTAGAACAGGGGTGTCATCAGCATCATGGCTGTCCTCAAAGGGCCAGATGTAACTAATAAATGTAACTAAATGTAACCCAATGTAATGTAACATAAATGTAACTACTCCTTGATGTCAAATGACTCTGAATTTATTACTTATTCAAGTTACAAACATTACAGTTACACAGAAAAAACATGATTGTTTGTTTCTCTGTTCTAACATAAATCCTTTTAATTTGTCAGGTTATTAAACCCACAGAACTCCATCAATCAAGGATCAAACTATCAATGAATAAAGAAAAATAACATCAAACACAAGTTAGGACATTAACTTTGTTAAAGACGTTTTTGTCAGTGTTTAATTACTGTATCATGGGACATGTAGTTTTTGGTCAAAGCACATTTTTGATCTTGTTTTTAGATACTGACCTTTTATTATGTGATTATTAAATGTCACTAAACAAGACTTTGAGTCACTCCAGGAACTGTTGAAGACGTGTTCAAACACACACATCTATGGGAAATGAATTGATGGTTTAAAACAGCGATGTGCCTAAATAATCTAAATGTTAAATTTAAAGAATGTGTGCTTGAGAATATATTGTAATGAAAGAGGTGTTGTTGATTCTGGGGACTTGAATTTTACAAGCCAAAGGGCTTCTACCGGTCAGCCCTTTTTTTTTTTCGGATGTTGTTGTTGATGTTGCAAATGTGATGAAGGTGAAGTCTTGTAATATCATGTCTGGAAAGAAAAATAAAGTGAATAGATGAATAAATAAAGAAATCCTTAAACAAGATTAGATCAGCACAAGATCATCCATACGTTGTCTGTTTGACAGCTGGACTGCCAGGAAGTGTGCAATAAAGACGTGATGGTTATAGCTGCAACCAACCGCCCTGACTGCTTAGACAGCGCTCTGCTCAGACCTGGCAGACTGGACCACGTTATCTACGTGCCACCCCCAGACCAGCAGGTGGATTATTTGTCTCAAGGCCATGGAAAATGATTAAAAGTTATAGATATTATAAATATTTTTACAATCATTCCACACATGGTAACCACGTCTAATTCAGTGACTTTCTACGTGTCCAGTCTCGTCTCTGCATTCTGAAGGTGTGTACAGAGTCCATGCCTGTTGATGCTGATGTGTGTTTGGATGAACTGGCAGCGAAGACCAATCTTTACTCTGGAGCTGACCTGGAAAATCTATGTAAAGAGGTAACGTGAAGCAACAGATCAATATTTTTATCTGTGAAATACAAAATGTAAATCTGGTCCTCGAAATTGACAGAAACAAAAATATATGAAATGTTTGGTTTTTTCCCAGGCCGCTCTGTTGGCACTACACGAGGAAAACATGGTGGCTTCAACCATCAAACACACACACTTCCTACGGGTCCTCAGCAAAGGGAGCCCCTCGCTTACCCCCCAGCAGATCCACACTTATCAAACACCTCCCAGATGATAAACCACAATCAAACCTGTTGTCATTTTTTCAGAAAAAAAATTTAATTCACAAAAGCTGGAATAAAATTATTGAACTGTCACATTTGATGTTTGTTTTTTTTTATTATTCTCATTTTGTTATCAATGACAAAGCATTCCAATTTATTACAACCCGCCCCCTGCTGTTGACGTTCAGTTTGTACTTGTGGCCACCAGAGGGCGCTGCACACGCAATAAATGTATCGATGGCTCGACGTTATTCTGATGACATTGGAATTCAGCGGAGCGTCTCGGCTCAGGAAGCTGTATGTGTGTGTGGGTGTGTATGTGTGTGTCTACGTGCTCCTCAACTCGTACGTCCTCCCATCCAGCCCACATCGACCGACATCACAGGATGCTGCACTTAGAGACCTGAAAGTCCTCCAGGCGACAACAGGTGAGAGCTGCCACACACAGCTGCTTCCAGGACCTCTGCTTTAAAATCCACTGAATTTAATCCTCTGCTTCTTCCTCAGGTGAAATTAAAATAATTTCTTCATCAGGCTTTGGAGAATTTTAAAAAATGTATGGTTTTTTCCAATTGTTGAGAAAGAAGAAGGAGGTAAGCTGTTTATTCCTATAGCTCAAAGTGATTTTTATCCTTTTTTATGATGTCAACCTGACTATAGTATCATGGATGAAGTTCTAAAATGTTCTGTCTTCTCTAGCTGATCCCTCTGATAGGGTTCGTGGGTTGTGCTGGAACAGGAGCTGTCACAGCTGCGGTTTACTTCTTATTCACTAAACCTGACGTGATGTGAGTGTCATTATAGTTTACATTATGAATCCACTGTATCTGCTTTATAAAATGAAATGTTTAATGATGTAAGAAATATATAAGGATTATATCTTACTTTTATATTTAGTTTGAATAAAACCAGCAATCCAGAACCATGGGAGAGGGTGGACCCAACAAAACCCCAAAAGGTAGCTTCCACATCATTACACATCATATTAAAATAATTGGGTTTTAGTTTTTATATATATATTTTAATTCATTGGTACAAAAGCAGAATCCTCCAATCTGCTGATTCAACTTGCTGAGTCACATCTGATGCTTATCTTCTGCCCATATACTCACAAAACCTGCCTAAAGGTTAGCGGAATCCTAATTCTTATTTCTGGCGTGACCTTCCAGCTCGTCACCATCAATCAGCAGTGGAAACCAGTCGAGGAGCTGCAGCTGGTCCGGAGCATCACCAAGTAGAAAAAGAAGCAGAGGGATCCACGGCTGCCCCTCATCAGTCCAACAGAATCCTTTCTGCACAAACTAGGGTACTTTGACAGTCAGTGTGCGGAAATGCTTCTGCTCCACTGGTGGGGTTTCACCCACAGCAACAGAATGATGATAACAGAACGCACTGATATCCACTTTAATATCCACACTCAGTGTTTGTCTGTCTGTGTGCAGCTATTTTTATTTATTTTGAATAATTTGTGGCATTTCTTTGCTCAATAGCAATATTATAATGTCCAAATATGAGCTTTTACTGTACAAATCCAATAAACTATCCTTGTCATCATGTTTTGTGTCAGACTGTTGAGACGTTTCTACTTTTGGCTCTAAATTTAATTTCATCATTTCCTTCCTATTAAATGTAAACGACTCAAAATGTAAGATCAAGTTGGCCGGTGGAGCTTATGCATTAGAAAACCCACATGAAGGGTGAAAACCATCAATGAACTGATCCCACGGGGATGTAACATATTGATCTGTGCTGCAGGACCCCCCACTAGTCGTCATGGTGATGTGATGTTAGTAAATCCCAGAAGCAAACAGTGGATCGGTTGTTTTTCAGGAACACAAAGCAAAACTTAAGCCGAGCTTTAACTTTAACAGCAGGTGTTTAAATCATCCAATCAGCTCCTTTAGAGCCGCCTCATAAACATTTCTCTGTTATTCATTTCATTCAAACTGAACTCTGCCCTTCACACAACGTGTCAGAGACGTCAGGGAAACAAATTGAATAGAGCTTTATATTAAAAAAATGTGACCTCAGTGCCAGTTTGACCTGTGATAAGCTAAACTTTGCCAATGATGGTGTGTTTCTCATTATATCAAACTATTGATTTGAGAATTGGGGACAGTATCAATATATTGATCAATCGGTTTTTTTGATTTGTAGGCAATGAAAAATCTTAGTCATCATCCCGTTTTCTCAACTTGTGTTTACGATACATGATGAAGAACTTTGGTCCTCAAACAAGGTGTGGTCGCCGTGACGTCTTTATACAACATCTAGAAAAAGGTTTTGCCTTCTCATTGTCTAACCTTCAGGTTTCTTGTTCAAAAACACTCCCATTATTAGTGGAAATGTTTACGGATATAAAACCCACCAGGATCAGTGACGACTGGAGTCACAGTAATGGGCAGATGCACTCAGAGCTCTTATTTGTTTCACGATCCTTTTAGCATCCATCTTTTTATTTTATTTTTTCTGAGAGGAGATGAACAAGAGCAGAAACCGTCCTCCTGAGACAGGACATCCTACTGGATGGGTGGCCCAGCTCCGGGGGGGGCTCCTGAATTATTCATCCTTCACCAGTTGATGTGAAAGGGGGTAAGAAGACGGATGAGTGACGACGGCTATTGTGTCCTGATCTGCTCCTAATCTGTCTTTTCATTAGGGGAAAGTTTTTCTGTTTGTTTTCACTTGGGCTGACATGATGCTTTCATTAGGATGCGCATATCAAAAGGAAGCTTTCATTCTCTCTTTCCTCCTCTCTGCTAGGATTCACTCCCATGGATTAAATAAATGGTTTGATACATTCAGAAAATACCTCCAACATCTCCTCTCTCTGTACGACTGAAGGGTATTTTCATATAGTTAAATTTACTGCAAGGTCAAAGGGCGTCGGCCACAGCCTGAACTCAAATGGAAGGCTATTTAGGGAAACAATGACAGAAGAGGAAGTAAAGCCGTGTACGTGACTGCTTCACACACATAATGACACCACAGACCATGTGATCAGCAGGTTCCTGCTCACAGTACATGAGTAGTGAGAAATGAGATTCCCCCCGTGCGTTATCGCGGGTGTAACCGAATGACCTCTGGCTCCTCCACTCGTCAGACATTGTTTCACCCCCACTGTGGACTCCAGTGCTCATGTGGGGGCATTTCCACGGGTTACGCTCATCTAAATGACGCCGGCCTGTCAGGTAGATGCTGTAAACCAGGGGTATTCAATTAAAAGTCACGGAGGTCCAGTTAGAAAAATTTCTCTGAGTATAGTTTGTGTCTTATAGCCGGCCCCTATATCCACATTATCATTTATTATCAATTTTCAATCCAGGATATGTTTAAGTGAGTGCACAGCTAGCTCTTTTATCTCACCATAAATAAAAGTAGACCCAGGCAAATAAATTTCAAATCTTTATGTTAGATTGAAAAAGACACAAACCTCAGAAAGAAAAATTAAGTGCAAAAAAAGCTGATTAATCTTTTTTCTCGTAAAAAAGATTAATCAGCCTTCAGTTCTTTAGACATCCCGGCCTAAAGAACTAAAGGCCTACACTTCAAGTAAAAAAACGTAACATGTTCAGAAAGCATGAATAAAAACTGACTCTTTCAGGGGAAAAATACAAACAGACCTTTCTTCATGAGAGAAAGGGGCATGTGGCCTGCCAGTCACTTACTTGTGCACAAGGTCTGCACAGAGCACACCTTGACTGTTTTGTAAAGCTCCCACTGTTTGGCACAGCCCCCCTCTTTTCCCACCATGACAAGATGGTGGAAAAAGAGAGGGTGGTGGTCTCTGTCGTCTGTGGTGACAGAGACCACCCGCTTCAGATCTATTGTCCCTCTTTGTCAGCATCTTATTGCTGCATACATGTCCCCTCCTCTTGTGTGTGTTAGTGGTGTTACACACAGCAAAGAGCTCCTTGTCTTTGTGAAGGAACCTGACACACAGAAAAGCTGGACATTGACAGTAACATCTGTAGACTCATCAATGGTTAGAGATATAAATGAATAGCTGCTCTGAATAGCTGCATCAAGCTGTAAATATTTCTGATTTTCTGGTTGCTGTTGACATCGGGATTTGTTTGATTTTTCCACACATCTCATCTTTCTATTTTCCCTCAAATAATGTCTCAACAACAGCTTTTAAGCACTTATTCACAACTGTCCCATCACTAAAAGATATTTATGTTGCCCCAAAACCCACTGTCTTCATTGAACATTTGTTTGCATTTTACTCCGTTATTTTGTCCTCAGCTCGGACTTCAGGGGATAACTTTGCTCAAAAGTTCTGTGCTTTGTTTCATAGTGGCGCTTCACGTTATTAATTAATTGATTAGTGCTACGTGTTCAGACCATATGAGACACGATGGTTTTCAACTGCCTGACGGAGAAATAAGCATAAATTTCGTCCACTCTATGTTAACCAGCGGTTTTCCTCATTAACCTCCCTTCGTGTGGAGCTACGCTGCCTTCACTGTCTCCCTTCTTCTGTGCTCCTGTGGCGGTGAACTCACAGCCGTAGCGAGCTGTCTCACTTCCTGGTGCGCTGACAGAGCAGGCAAACAAACGATCTGATTGGCTGAACTGAGTGGCGCTGCTACTGTATTAATTGGAGGAGCAGCGCCCGCCGTCTGTAGCCGCGACCGTCAGAAAAAATTCTCCCAAGAAAATCTACTCTCGTAAATTTATCATGGAGCGATAACGGGTCCGGACAGAACCATCACGCGGTCCGGATCCAGACCGCGGTCCGCCATTTGGTGACCCTTGCTGTAAACTGTTGGCTCTGCTTCAGGACAAACAAAGCAGTTATCTGCTGATGTTTCGGGGCTTATTGTTAACCCAGCGGTTGCCTGGAAACCCGAGACTCTCCCAGTTGTTATCAATAAAAACCTCTTACTATGCCCACAATTTAAACACTGACGTGGGTTTAAAAGTTCACACATTAAGCTTGCAAGGATGTAAACTCCACTGTAGGCATGTTTGGTTTGGTATTTTTGCAATTTTAATTCCAGATACTTACCTTTAGTTACTTATCACCACCTATTCTATACAAAACAGAACTTTATCTAAAAAGAAATCTGTATTTTGAGATCAAGTGGAAGAGGAAAAGTAGCTCATTTTCATGAAGCTGTTAAATCATGTTTATGATAGAGATGTGTCCTCTGTTCAACTCTTAATATACCATGGATTAAGTGGTTGGATCACAGCCCTTCTATGTAAAACCTGTCTGCTCCATCTCATTAGAACGTCTGTAAAATGACCCGAAAGAACTACTGCCACCTAGTGTTGAAAAGTCGAACCAACACATTACTGTATTTACTTATTTGATTTTAGTCTTACGTACTGTATTTCTAAACTGGAACAAGCCATATTTGTTCCAGTTTAGAAATAAGAATAAAAAAATCCAAGTTAGGCCTTTGGGGTAGGTAAAATTATTTTGCACTATAGGAAGTTCATTTCGACCCAAATCCTTTCCAGATTTAAATAGCTGTAATAAAATGAGACATTGGCTGGAATGAGCCTTTAAATACTTTATTAGAAATAGCAATCCAGTTCCTGATTATTCTTGATTATTAATATCAGAAACAACCACTCAATACTGAACGGAGAGAAAACACTTATCACTTGTGCCTTCCTCTCAGAAATACTACTTCTCAACCCTGTATGCATTTTAATACTCTTAACAAAATGAAACACGCTTATGTCTCCACTGTAGCATCAATGGTAGCCACTCTTTGATTGTCAGTTCCTCAATCCCTAAAATTACTTTAAAGATGTGTCAAAAAGATATTATAAAAGGGAGTCAGTCCAGACAAAATAATCACTTAAAAAAATTAGTCTCACAGCCTTTGGCTGATGATTATTAATGACTGCTAAATGGATTAATGACACTGTCTTAAGGAACAAAATCAATACATCACTAGCATAAGGCCTCATTTCTGCCAGTGGTAATAAGAACAGCTTATATTAACTGTGACTCAAGTAATTATCAAATGACATGAGGTATATTTTCATGTGCTCAAAAGATCAGTGACAGTTGTTAAAATAAAATTCTCCATTTTAAATCCCATAACAAGATATAAATTGTCAAATCATAAATCACAAATCAATCAATTACATATCAAACAATAACCTGGACAACAGTGATGTGTTGGAGTAGGCGTTAAAAGGTGAAATATTTCTCAGCTGAGACTTTAAGCATTCTGGATCTCCTCCCAAACCCTTTGCAGGAGTACAACCACACTTCTCCTGTAACGATCCAGTAATCTGAAAAGTGCAGCTGCTATCATTCCAGTATCTGTGTATTTTCACTAGTTCTTCCTCCAGTTACAACCAGATCTTATTCCGCTTTCAGCGGCGCTCAGCTGCGACACCAACGTTGCATCCGCATCCCCCTCTGGGTAGAGTCTCCTCTGCCGTCTGGGTCCCTGAAAAGCACTGTGGGGGTCACCGGGAGTCTCTTCAGGCAGTGGCTTGATGGCAGTGTTCACAGCCGTGCGCCGGCCTCTGCCGGTGGGTCTGGACCTGCACGGTGCACCGGGTCAGACCATAGGAGTGAAGCAGCAGATGGCGGGCCTTTGCCTGCACGTCCTCCCAGTTGTTGGCACTAGAGGGCGCTGTGAGCACAAACAGAAGGTCACATCTTGTCACTTGCACCAAGAAGGAATAGTCCCACAACAGGTTAATCCTCATCATGTGATTCCATGACCATGAATCCCATTACTAACCTTACAGCTATGTCACATGAACGCTGAAGACCCCGTGATCAACAACACTTCCACATGTAATATTCATTTAAGTCAAATATCATCAACTGGGATTAAAAAATACACTTGATTTTTGTTTGACAGTTAAGAAAGCAAATATATTTATTTCATCTGACTATTAAATTATGACTGTAAGGTTCACATTAGTTCCTAATTCAGAAATATATTTCTACATTTTTTCAAAACCCTCTCCCTGACTGGGTTTTACTGATGATGATAATGATGATGATGCTACTCACTGAGCTGGAGGTGCACTAACGCTGCCGTCTTATCCGCAGTCAGCGCCCAGACGTTGAGCTCATCGACTGACTGGACGTCCTCCAGGTTCAGAAGGTCCTCTCTGATTCGCTGAATGTCCAGATGTCTGGGAACACCTGACACAGCAGAACGGAAAGGAAAACAACACCCGGATTCAGCTCCACTATTCTAGAAACGCAGAAACGTGATCTGAGACGACAGACTCACCCTCCAAAACAATAACCACTGTGTCTCGTATAATGCGGAATGTGGTGAAGACGACTAGCACGGAGAAGATGTAGGTACAGATTGGATCCGCCAACTTTAACTCCGGCTGTGAGCGTTAACGTCAGATCAACAGAAGAAAGACAGTTTGCATTTTCCTAGAAATAACTCTAAAAGTGGACAGTGGACAGTGTTAACGTTCAAACCCAGTCCCTCACCTTGAAGCGGACCACGTAGGCCGCTATGAGCACCCCAACGCTCTGGAGGAGGTCTCCCAGAGCGTGGATGAAGGCGGCTCGGACGGCCAGGCTGCCGTGATGCCTCTGCTGCTGATTGGACCCAGAAGACGACGAACCAGAGACGGCTGCATCCCCGTGGAAGTGGGAGTGACCATGACCGTGAGAGTGACCGTGAAGGTGACCACCTTGGTTCAACAGGAAGCCCATTCTGAGGACAGGAGGCGACAAAGAAAGAGGAGTTCACTTGAACACATCCAGATGTTTTGTGTTTTTTCCCACATAAACCAGCTGTGGTCTCGTATCCACTCACATCAGATTAACGGCTACGCCCACGGCTGCTGTGATGAGCATGACGTCTCCGTCGATGTCGAAGTCTTGATGCAGCGTCCTCTGCACCGCCTCATAAAGCAGCGCCGCCGTCAGGATGTAGATGAGCACCACGCTGACGACTGCCGATACCACCTCTGGGCCAGGAAAGCAGCCATCAGCAGAGAATACAAACCATAATAATCAGCATGGAAACGGAAGCGTTGAGGAAAAAAACCCTGATTTAATTCGCAGTCTACAGTGGTAATCATTGTATTTGTTGGACAGGGACCACCTTCTATCTGCTGCTACCCGTCTGTAGCCCACGTAACTAAGAGCCAATCATTTGTTGTGACTCTGCTCTGCTGCTGATTCTCCGTTGCGGTTATTTATTATGACAATAAGGGTTCTGCTGAACTTGTTCCACTGCTTCTTAATTAACAGGGAGGGACTGAAGGGAAATGAAAACTCACGAACGACTTGACTTCAAAGAGACGCGTGGCGCTCTGACGTCACACACTCACCGAGGCGATACAGTCCGAAGGTGAATTTCTTGGTGGGCGGCTTGGTGGAGAGCCACAGCGCCAGCAGCGAGAACAGAATGCCCACCACGTCCGCTAGCATGTGCACAGCATCAGTCATGATGGCCAGGCTGTTGGACATATAACCACCTGAAAGTAAAAGACTATGTGAACGACAAAAAACTGGTTTTAACAGGTGTGTAGATATGCATCAGCACCAAAGCACATGACTGAAATATCTGAGACATGATCTAAGGCCTCACGCAATTAAAACAGAACATTATAGAACAGAACACTATATTGCCAGAGTCCTTACAAACACCAGAAAACTGGACCACATCACTCCAGTCCTTAAATCACAACACTGGCTTCCTGTGAGTCAAAGGATAGATTTTAAAATCTTACTGCTGGTCTACAAATCTATAAACGGTCTTGGACCAAAATACATGCAAGATTTATTAACTCCTTATGAAGCATCCAGACCCCTTAGGTTATCTGGGACAGGTTTACTCTGTGTCCCCAGAACAAGAACCAAACAAAGTGAAGCAGCATTTAATTACTATGCTCCTCACCTGTGGAACAAACTGCCTGACTACCTGAGATCTGCTCAAACGGTCACTTCATTTAAATCAGGGCTAAAGACATTTTTGTCCAATGCAGCATTTTCCTGAATTTGTTTAATTATCTGCATTTTTTAATCAGTGGTTATAATTTAAATATTTTATTCTCCTGTTTAAATGTCTTTTCTTTTTCATTGCTTTTTTATTGCTATTTTATTGTCTTGTTTTAATCCCCTTTTATCTTTGAAGTGTTCTTGTGTTTTGTTGCCTTTATAAAGCACTTTGAATTGCCTATGCATGAATTGTGCTATATAAATAAACGTGCCTTGCCTTGCCTTATAGTCAATCTTAAAACTGTGACGTTCAATTTAGTATGATTGAATATTCCAAACGACTAATTTAATGTAATTTTTGAAGTGGTTAACAATCACATGATGCAATTAAAAACACAAAGAAGCCGCATCCGGCTCACCTTTTTGTTTCATTTGACAACAGACTCATAAAATGCTGTTTTATGAGCTGTTTTGTGAGCAAAAAGTGTCTAACGTCAGCAAAAATGACATAAAATGTCACACATGACATCCTGGTGGACTGTCAAGATTAGCAGTACATGTAGAAGATGATCATTTCTATGTTCGGGTCATGATTTTCTGTGGATAGAATGATTTCTACCTGGAAAATGTCTTATCCACAAAGCATTTTACTGAATAAATTAGTCACCTATCTAGTTAAGCCCTTGGAATTATTGCTGCTGTTGTGTAACTCACCACTGTCCTCTGAACATGTGCGCGTCTGAGGAGGAGCAGGATGTGATATTATGTGTTCTACGCAGCAATAAAGTCACCCAACCACTCTTGGGAAAACATTCCTGGACTCCCTGCACTGCAGCCAAACTGGTATTTCACTGGTTTTATCAGATAAGGTGAATTATCACGGGTTTCATCAGGACACATCAAGAAACAATACTCTATGTGATCATTACCTATTAATTCACCCGTCATGAAAAGAAAATACATCAGAGCTGCCACCACAAGCCTCTTCATCACCCTCCTGTGCCTGGTCTTCTCCTTCTTTCTGGTGCAGTTTTCACAAGGATCCACATTCAGCCCTGGGCCGGGAGAGGACTCCAGGAGGGAGTCATCATCCGCCACCAGCTGTGTGTTCACGGCCACCCCTTTGGGGGCAGCTCCGCTGGGGTAGTCCGACATCTCCCCAGACACCACCACCTTCAGTTTGTTAAATTTGGGGGTCTCATCCTCCACCAGGTCGTCAGAGAAGTCAAAGGGCACCGAGTCGCTCAGGTCCCAGTCGGGGCGCTCCCTCCTCAAAGCGGAACGAACCTTGTTCAGCAAGTTCCCACCGGACATCTTTAACGATTACACGCAGCGACGGGGACGTCTTTAAGGCGAATATTCACATGTTTGTAGCGGGTGGAGGAGCATTTTAGTCCATTTTAGAACCTAGAAGAGAGCAAAGAAAAACAATAATGACACACAACATCATTTTACACCATTATTCACCATCTTGGAATTTAGAACAAGTGTTGAGTGATTCCCATCCTCTCCTGAATTCTGACTCAACAGAACCGAGCTAGCTTAGTCCTGTCATCTCATTTCTATTAAAATAAAACAGAATCTTACCCGGAAGATTTCATTTCGCTTCCAAAAATGAGTCTTTATTTTCCTCCTATGATTCTTTTCCTGCCATGTTAATGAAACGGAGACCCAATTCAGATACCCCGTCCTGGTGCTTCTTTTGTCAATAGTCAGTCGCTCCTTCCGCGGTCGGAAGTAAGTAGCACCAGCAAGTTTGGTTTCCTCCGCAGGAACGTAACCACGCCGGCGTCACATGACGTTCCTTTCTGACTCAGTCACGAATGTGAAAACCTCCCGTGGGCTCGTCTGCTTTGGTAAACACAACTTTTTCACACGTTCAGTCTGTCAAATTTTCGCGGTTAAAATGTTCCAGGACCGACCGCAAAAAAAAAAAAAAAAAATTCACGATACAGCTTCTTTTATTATAATATAATATATAATCTTATACATGTATATATAATTTTAAAACCCCTGATGTAGTAAAGCCGCGCGTCTTGGAGCGTGCATAAGGGAGGAATGACTATTCTGGCACGTTTGCTGCAGGTTGTTGGTGTGTAACCCTCAGCCGAGGAAGCGGATGTGATGAATGAGTGTAAATAATGTATGGATCAACACCACATGATGCGATGTTTTGTCAGCACTGTAACGAACGAAGTGAATTAATAGTGTTCTAGAAGCTCACTATTAATTCATCTCCTGCTGACTTCTGGCTCTGACACAATCTTCAGTGTAACCCTTTCAGTGTTTGGTGTGTTTATTCAGATGTATTTAGAATACTTTACAGACAATTAACATTTCAAGATAACTATTGTATGACAAGACAACAAAAGTTTTTTTATTTTTCCCATATCTAAAACAAAATCCCACTTTTATCCACTCGCATACACGACTGGCATATACAGTGTTTTGTTTTTCGAGCATCCTTTAGCAGCTGTAAACATGTGTGTCCAGACACCAACTTTTGGCAACTTTCCTGTGGAATCTCAGGGATAAAACCCACAAATTGAGCAATAATCCTGGGTTAATATGCTGCATCCACGTTCTTCAAAACCTACTTGAAGATTTTTGTGGTATTCCATCAGAACACTAGGACTGCCTCATGTGAGCATTTCCTTCCTGTTTCACAACACTGTCTCTGTTCTATCTAACGGTGAAGACTCCAGAATGGGCAGGGGAGTGAGCTCAACTGAATATCTGCTAACATTAAGTAGCTGGTAAATGTTTTCATTTGTCTGAAAAGAAAAAAGACGGGGCTGTGGAATGCCTGTTCAGCATCTTTCAAACCAGTTTTTGCTGCTGGGACTGCAGTCAGCGATGAGATTCAAACACAAACACACTGACACACGAAGGCCTCAGTGTGCAGGAGACAAAGGGAGCCTCTGCTACAAATCCGTCCAGCCAAACAGGATGACGGCAATCGGTTGTCTTAATGTAATCAATGATGAGTGCACCAAGTCATGCAGAACAACTTAAACTGTTGTTCACAAATGTACAGCCCTGAGGGACATTTCTACTCTCCTTTTCCATGATGATGTTAATATTCAGAGTAAAGTTTTATGTGAAAAACTGCGTTTTCTTGTTTTTTTTGGTGCTTTTTTTTTTTTAACCAGGCGAAATCAGCTGGTATTGTTAGACACCAAATTCAAAGAGTGTAACACTTTACTGGACCTCAGCTCACTGGTCTTCTTCTTCTTTTCCTTTCGGCTTTTCCCTTCAGGGGTCGCCACAGCGAATCAATTGCCTCCATCTAACCCTGTCCTTTGCATCCTCTTCTCTCACACCAACTACCTTCATGTCCTCTTTCACTACATCCATAAACCTCCTCTTTGGTCTTCCTCTAGGCCTCCTGCCTGGCAGTTCAAAACTCAGCATCCTTCTACCAATATATTCACTATCTCTCCTCTGGACATGTCCAAACCATCTCAGTCTGGCCTCTCTGACTTTATCTCCAAAACCTCTAACATGTGCTGTCCCTCTGATGTACTCATTCCTGATCCTATCCTTCCTGGTCACTCCCAAAGAGAACCTCAGCATCTTCATCTCTGCTACCTCCAGCTCTGCCTCCTGTCTTTTCCTCACTGACACTGTCTCTAGACCAAACAACATTGCTGGTCTCACCACAGTTTTGTACACCTTTCCTTTCATTTTAGCTGAAACTCTTCTATCACACATCACACCTGACACTTTTCTCCACCCATTCCATCCTGCCTGCACACGCTTCTTCACCTCTTTTCCACACTCTCCATTGCTCTGGACTGTTGACCCTAAGTACTTAAAATCCTCCACCTTCTTGATCTCTTCTCCCTGTAACCTCACTCTTCCACTTTGGTCCCTCTCATTCACACACATGTACTCTGTCTTACTGCGGCTAACCTTCATCCCTCTCCTTTCCAGGACAAACCTCAACTTCTCTAACTTCTCCTCCACCTCGTCCCTATTCTCACTGCAGATCACAATGTCATCTGCAAACATCATAGTCCATAGAGATTCCTGTCTAACCTCGTCTGTCAGCCTGTCCATCACCATAGCGAACAAGAAGGGGCTCAGAGCTGATCCCTGATGCAGTCCCACCTCCACCTTGAACTCCTCTGTCACACCTACAGCACACCTCACCACTGTCTTACAGTCCTCATACATGTCCTGCACCGCTCTAACATACTTCTCTGCTACTCCAGACTTCCTCATGCAATACCACAGTTCCTCTCTGGGCACCTTGTCATAAGCTTTCTCCAGATCTACAAAAACACAATGCAGCTCCCTCTGGCCTTCTCTGTACTTCTCTATCAACATCCTCAAAGCAAATACTGCATCTGTAGTACTCTTTTTTGGCATGAAACCATACTGCTGCTCACAAATGCTCACTTCTGCTCTTAGTCTAGCTTCCACTACTCTTTCCCATAACTTCATTGTATGGCTCATCAGCTTTATTCCTCTGTAGTTGCCACAACTCTGCACATCTCCCTTGTTCTTAAAAATGGGCACCAGCACACTTCTCCTCCACTCCTCAGGCATCTTCTCGCTATCTAAGATCCTGTTGAACAACCCAGTCAGAAACTCTACTGCCACCTCTCCTAGACACTTCCAAACCTCTACAGGTATATCATCAGGACCGACTGCCTTTCCACTCTTCATCCTCTTCAGTGCTCTCCTCACTTCATCCTGGCTAATCTTTGCTACATCCTGGTCCACAACAGTCACCTCTTCTAGTCTTTGTTCTCTCTCATTTTCCACATTCATCAACTGTTCAAAGTACTCTTTCCATCTTCCCATCACACTGCTGACACCTGTCAATAGACTTCCATCCCTATCCTTAATCACCCTAACCTGCTGCACGTCCTTCCCATCTCTATCTCTCTGTCTTGCCAGCCTGTATAGATCAGTCTCTCCCTCCTTACTGTCCAACCTAGCATACAAGTCATCATAAGCTTCTTGTTTGGCCTTTGCTACCTCTACCTTCACCTTACGCTGCATCTCCCTGTACTCCTGTCTACTCTCCTCAGTCCTCTCAGTGTCCCACTTCTTCTTAGCTAACCTCTTTCTTTTTTATACACTCCTGTACCTCCTCATTCCACCACCAAGTCTCCTTATCTACTTTCCTTCCAGATGACACACCAAATACTCTCCTACCTGTCTCCCTGATCACATTAGCTGTAGTTGTCCAGTCATCTGGAAGCACCTCCTGACCACCCAGAGCCTGTCTTAACTCCTTCCTAAAGGTCATGCAATACCCTTCCTTTTTTATCTTCCACCATTTCTTCCTCTGCTCTGCCTTTGCCCTCTTCATCTTCCTCACCACCAGAGTCATCCTACACACCACCATCCTATGCTGTTTGGCTACACTCTCACCTACCACTACTTTGCAGTCACTGATCTCCTTCAGGTTACATCGTCTACACAAGATGTAGTCTACCTGTGTGCTCCTACCACCACTCTTATAGGTCATCCTATGTTCCTGCCTCTTCTGGAAGAAAGTATTCACTACAGCCATTTCCATCCTTTTTGCAAAGTCAACTACCATCTGTCCTTCTGCGTTCCTCTCCTGGATACCAAACCTGCCCATCACTTCCTCATCACCTCTGTTACCTGCACCAACATGTCCATTGAAGTCTGCGCCAATGACAACTCTCTCACTTCTAGGTATGCTCTGCATCACTTCATCAAAGTCCAACCAGAATTTCTCCTTCTCCTCCAGCTCACATCCTACCCGTGGGGCATACCCACTAACAACATTGAACATCACACCTTCTATTTCTAGCTTCAGACTCATCACTCTATCTGACACTCTTTTTACCTCCAGGACATTCCTAACAAACTCCTCCTTCAAGATAACTCCTACTCCATTTCTCTTCCCATCTACACCATGATAGAACAACTTGAACCCTGCTCCTAAACTTCTAGCCTTGCTACCTTTCCACCTGGTCTCCTGGACACACAGTATGTCTACCTTCCTCCTCTGCATCATGTCGACCAACTCTCTACCTTTTCCTGTCATAGTTCCAACATTCAACGTCCCTACTCTTAGTCCTATACTCTTGGCGCTCCTCTTCTCTTTCTTCGTGCGAACGCACTTTCCTTCTCTCCTTCTTCGACCAACAGTAATCCAATTTCCACCGGCGCCCTGTAGGTCAACAGCGCCGATGGCGGTCGTTGTTAACCCGGGCCTCGACCGATCCGGTATGGAAGTCATAGGTTTGATTCGCATCTTTGATTTGCCAAATCAAAGATGCGAATCAAACCTCAGCTCACTGGTATGTTTGCTAAAAGAACATAGGATCCTAGAGATGATCTCTGCATTGATGGACATACATTTTGCATGTTTTAGCCTAATTTGACACATTTAAAAAGTCACACAGACCATTTTCCAAGGTGCCAGCGTTAAATGTTTTTTTTTGCTATTCTTGCCTTTGACAGAATATAGCAGTAAACAACACAAAGTGGTGCCAGCATTTCTCAACTTTGGAATGTGCTCCTGTCATCCAGACGCTATTATCACAAAGTTTTACTGTTACCAACTTATTCTGTTATTAAATGATGTTCTTGGTGCTCATTGATGTGACAAATTTGCTTTGAATAATTGCATAACAGCAGTAAACAGGCTGCAGTTCTTTATTATTATTTTTTTTACAATGCCTTATTCTTCAATCAATCCCTTCTTCTTCTTCTTCTTCAATCAGTCGTGCTATTGTTAAAATAAGATTGAGACTGACCTTATTTCCAACAGTATTATAGAAAACACAGTGTTAGAAATTACAAAAAAACAAACAAACCCATAGACTACATTCCCCCTCCACTCCACGAGGTGGTGGCAGTTCTTCCTGTCTATCATTGCCTCCCCTATAAATACAGGCATGAATAGGCAGGATTTCCAAACACATTCTGCATCTTTATTGAATACAATTTAGTGTGCATTCAAGTTGAAGTTTGACTAATGTTAATTTAATCATGCATTAACTAATTTCATGTTTGAAGCTGTTGTTTATTGGAAACAATAAACAACAGCTTACTGTGTTTATAAAAAACAGTATTATAGAAAACACGGTACAGTAAGTGTGATCACTGTTTTTTTTTTCACTATTTCATTTTGTGCTGATCAATTTGCCTTTGTCTCTTTCTTAAGATAATCTATAACCCTGTACTGCAACAGGAAACAAGCATGAAGTTTCAAAGTGACTTGATGTAGAGAAATTTTTAAAAAGTATTTCTTGACTTTTTAAGAAATATCTGTTAAAAAAAACTTTGGAAAATGGTTCGCCTCTGACTTTGTTAGTGAATGTTGGGCTAAAACTTGCGAACACTCTTCCTTACATCCAACATCAGTATGACCACCAACCAAAATCACAGAGGAAATCAAGAAATGCTGGTACTTCCTGTTACCAGCCTCTGACAATGCACGCCAAATCAAACACTTCCTTGAGAGATGAACAAATTGCTCAAGATATTTTTTCTGCTGTCGGATGATAACGCTGAGGAGAATCAATGCTTCTGCTAAAGATGAAGAGTTAATACATGTCGTCAGTGGGGCTCAATGCCCTGTTAGTGCTGAATGTATTACAACAGATATGTTAAAATCGAATAAATGTGCAGTAAACAAACTCTTCTCACTGTATGAAATCTGAATAATATGACTGTTGTTATAACTGTTTTCCGTGGACTCTCACACAGGCTTCTACGCATATTGATGCCTGAAATGCCACTCTTAACAATAAAAACAGCACAAACTGGTTTCTGGTGAAGTGACTTGTATTTTTAGGTTTCCACTTAGGTAAAACATTAGTCACTGTGTGTGTGAGGGCTGCAAACAGATTCCAGTGTAATATGATTTGTTCATATTTGATATGAGCTTCCTCTCAGCACCGAGCCTGCATTGACCGTCTCAGTCCAGCAGCTGTCAGCAGAGAACAGAGCAGTGACATCAACACGAGACAGTTGTGATTGGTGCAGATTTTAATGCACATGTTGGGGAAGGAAATAAAGGTGATGAAGAAGTGACTGAGAGTTGAGAAAGGAAGAGTGCCATGCGACTTTTAGACTGGAGGTGAGATATTCTATTAGTGGGCAGGAGAGGCTCCCAGTAGATTGGACCATTATAGTAAAGGCGATCAGAGAAACAGGCAGGACATTATTCGGGGTGTTTTGATAGGAATGGAGGGAAGGAGACTTGATGGTGGGACCCTAAAGTAAAGGAAACCATCAGAGAAGGTCAGGAGGAGCTCCATTGTGTTTTTGTAGGTCTGGAGAAAGCCTGTGAGAGGATACCTAGAGAGGAACGGTGGTACTGCATGAGTCTGGAATGGCAGAGAAGTATGTTAGAAAAGTACAGGACATGGACGAGGGCAGCAGAACAGAGGTGAGGTGTGCTGTAGGTGTGACAGAGGAGTTCAAGGTGGAGGTGGGACTGATAAGGGATCAGTTCTGAGCCCCTTCCTGTTTGCAGTGGTGATGGACAGGCTGATATCTCCAGACTGGAAGGCAGGGAGGATCCAGATAGAAAAAGTTTTAAGGGGAAACAGTTAAAAGTACACGACTGCTGCTAACTGGTGGCCTTTAGCCTGTATTACCATCACATTCCACATCTACCACACACACCT